>LR736880.1:735207-803091 GCA_902654985.2 Oryctes borbonicus
ACGGTAATGCAATTTTATTCTTGCCAATTGACCTAGTACAGGTATTAATTAGGCGCTATTTGTTATGCTCCGAGTGTATTTCGCAATATTAACGTACACTAAATAATAAATAAGACTGTGTTTGTGGACAAATGAAGAATGTCGAGCTAATGCATTATTAATGTTGTTTTATAATTGTTTTTAGACTTGCTTATATCACTCAAGTGTTTATTGCTAAGCCACATTTCCCGATTATTGACCAACGCATAACTGATTTTGCTGACCTAGAACCTTCAGATATTTCGTTTCTTTTCGTTGGTATACAACATTTTTCTATTATTAGTGAGCGGCAGTGTACATGGTGTTGCACATAGTTGAAATCAGAATAAAAAAAAATGGTGGTAAAATTCAATATAATTTTATATAAAACTCTCGAGTACGCTGTTGGATAGATGATCTAACGTAGCCTTGAGAATGTGGTTTTAGTTTTTTTTTGTACGAGGCCACATAATGATCCTAAACGTAAATGAAGAAAATGAGCATCTTCTTTTTTTTATCTCAAATATTATCGCAGGTCTACTCTTTCTTCGATTTCGTAACTAACACAAAATTTCCCAACCTTGCTAATTTTAAACCTATCCTCTACCTTCAATAATACACGAAGTCCGCATGGTGTATGTATTATTTGATAAATCAACACGTTTATAAAATTAATTTTGGAGACAACATCTATATCATTACGCGGGTCTAGCGTACAACAGCCACAATTTTCGAATATCAAGCGAAAACCCTCCTCTTACTAAATATTTGAAGTATAAACATCCCGGTTGCCGATGTTTGAGTTAAACCCGTTCGCAGGGAATCTTATTATTCATAAACATTTCCGTACGTGCTGCCGATCGCAGAAATGCTTACGTTTCCCATGCGATCTTATACGTTTTTATTATTTCGCTCAATTTTCTACATCCGTGAATCGTTCCTAGCTACGTCTCTCTAGACCGGCTCGCCAGGGCTTTATTATTTTTAACGGCGAGTGTGGTGTTTACGACGGATGATAAACTTGTCCCGCCGCAATCTACACCAACACGCGCACTCCAATCTTCCATTCAGGAATACGGGATTCGACGCTAGCGACGCGACGACGACGGTTCGTTGCAAGCGAGAGTGCATGAGCATACATAATTATCGCATGCACCTGCAGAATGCGCTCACCCAAATTCTAAGATCGGATGCACTATAAACATGCTTATGGGATTTATATGCGAACAAAACGTGGACGATATATGTACGTTCGGGATGTAATATAAACTAAAAATGTAAATTTACACGTAGATCTTAATTGTTATATTTAATTGTTTAATGTAAAGAAGAATAATTGCAAAATTAAGCGACCAAAATAATCTAATTGAACTGCGTCGGTTGTATTTCTCTGAAATTCAAGGATAATTGCATATTTGAGGAAATAATCATTTTTTACCGGTTTAATATAATCTAGCCACAGTATTCCTAATAATGCCTTAAGCGGTTGCCCTTAAAAAATAATTATTACAATCAGTTAGAAGACGTGAGCGTCAGCAAATCAATACCAAGCCTGTTGTAACAACATGGAAGATATAATCGGAAAAGGTTACAAAATGAATGAAAACTAAAACAGGTAAGTTGTACAGGGTGACTTATCGTGCGTTTTCTAGTCAGTTCTTTTCACTCACACCTTTCAGATAAACAATTCACTAGCGCAAACCGCTCTAGAAATACTACATTGAAAAAAAAAATAAAATCAAAACATGATTAGAACCGAAACCCTGCAATACAGGCATCCATGTCGCGTATTGTGATTGCTGAATATTGGAGTGGCACCATCTGTGACAACACTTCAGCGTTACACGCAAATACTCTTTTGAAAGTAGCAGTTATACGATGAAGTCATTAGTGTCCGTTGTTTCGCGGAAAAAATGATAATTTCGCGATAACGCTTATCTGATAGGTATTATGACGTTGGGCGTACGCAAAAATTCCTTAATAAATTAAGTATTTTTATTGAAACGGTTATTTTCAGTATTGATACGGTTGAAGTGAAAAATAAACGTGGTTGTTTCGAGCGTTTAGTTCAATATGTGCGATCATTACTTTCTTCTCAAAAAGCGCTAGTATTAACCCTTTGAAAAGCGCTGGCGCTGTGGTATATTACGAAATTAATAATCTATAGGAGCGGTTCCAAAACTTTCAGGAACCGAGACTCGCTTTTAAAAATTGAAATTTTGCGAGATCCACTTGATAAACAAAGTGGCGAAAGAGGAACTGAATAAAATTATCGCTTTATTTTCTTCAGTCGTTAATTTAATTAAGAAATATAAACCTAGTTATAAAATTTAAACGAAGCATCGATGTATGAGTATAAAATCAAAACAACTACAGCAACAAATATTTCCCAAATTTCCTCCAACCGCAAATCGTGAATTTTTAAAACGTGACTTTCTACAGATTCCCTACATCAGCGTAAATAGACAGAAACTTGAGTATTGAATCTTAGACAATTTACACAAATAGCAAAATGATATAAGGTTCAATGTGAATCGACGATAACAATGAAACACACGAGACGGGCGCAATCATAGGTTTCGCGGCTGCCATGTTAATTGAAATGGGCTAACTGAATTGCGTTCCGCAAATCCATCTTCATAAACTGGAAGAGATTTGTTTACAGAATGCCGCACACAGCACTTCAACACGAAGCACCATCACCGCTTTGCGCTAAATGTAAACTTGGGGGAATCATCAGTCTAAATGGATACGCGCATCTGTGTAACGTGTCATTGTTTTCTACACATTTATAAAGTTTGATTTGAATAAGAAATGAAACAAATAAGTGACTGGCCTACAAAATATTCATGAAAATCAAGCGTCGTGAATGTAATTAGTCAGCCTGATACCCGAACCTAGTATGTTAAACATATACACCGCCGTTCAGAGAAGTTCGGTCGGTTGGTAAAAAACATGAAAAGGTTACAGAAACAAACGAAACTAAAAACAAAATGCAATTTTATTGTATCCGGCACTTCACTTTTATTGTGGTTGTCGCAATATTTCTACTTTACATAATAATTTATGGCTTTAATCCCTCAGAAAAGACTGTATGCTTAATATTTTTCTAATTTTATGTATTAATAATTGTATACAGTGTGATACAATAGATTTTTATTGTATGACCGAACTTCACTGAACGGCAGTGTACATGGATGCCAAAAAAAATTTAGAAAGGTTACAATATAAGA
Organism: Oryctes borbonicus; assembly: GCA_902654985.2. Classification (NCBI taxonomy): domain Eukaryota; kingdom Metazoa; phylum Arthropoda; class Insecta; order Coleoptera; family Scarabaeidae; genus Oryctes; species Oryctes borbonicus. Next base: position 738,459 of record LR736880.1, read on the forward strand.
ATTGTCCTCTACAGAAACAAAGAAAGAAGTTTAATCGTCGACGAAAAGGAAGTGTCACACAAATGGAAGAAATAGTTTGAAGAGTTACTGAACGAAAACGTAAGAGAAAATGAAAATAAGTTCCTTAGATTAAACATACGCACAGGATAATGTTGAAGAACCGACTAAAGATAAATAAAATTTAAAACAATAGAAACACTGGACAGAGCGGAGTAGTGGCCGAAATAATGTCCATTTATTATTTATTATTATTATTTAAATACTCGGTTACTTTGCTTAAATCAAGTATAGCTAATTGAAAGTATTTACGAGTACAACAGTACTTAAAAACGCCATTTAAAAACTACGTTCACCTATAACATTCTCACTTACAATATCTTTGTAAATATTTACGTTAATCCATTATTTAAAACGCGTAGTAATAATTTCTGGCTACTAAATATGATATAATGTGTTTGTTCACGGAGAATTTCCTTAGCAATACACACTCGGGTTACTAATTTGTTTACTTTGCCTCCCATAATATTATACGCATAACAATTAAATAAGGTTTATTGTTATAGATTAGTAATTAGCACCACGATGTTATTGCAGCTTATAGTTTCAGCGAGCATACATTATAACAGCTATAAAATAGTCTCGTGTAAATATTAGTAGAAGCGTGCTTAATGCAAAAATTAATTTACGAATTCTACACATAACAAGTTTTATACGAATTTTTAACGATATCAAGATGACGTTTTCTTAATGCCAAAGCATCTGCACTATCATTAAGAATCGGATGCAACTAGCTATCGTATGTTAAAACATTGAAAGCTATTGGAGAATTTAATTTAATTGATAGAGTAAATAGAAATATTGGTTGGTTAATCCTATCTCAACACCACCACCTGTACTTTAATTTGCACATAATTGACGGAAACAAAAGGCAAAGCTTATTCCCAAATGAATTTCCATAAAAATTATCGCAACATAATCAAATCGTGATAGTAGTAATTTGTTACGTTGCGGCCGTGATCCATTTCAGGAGTAAAAACTGCGATGCTTTAGAGTGATTGATGAAGCTCCTTGAAAGGAAAAACAAAACTGTCCCCCCTGCGACTACCACGATCAAATAAGGCACGACAAATAAAAAGCGATCGCAGTACGTGTTTCTCCTTACCAAATCTACTGAGAGAAGAGAATACAAACCCTACACGTCCGTTCCGAAAGAATGATGAACCCACAAGGATACACAGAAGGGAGAGTTAGTAAGTAGATGTGTCGTACAAAGAAGTAATCTTCGGATTATAACATTTATAAGTGGTATCTTATTCTTCCTTTTTTTAAACTTTAGTTGGAATGGGTACCTGTTTCCCATTATTGAATTTGATTAGGTTATATTTTTTAATAGATTACCAGAAGATGTTTGAAATCGTTGAAGCGGTCTGACTTACTCCAAAATATATCAAGCTGCGTTCGAATTTCTAAGAAAAGAACTACTAATGTTGCAGTTGATATTAGGCAATCCCAATTCTACGCGAGAAATTGTTTTATGGCAGAACCTTCGTCCACAATAATGTTAATAAAGGTTAAGCACCGTTGTTATATATTTTTTATTAACGATGTACACTGCCGTTCAGAAAAGTTCGGTCGGTTGGTAAAAAACATGAAAAGGTTACAGATACAAACAAAACTAAAAACAAAATGCAATTTTATTGTATGTACAGGTAAAAAAGACAAAAATAAATAAATAAAAAGTTATTCCGGCCTAATATAACGTACTGAACATTATTTTTTTTTTTTCATCGAAAAGACCTCCTGTGCTGTTAATCACCGCTCGAACTATTCTAGGCATTCTTTCGATAAGTTTTGTTAAAGCGGATTGTGGAATATTAATCCATTCATGTTGCAGAATATTCCGTAAATGTTCTTGTGAAGTTGGGCATATTTTTCGGATCCTCCTGTCCAGTTCATCCCACAACAACTCTATAGGGTTCAAATCTGGGCTTTGTGGGGGCCATGTCATTACTTTCAGGGTGTGCTGTTCTTCTTGCTCCTTTAGATAGTTCTTACACACTAACGCAGTGTATTTTGGGTTGTTGTCATGCATGAATGTAAAGTTACGGCCTATTATACGCAATCCTGATGGCACTGCATGATTCTGGAGTATTACAAAATAATTTTCCATCCTCATTACACCCTGCACTCTGCATAAATCTCCCGTCCCAGCAAAGGAGAAACATTGCCACACTAACACAGAACTACGCCCTTGCTTCACTGTAGGCACAATGCAGTTCGGGATCACTTTTCGGTTTTAGATCTTCGGACATAAACTCGTCGATTTTGCCCAAAAACCTCAAACTTTGACTCGTCACTCCAAAGCACGTGTTTCCAATAGTCTAACGACCAATCTAGGTGGGAACGGGCCCACTGTAGCCATTTTGCTCTGTTGCCCCGAAGTAATAAGGGTTTTCGAATGGCAATACGCCCATGAAGGTCCGCTTGTTGAAGTCGACGTTTTACTGTACTCGCCGAAACTTGTTCTTCACGGCCGCGATTGACTTCGGCTGCTATTTATGGCGCTGTTAATTTTCTATTGCGTTTGCTTAATAATACAATTCTCAAATCTTCAGCTTTTATTGTTTTCCTAGATGCTCCCGGACCAACACGATTTTCTATAGTTCCAGTTGTCCGATATCGCTTTATGATGTCATTTACTGTTGAACTTCTCATATTTATTTCTTCAGCAATTTGTCGCCCCGAATATCCTTCTTCAAACGGCGTAATAATGCGTGAACGATTTTCTACACTGGTAGGCTTGCCACGTGCCATTTTGAAGTAAATTTTCTTAAAATTTTCACGCAAAAACGACAGATGCACACCAACACAGGTTTAACAGTAAAATGAAGCAAATTTATATCTTTACGCCTGCGATAAATAAACAAGAGTGATACTGCGGTATATTTCCTAAATGTATTGTTCGTACAACAGAAGTGTTGTGTTGAAACATTGATGAACTCCGTTCATCGTTAAATACATTTCAATTGGTTTAAATTAGTAAGGTGGCAGTGAAATGAAGTGAGGAAGAATCAAGCAATTTAACCGCTTAAAAGCCCACTTTATCCTTATCCCTTGCTTTGGACTTCTCTCCTTTTGGTTCCTTTCATTACGATTCCTTTCTTTTATTTAGGTTTATCATCTTTAACAATTATAATACTGTATAAAAGAATAGAGACAATGACAATGCTTTTTTCTTTAAACAAGGACTAAATGTGTCTGTATATGCAATGTATCGCTCCCTCTAAATCTAATTATTTCCAGAAGCTCTAGCTAGACAAAATAGTCTATGTTATATATTTTAATTAATATAAGGTCTAATGTATTTAGTTATTACTGAGTGAGGCTTTTGACTTGGGTTCGTTAGACCGGACGCGTTATAAATACAAGGGTATACTCCAGACAGGAAACCTACCCATACTCCTGCCATTATCATTGGAATAGATGGAAAATACTTATTAATAATATTCTCGCAGTATCCATTTACGAGGACCATGTAAGGATAATGGTTTTAATAAATGTTATCTGCTTGAAGGCCATCCTTTATAACGAAAATTAAATAAATCTGTTTGGGTTCTATAAGAGGTAATCATCCATTATTGAAACGGCTATATTTCGGTTCGGCAGATTTAATACAGCAAGTGCTTTTTTTTCAGACTTACGGGAATTAATTGTTAATTTTATAATAACTCCCCACAATTACTTTTGTAGGGAAAGAAATGTTTCCTTAACCCTAGAGAACGTATTAATATTTTGTCAGGTGATGTTTTTTTACATCCAAGGGTTACCCTAGCACACGAATTGAACTTGTCAAGAACCTTTAATACATTAGATATTAGTTTTATTTAAGTTTTGCACAGAAAATTTTCAACTATGTGCGTTTAAAACAAATAATAATTTTAAAGCATCGTCATTACGAATATTGTCTGAATTTCTCATTAGTTCATAATTTTCTCCCGCATTGACGATTTAATAAAATCTTAAAATCAAATATTGGCCTGAAGGATTGTGTCTGTTCGATACCCCAGCAATGCTTTTCATAAACTTCAGGAGTGTAACATCTCCGGACGGTAAATACATCGAGAATATTACGCTTTGTATATTTATGTAAAAACTATCGCAAGGTTGGATTGTTTAATCGAAATGCTGGCGCCTGTAAATGTTCTGGGGTTCCAGGCGATACGAAATGCTAAAAGCGGAAAATCGAATCGCTAAAAATCGCGGCGATTGTGTAAGTTTTTCTGTTACATTAGATTAAATAGTGTGGGAAGTACTAATTCATATAATACAAGGAGAGTAATGTGAAGAACATGCGCGTATAGCTTAATAGCGCTTGCACAAGTTTATGTATAGATCCATGTTTATAAGATAAACCAGGATTGGAATGCATATTCTTTTAAGTGACTTAACTAATCACAAGGAATAATTTAAACCTTTCTCATGTATTCCTTTGTTTTTCACAGGAACATGCTTTCGCAATGAATCACTTTTGCGACTCGCAGCCTCGATTTGAAAAAAGAATAATTTAGAAATATTTTCACTTTTAATAATATAAATCATTTGAATATCAGCGTTTGATGTTTTGTTTTGCGAAGATCCGGCGTATTTCGTTTACTTAATTGCGTCTTTCTATTTATTTAAAAATCTTACATTTCGCTTAAATAACTCATGTACGGAAGAACCATTCTCAACAAACGCTATGTTATTACTTATTAATCAATGACGTGAAGAGCAATTTGGTGAAAAAGAAGCAGCTACCATATGTTTACTGTCACCTTAATTTAATGTCGTTTTAAATACATTGTTGCCAATTAATTTATGTATGGTTGTGTATAAACGGTTTAGTATCCCACACCTCTGAACTCAAGAAACCAAACCTTTAGCCCCAGTTACCAGTTACACTTGCTTATAAAAAATCTGTGCTAGCTCGCCGTAAGAAGTGATCTGCAGTTATTTTCCAACTGCGAAGTAAGGCCAGAGATTGTATTTCAGACCCCAAACATGCTGCCCTTAACCCTGGCAGTTTTCTAAACTACTCCAAATTTATCAGGAACGGACCCTTCTACCACTGAACCATCAAACCATTAATTGTTAAATTTCAACAAATTGTGGACTAGTTTTACTGTATTAGAACATTTATAAATAAAATGTTTGTCATAAGTTCTTGGCAAATATTTCAAGACGTGCTAAAAATACATACATAGATACACTTAAGTGGAATGAATGTTATTAAGTCATTTCAAAATGCTGAGGGCGTATCACATTGAAATAGCAGGGAGATAAGGGTATGAAGATAGGCTTCGCTGAAATTGAAAAAATCGAAACAATTGATAAACTTCAGCAAAATCTGAAACAGATGCTAAAGAGAAGGATGTTAGTGAATGTTTTAAATGAGGGAAAATTGAAGAAAGAACTGATTTTTCGAAATTAATTAATTATTTATAAGATCTGTTCTCTTTCGGCAATTTCCAAAAGCATGAAAAAAAAAAATTCTAACGAACATTATTATTTTTACAATAGCATAATCACGCAACATAATTCTAAAATAACGTATTTTCTTTCTATGAATATCTTTTAATCGTTACTATTACACACATGCTTTGATTCATTCGGCTGAGTAAATCTCTTTTAACGTTTTCACTATTTAAATTGCGCAGAAAAAATTTTAGACAAAACATTAATTCTTTTGAATACAAAAGTATGTCAAAAGAGTAACCATGATAAATAGCTCTAGACGGTTTTATACCGCTACTCCCTACACTCTACCGGGCCTATGTTAATAATGATTTCAACGTCCGCGGGGTAGAATAACAAAACGTACCTCACAAATTAATTAATGTAGTCGAGGCACGTATGTTCGAAAATTCACGGAATCGTCGTTCGTAATATCGCGAAAACACAATAATAATATATTTATTACCATCTGCTTTGAAAGGGTTAGCCTGTGAAGTATAAATTAATTTTGATGCATTTAGGTCCGCGAATCCACCCGGAAATACATCTGGAAAAATATCAATCGGTGATCTTTTAGTTTTAATATGTTGAAGTTAAGCGCGTTGGCATTTTACATGCACAACAAATAGAATGAAATGCGCTGAATAGCCGCTGGTTTTACTATTTAAACTAATGGGAAAACTCTATTCATCAACAAATTTGAAAGGTGTGAGAGCAGGGAATCAAATTCGTTTGCACGACGAAGCTAATGCCAATGGAAAATAAATAACGTCAAATATCTACTAATTATTTCGTTTTTATGGAATTCTGCCCAGAAAGTGTATTCATTCAAGCAAGAAGAATTTCCCCCCAAAAATAAAAACTACAAATTGTTCGTTTTAGAAATTTAACACGTGAAAATAGACTGTCAGCGACAAATAGTAGGGCCAGCAATTTTTTTCAAGCTTAATTCGTTTTACTAAATAAGCCTTGCGAAACCGCATCTTATCCACTTTTTCAGCGCAGAAACTGAATCGTTACTATTTTCCTGACTTTGGAAAAACAAGTGAATAAATTAACCAGTTTCGAATAGTTCCAAAGTTATGTGAAGGTTATTTATTGCGAAACCGCACACCACCGATTGCCGAATAGCAATGAAGACAGGTAGGAAAACGCAATTAATACAACTAAAATGTTTGTGTACTCACCTAGAAATCCAGGAATAACCCCCATGGGCATTACGAACAGGCTGACTAACAGATCGGCGATCGCTAGCGATAGTAAAAAGTAGTTCGTGAAATTTTGCAGTCTTCTGTCAAGCAGAACGGCAAGGCAAACTAAAATATTACCCAAACCGCCGGCGAATATAAACACAACTACAATTAAAAAACTCCAATCGTAATCGGAGGACAGCGGGAAATTGGGAACGCCGATTAAATTCTGACCTATACGTTCGCACGTTAGGCAGCTGTCCAGCACGGAGTGATTAGAAACGTTGCACTGGAAATTGTACAGAAATTCACTAAAGTTATTTATATTGTACAGATTGAATCGCACGCCACTCGTTCCATTGCATTCTAGACAGATGAATGGGTTCGACTTATCGCTCGTCAATCCGCAATAGAAGTCGCTCGGCTGACCTTTCGGACCACCGCACAACTGTACAACGTTTAAGATGTTTTCGTTGCCGTTGTAAATGTTCAATGTTTCGTTTGTCACACATCTTGTTAGATTCACCGCTGACGTTAGTCGGGTGTACATTTTTATTTGGTTAACATTTTATCTGATGACGATGATGGGATATTGGTTATCCTCATACACGACTGCCAATAATTCCAATGGAGTAGGTTGCTGTAGATCTGTTATATTTCTTCTCGCTTGCTATGCACACGTACGCGTGCACGGTTACCATTAACGCTTTGATCTGGAAAGAGAATAATATACAATTGGTTTACGTTGTCAAAATAATTAATAACCAAGCTCAATGAACACTAAATCATAATCAAATGCAGGCGGTCGAATTTACCTTGAATACATTTCGGTAATTAGTGAGAATTAAGCTTGCGGCATATTTTTGCGAGCCTTGTTTGAGTTTTAAGGTCTTATATATGGGAAAAAAACACGAATTTTCCCTCCTTTGGTTTCACTTTATTTGGTTGCGTTTCGTCGACCTCTTGGAGTATTCATTCAATTTCTCTCTGCTCTTTTATGCATAGTGTAATAATCTTCTTTATTAGTTTAAAATATGAAATTATCTGCAAAGGTAAGCGAATGCGTCTGCTACTAAACGTTTGCTCGGTTAATTTTGCTGAATATTAAATTAATAAATTATTTATCGGGAAATTATTGCGACATAGTTGTTGATTAAGAAAGTAAAGTTTATTTACGTAGAAGAAAATAAGAAACAACATTTCAAATAAAAATGGAGGAGTACGGAAGAGAAGGAGAGAAGATTACGTTGATTGCATAAAAGAGTAGAGAGAAATTAAAAGAATGCCTGAAGAAGTCCAATACGTTTACGTTTACGATTAGTGACGCCACAAAATTAAGTTAATCAGAGATTAGCGTGCTAATTCGTAATTAAATTTTTAACTGACATTCTATAACAAAGTGCGGAAACATGTATTTCGGTTCTCGTCAAGTATTTATCCTCAATTATGTGACAACGTAGAGAATATGGTCAGAAACTTGTTTGTGGTAATTACTTATTTAACTTTACACCGCCAGATTTCAATAATATTTGTATCTCTACGGGTATACAGACACTGTACTTTAATAAATCAGTATATAATAAATGTATTCTTCGACAACCGTCGGAATTTTTCGCTTCCACAATGTTTATATATTGCACACCACACTCTTTATTTATAAATCATTTCGCAGACTAGAATAACAGACGTTTAAATTAGTAAGAGAACAATATGCTCAGCGTGCGAAATCTAAACAGAGATGCTCTTGAATTTAGAGTTCTTCTGAAATAGTTTTATTTATACGCTATTCGGTACCAATAGCTTTCCTTGGGGCTGCTTCATTGCTACTAGAAACGAGCTGCGAGATTGTCTCTAAATAACGCGAAATGAAATACATGGCCTGTGGTGTTATCGCAGTGTGGGTAACAGCATTGGAGGAATACTGCATAATTTTGCGAACTGCGCCAATATGAAGTGTTATAGCGTTAAATTTTAACTAAAAGGCTTACCAATAAGAGCGTACCAAAGGAGCTAGTAGCTAATATTCAGGGTGTAGCATACTGCGTCCCTTTCGTGGGATGTAACATAATGTTAATTGTGCTTCTTTATAAAGTAAATTCCGATATACTGGATGATACATAAAAAAGGTGGCTCAGTAAAATTCTCTTTTTTAAATAGAATACCCTCTACGGGTGGTCGATTATGTTGATCCTAAATTTTTCACAATGCACGAAAGATTTGTCGAACCAAACATTCATCTTGAAAAATGTTTACTCGCTGTTCTCTCCACAATGACTTGCCGGAGACTATTGAAAACGACAGTCCAAGCAATGTTGCCAATTATATTTGGAAAAAATACATAAGAATACTAATTATCTTTATAGTAACTTTATGAGTATTCCTAGTTGTTCATTTTTTTTATTGATCCTTGCAATTTAATCAATTTAAATAAACCCAAGGCTTATTTAAACAGAACGCATCAGAAAATGCCTAGAAACAATAACCATAAAAATATAATGCTAAGCTATCTTAGCATTATATTTTTTGGCTAAGGCTTATTTGCTTAAAATTAGCCTCTAGCATATGTAGACTGTATCGGTCTACCGTCTTAATTAATTTTATAGAGTTACAATATATCTTGACTACAATACTTCATCATATCCACCAAAATATTTTGAACAGATCGTATACCAGTTATCGCATCGCTACATCACTCAAATCGTTTGTTTATGTTTGCCACCGACGACAAACTGAATATTTTAATTCCCGCACATATTCAGGAAACAGAAGGAATTTATTGCTAAACATTCGGTATTGTTGAAACATGTTACTTCTTTCACCTTCTTCTGCTGAAAAGACCGAAAAGAAATATTTCGTTAAGTAAGGAAATAATTAAGTACTGACGCAAAACTGAGAATAAAAACAACACCGCGAGTTAATCACTTAATGTGAGCCATCTTGGCAGTAAGGAATTAACAGATGAAGTTTCTTCTGGGAGGTAACAAAATTAATATCCGTACTCGTGCAAGAAATATTGTTATGTCTAAAGAAACGAAATTTATTGCGTATATACACGTACTGCCTGTGTTATGCACGTACTAGTTCAATAAATTAAGCTGTTATTTGCTGAGTTGTTAGTTGGATAAACGCTATAGGCAAAATTAGCGGCTAATAAAATAATTAATACATTCAATATATATTTACGCTAACTTGTACAGGAGTTAATCTGTCTTAATAAAATATCGCTTTTTTTATTAGCATAAATTAGTAAATTAATAAAGAGAAACTAAGTAACCACTAAATTGCACCATCATGCGGTATTGTACAACATTAATTTGTACGAAGTAGACCATTAATTCTTACATCCATCGAGACTTATCTATTTGCAAATCTTCGTTGCAACCGATAGAAAATAGACGTGAACTACACCGCTACCTTTCCCTAAGCCTTTCAATATGCAGAAGATAAGGAACGTGACAGTGGCACTAGTTGCAAAGTTGTCTTCGCAAACACCTATCGATGATAAATTTCATTGAAGAGGCGGTTTGTTACGTGCATGCATATTTGACAAAGGAAATAGCGTGTCAGATACGTTTGAAAATTTTGAAACCGTCTGTGTTATTGAATAGAAAAGCAATTGCTGTTGGCTACAATATCATAACCCTAGAGCTAGCTGGATGGAAGTTAACGGATCTCAGATGAGGAGGGCTTTCAAGTATTTTACATTGTACTGCAGATAGCTCTGAATTTCTATAGGAGCATTTTTGACGTGAAAGATTTTTGGACCGACGCGCTTTTTATAATGGAACGAAGTTAAATGATTGTGTGTTGTATACGGTATTGTAGATTTCTGCCATACTAGCTAGCCTACAGTCCTTGCTATCATTATTGTCAATGACTTAATGTTACAGTGTTGCTTTATATTTAAATTCAATTAATTATATATTTTAACCTCAATGTACACAGGATGGTTGTCAAACATAATTACGTATGAACTTGTAATAATTAGCTGCATACGATCCGTTTCCTCATCAGTGCGAAGTTGTAAATATCATTTTAATTTTAACAGCAGACTGCTTCCTTTCTGTCGAACAGGTAGCCTTAAGCCACACGATCACACTCTCGAAGGTAGGAATTACATTTACTACGTTAGACATGCTCGAGAATCTCCCTCCTTGCGAAGACCATTCAAAAAGATTGGCGGTAGTAAGCAAATTCGTTACGACTTTTCTCATTCCCGAAAAGAAAATCGTATTTCCATGATTTCCACGGTATACGCTCGTGTCTATAACGCCTCTGGTTATAAGTAATACAAAAAGTCATCAGATACTCTAATTAAATTGTAAACAAATCTCGCTGACAAGAAATTTCTCCCGACCGAAAAAAATATGTCATACGCTATCAATTAGCTTCATTAAATTACCAGGCAAACCGCTTGATTCGTGCAATTTCTTTTCGCGCCGTATAATTGTAAATGGAAACGGGAAGAGAATAAAAAAAAAAGTTAGTAATGAAAAACCAACTACGAAGCAGCCCTGCGATTTTATTAAGGTGAAGAGTCTCATTTATGAAATGTCAAGTCGTAATTTTTATCTCCTCGAGTTAAGAAAAAAGATATTGCTCACGCGGTTTGAGTGACGTCCTTAAATCTACGAGTGTGCAACCGATGTCACGCTTGACGAGTGCTTTTTTACGTTTCTTTCTTTATGTTAATGTACAAACATAATTCTCTCTCCATTTGGAATTCCTTCCTTTAAATTTAAAGCAGCTTGGAGTGTTTGTACGGCTTTCTGATTTTTAAATTACAAAAGCTGTCATTGAAGAACTTACTTAAAGATTTATGTGAAATATTAAGACAGTATACTGATGAGCTTTATAAGCACATAGATATAGTTACAACTACTTCTTCAGATATTTATACACCATTTTACCATTAAAGTTTTAAGTAAAACCAAGAAAGCAGACATCTTTTAACCGAATATTGCACTTTCTGTGTTAAATTTTGCGCACATGCTCTTGAAACGGCGCTACGTCTAAGCATCGTCAAATTACGTCAATTGCACTGTTCGGTCACCGCGAAAAGCGACGATCCCACACTTCCGTTCTGTTTATTGAAAACAAAGAATCAACGATCTAAAGCGATTAAAGTTGCGCTTGTACGTTTCTCTTACTTTAATTAAGAGCGGATTTGCGGGAATTCTATCTTATGCTAATCTAGAATCAATTTTAGATCAAATTAGCTTCGCAATTGTTTTTAGTGTTATTGGCGTTGGGCGGTAAGTATGTCATTCTTGCAAGGGTAAATTTCTAATTAGGAAGCTCGTTCGACTGTGAATGTGATAATGTCGCTTTTGTGAAATAGATTGAATGGCTTTAATTAACTCAAAATCTCCATACAAAAAATGAGGGCGTCCCTTTTCTTTACTACTCCGCGAGGAAGGTGTTTAGTTTATTTTATAAGTATTGAACGATAAACTAATTAAAGTCTGTAAGTGCTATGGCAAAGACGTGATTTTCGAATAACGAGAAAGGTGACTCAGTTGTTGAGCAATTTAACTTTAGAGCTTATTTATAAAAAGCAACGAAATTCACATAATTCTTTATTTAGACACCCATGGCGCTTATTTTTCAAGGGCTTGTGGAGAAAACAGCGCTATGAACCAGACTCGGTGCCTCTCACCGAGCAACTTATCTTGAAAGCTTGCCAACCAATGTGTAACTTGAACTTGACATTTAATAACTAAATATGCAACGATGTATACGAATTTGTGATATTTCATAAATTCGTTTGCAAGAAAAGTAATTTCACATGCAAAAATAAGTTAGTTTTTTGTACACTAACAGTAACAAAAATAATAAAAAAATCCGGGATGAGTGGTTGACCGTACGACGCTGAGAAGTAAAATAGCGAATACCGGGTAGGCGGTTTGTTTTGTCCTTCATTCTGAATTTCACTAGGGAGTAATGCATAAAAAGAAAGTCAAGTATAACAAATTGTTTACTGTATCTGTTGTGGTATTAATGCTTGCTAAGTTTCTGGGCTGTGCTGTAAGGGTAAGCGCAAGCTCGTTTGCACAAAGCCATTGTTTAATAAATTAATTTATTTTTTTTGAACTGTCTAAATTTGTTATACCGCACAGTTACGTAACCGCAACTTTATATTTGAAATTACAACAAAAACGGGGGGCATGGGCCTTGATCCTGGACCACGGTTGTACATATTTTCCGAAAATAGTTTGCAAAATCCTCGAGACTATGTAATTTACTTCAAATTATATTTCCGAGATATTCACGAAAAAATGTAGAATAATTATCACATACTTTTGTGATATGTAACAGACCTTATTACTATCTAAATGTTATTTATTACGTTACATATGTAACATGTGCTAATAATCTACTTCCGGTCGATATTGATATTTTGTATGGCGCATTGGATACAGCGAGATATTAGTGATTTTACACGGCAACAGTGGAAAACCCTGCCTTGATAATAAAATAACCGTGTAATGGCTGAAAAAACTGATATTGTTTTTATCCATCGGTCTTCGTTCGGTATTGTTCAGACCTCGTGCGTTTGATTTACGTCGGAATAAACACAGAGATATAGCTATTGGCTGGGCATGAATTTTACGTTCAGTTTATTTTCAACGAACCAAGCGTAAATGTGCCCTCAAAAACAGGATGTACGAGGAGGAAACAGTACAGGAACGGTTTAGTGCGGTATTGCAGACTGCGGCAGTAATAATGAAGAATTAGTGTCTTTGGAATAAACAAGTACTTGACGCTAAAATCGGTCCGTATATGCAAATGGTGACGTTATCGTACTGTCCCGATAAATATGAAAACACCCATAACGATTTGATTTACAATCAGTTAATAGTGAAATTGCAATTTTTTCAAAAAAAGCAGACTTTGTGTAGCGAAAGGGCATAACTGAACCTCATTTTACGTCCATATTTCATTGATTCCACCTACGAAAACTCCAGAAACCATTTCACCCTCTCTATTTTAGAAATATGTAATAGGTACGAGCGGAACTACATGTACGTGGTGACCTTAACCATTACGCCATTTGAACCTTATTTCCAAACACATTAAATAAAAATCGGCGTCTTGAAAAACAAGTGGCGTCGAGATATTCGCTCTACTTGAAACCGTATTTTCGAAATGTTTCAAACGCAAATATTTTTTCGAATCACGCGTTTTGGAACGTTGCATAGAGTAAGTACACTCTCGTTCCGAAGGAAGTCTATAAATATGATATGGTGATATATTCGTGGAAATTACTCATCTCAAGTAAGCAATTTGAATAAAACCGATTTATATCGTAGGAATACAGAGAAGACGCGCGTACTGTACGGAGATACGATAAATTATCTGCGCTTTTAGCGTATTTATCATCTTATACTGAAATCTGAGTGCCGACACAATTGTACACTTTACAGGTTTGGATGCGATTTCGAATTAGGGGCATAAACATTGTCAACAATTTTTTGATTACAATCTCAATCAGTTGTTGCTTGCGACAACGTTAAAAAAATCGCAAGAGTTAATTTGAGAATATTATAAATAATGAAGTGTAAAAAATCTAACTGTAAGAACTAGAAAATTTTATTAACTGAAATATGAGGCTAATGTAATAGAAAAATTAAGGAACATTGGATTTAAAGAATTTCGAGTGTACCCTGTAGGTAATTTATTTTGTATAATCCAAATTCAAAAGGATTCTTGTGACCGTTCTTGGATTTTATGCTGATACGAAAATTGAGGTCAGAATTTCTTTGGGAATTCCTTAATTAATTATTTAGTTAGTCCGGTGCTTGTTTCCGAATCGATTCTAATGCCGCAATTGATTCAAATTACAAAGTATTTTAATATGTACGCACTGTGTGTGGTCAGAATACATCAACAAAGTAGCTGTTGTAAAACAATTTTAAATTTGTTTTAATTTAAGAAGCATATGTCTATTGGCTGATGATCCTACATTTACTTTGCTGACGTTATTGTCTTGTCAAACCGACAAAGGTTTGTATTACTCATTGCCAAGATTAGAGCGATTGTAAAAATAACAGATATTTCGAAAAAGCAAAATATATGTGAGGAATAGTAGAAGTTTTAAACGAACGATCAATAATTACTTTGCACTTTTTTTAAATAATTGTGAATTTTCTCACTGCGATAGCTCAGTATTATAGGTTGGTTATTCAGAAGCATAAATATTCCGCTTTACTCCAAAGGTACGAAATTGTATCGGAAACTACTTACAACAAATACTTAGCGAAGTCAACGTAATTTTCTTGAGACGTGGTTTCCTCTTGCCGCAAAACTTTTACAATAAACCCCTGATATACACTTCCAATTAGTTTGGTTTGATTATATTTTACAAGGGAGACGTATGAGGAAGGTTACCTTCTTTTATTATGAATCTTTTCGTACTTCTCATTTTATTACCTTCGCTTAGCTTTACTGGCTGCCTAAAGTTATTTCTATGTATGTATATCTAGAAAGTTGTTTCCGTTTTTCATTGCTAACATTCGCAACGACCCTTTAACAAGACGGTTTTCATTTTCAACATACAAAATTATGTTTTGAATTTTCGTACCCAACCATTTATTTGGGAGCTTTTTCTTGAATCACCACTTTTATGACGTTAATCAACAAAGTGCTTAGGTTGTTGCGGATGAAGTAAGTAAAAGTAAAAAGCTCATCCTTAGGAAATAATAACGGTTTCTGAAAGCGTGAACTTATCAATCTAATCTACATATGGCAAATATAAATACGTAGACCTACTCGGTTTGGGTTTTTTTTTTCACGCAACGGAAGAGAAAATCTGCTAAGACACGTAGAGAGATGCGAGAGCGTAACTCGTCCAAAATGTTCTGCTGATATAACAAATTGCAAATGCTTTAAAAGATACGTTTAATACAAATTTCAACCATGTTGAATGCTTATTTGTTATTTAACAGTTCAGGAACTGGTTTGAGTGCAAAGTGCAAATCGTCTGTATTAATTCGTTTCCATTTCATGCTGTAGCTACTTGCAACTTTGAATTAGCAGGTTAAGGGCGGCTACGTCACCATGTTTCGTTTACCGTGGCCATGGTAGCCCAACAATATAGCATCAGAAGGGTTCGCGTTTGACTGCAAATCTCTTGTATTTTGAAAAAAAATTACCTTTTCAGTTCACCCTGTATATAAAGAAATATTTCCATGAGATCTGTTATATTATGAGAAAATTTTCACCGACCACTATTTGTACAAAGTTCGGACACACTGTACGTTTATCTATTCGCAAAATATATCCTCCGGCAAACCAATTCGTAATAAATTATGTTCTAGCGAACATTTCACGTACATCTACATTCGTTATAACTACGTATTACATTCGAGTTAGATGGAGGCTTTTGGTTCACCAGCAGAGATCCCGTCTCTGGGGCAAGACGAACTTTGTTACTGCAAATAACTAACTAAACTTCGAATGCGGGGTTGAAAATTGGGAATTTGTATTTCATGGGGGATATCAAGAGATTTCTATTTTCGGTTTGCACACATTCGCAATTTCTTGTGGAAAAAAAAATTAAACAAAGTATTTCTATATTCAACGATGGGTTCCTCTTCCATTAACAAAGAACTTACCGAAGCAGCAGTGACTAATTTATAAGATTCATGTAGCATTAGGCAAGGCTTTGGAAATTCCAATACTTGAAACGAAAAGTGTTTGTTTATAGACTTTTAAAATTATTTAATATATGTATAGATATATGTTTAACTACAAATAAAAATGAAATACAATTACTTGTACTTAATGAAAGCATTTTATAACATAGTTTAGCATGTATTTATAATTTAGTCACTCCACTCTCTAAAAGTAATCATTTTTGAGGTTAAAAGCACCTGTCGTTAGCGGTGGTAGTTGTCTGGCGACAACTTTGAGCGTACTTTCTGGTATCATTTATAAGCGCTGAGGTTTCAGATTTTTTGTAACCGGAATTGTGATTGTGTAATTTGGAGAATTGGATTTCAGCTACGTTCCCGTGAAAAAAAAGTCGCCTGCTTTAATTTTCAATTTCTGTCATTGTGCGTGATAATGGGATCTAAAAAATTAAACGCAAGAGCTGTGCGTGGAACTGCACAGTAATAATTACGCTTTGAGTACTACGTAGTAGATATATGCTCGGACCCCAAGAGGATAGACGGATACATATGCATACAAAGAATTAAATTAACGTTTGTGATTCTTCCTTGTATATAAATTGGGTTGGTTAGATATTTTGCAAATATTTTTTTTTTATTTATAAGCCAAAATTAGTTATTTAATTAAATGTTTTTTTTTTTGAAAATCAAATAGATGAACAGATATTGCAGAAATTGGACGAAGCAGCATTAAAAAACAAAGTTCAGAAAATGATTGGACTCATATACAAAGGAAATTGTAACTCTAATTACTGAAATTTCAACATTCACTTGTGGTCATATGTAATGTTAAAATGGTCAAAATTCGCAAAATAATATTGTATATGTTAGACTGCAGAAATACATTGGTTGAAGTTACAATTAAGAGAACATTAAGTAAAGTACATTGCAATTTTTTTTATTAATTTTGTAGAAAAAAGACGTGGTGACGAGTAAAAATTAATTTGCGAGACGTTCACTTATAAATTGAGAGAAAATAGAATCTATAAAATATAAATAAATAAAAACGTAAAAATGGTAACAACAAGAGAGGGCAGGGTATGAGTTGAGTCAAATTGTAACTGATTTAACATTTAAATAGTTCCATGGACCTGTGAAAAAACTCTTTCTTATACGTGAATAAAACATCGAAAACCTTTTCTGTACAATTTGCAGCGGTTAATAAAAAGGTTCATTTATATCGAGAACCTCTCGAAAAGAAACTATTTACTCCTGAACGGGTAGATTGCCCCATTAAGGTTGAACATGCAAAGCGAAGCTATCTATCTTCCGCGAACAGAGAAGGGAGATCGTCTTAAATTAAATTGAAAGCAAAACTCATCGCTATAAAGTTTTGATTGCCACTGGGGGAAAAGCATTTTATTTCCTTCGTTATAGATTTATATGTTTCCTTTGAGGTTTTTTTTTTCATTTTTTTTTTTCGCCATTGATTGTGTTCTGATTGATTGCCAGTGTGGTCAATAAAATTGAAAATAAAAAGAAGCAAATAACACCTTGCGGTTAGTAAACAAATCGTACTTTATCTGACCGGTGTAGTAGCACATTGGGGGAAATTGGCTAAAATATTACGCCAATTGCTATTCTACTAATTAGAAACGGTTGAGCATGACTACCCCAAAATTTAGTTTTCCGGCTCATCGGGAACTGCATGGAAAATTCTGAAAACTTGACAGTACATTAAAGCCAATATGCACTATCGAACTAAAATTTTTGTAATAATCTCACGCTTCCGGTTATACCAGAAACAGCTACCAATATCCTATATATTACTACGTTTTTGAATTCCTAATTCCATTTTAAGGTTCGTTTGATAAAAGAACCACGTTGCTATTTCTTACAATATCTGAAGTATTTGCATTTGTTGACAATTCTGTCGAGTTCTCGGTGGGACAGCCTGTATAGGCACTTGCAAATCTATGAAGATACTTTTAAAATACGAAAATTGTACCAGCTGGAAAGGTAGATAAAATGCACGCACGTATGCTTTTGATCTATTTTTATGAAATGAAGCAGAAAGAATTTTGTGACAGTCTAAATAGATTCGAAAATTTTAAAGTCCATTTCGCGTTTTTATCTTCCGTTCCTCTGGCAGAGCGCGTTTAAAATAATTCAAGGACGGTTAGAAACTATACGAGATGGAATGTAATTCAATGCTCTGTTTTGCAACACGCGAAGTTGTTTACCTTTGCTAATGGTGTAATTCTCTTTGATTGTCGGTACTTTACGGATATTCTGCTGTACGCAAAACAATTAAAAGACGATTTGTTAATGTCATTCATTAATCAATTATATCGACATGTCTTTTTTTAGAAGTTTACATTTTTGATTTGGCTGTTAATATCGCGAGTTTGTTTGTCCGAAAGAAAACACGCGTAATGAATGTTGACGTCAAGTTTCAGTTCGATCATGAAAGTGAAGGCAGTACATTTCCGCTACTGATTTAAGGATGGATTGGGAAATCGTAGAATTGCAAAATTCCATTAAAATTATTCAAATTATTGTATTGAACTAACACAGGGCGACAACTATCTGTCCGCGGCGAATTCCTCAGAACTTACGAAAGAGAATCGCTACCAGCAGAAGACTTTACTTTCACTTTTATTCGATAACGTTTCTAAACAAAATACCGTATTTGTATACGGCTATACCTTGGCATCGCCTATTTATAAATTTTACGAGTGCAGGCATGTGAACCTATCTGTTCGTCTTGTTTATATTTCATGTGTCCCGTTTCGACGAATATTATTTTTAAGTAATATAAACAAACCATTAAAAATTGTAATATCTGCATACTCAAATCCAATAGGCCAAACGAGCTAGGGAAAAATCCTGCTAATAAGCATTATGACTTCGTACATGTTTTCCACGTCTGTTTGTTAGTATTTCTTAAATTTACGACGGAGTAAGTATCGGTTTTGAGCACATCATCATCATCATTGCTTAGGCATTAAGCACCATGCTTTATAAGCTCCACAACGTCCGATGTTGAGGGCCATTTAACAAATTTTTGGTATATAATATTGCCTGTTACAAGATGATGTTTCTTAAATCTTGATAGTAAATTGAAATGGGCCAGCTCATATCAATCAAGTAGTGGAAAAATGTGAAAATTGATTGAACACCCTCGATATAATTATACAAGGTATACATTAGAACTGTGTTGGATTATGGATGCACGTTATACTTCAATAATTCTTCGTAGACTGGACATTATACAGAATAAAGCGTGCAGGTCCTGTGCGATCAATGCCCATCACCGGGTTACAAATTGAAGCCAGCTTGTTACAGAAAGTAGCATTTGCTTTTGATATCGATTAGCTGCTGAAACATCACAATTCCAAGTTGGTTCCCTTTTTTAAATTTTATTTGCCCAAAGAGTAAATTTAATTAATTAATTTCCACAAATCATTAAAATTTTGCTCATGTTTATAATAGTACCCTACATATTCCCTTGAAATAACTATTTGTCAATCAAATGGAGTTCATATACGAGTATTTGCGATAAATTTCGAATGTCTGTCTTAACATTATTACCAAATTTACAATCTGCATCGTTTACGTTCACTACATACCGCTTCAAAGGTACGTACATCTGTTGCCGAGACGGAAACCGGCGAATGCATGGTAAATCACTTTTTTATTGGGCAATAAATTCTGTTGATTTACGTAGCTAGAATTGACATGTCGCCCGCTTTTAGAATCTTCTGTCATAATTTTGATAAATGCGTTAATTATCGCTACATAAAATATCGATATATTTGCCTGAACCTTTAAACGTTTGTTGTATTTAACTGTCAAAAATAAAGAATGTCGAAGATATTTTAAGTGAATTAATAAAAATTAAGTATTTTTTGAGTAGATAAATGTTAACTGTTTTTTTTTTTTTAATTTATCCTCATAGTCATGGTATGAAGCTATGTAATATTGGATCAGAATTGCTTGAAACCCGCCAACATACCAATTAGTGAATTTCGTCGTCATTTAATAGCAGAATGTAAACGTAGCATAATCATGTTTGCGTTTAGACGGATCAAACGGAACAGTTGGAAAATGATTCAGTTATGATTGCTCTTATTCATAAACATAAGAAAGCGCAATAACGATCTACACATTACTAAATCTCAAAAAATTCGCAGAACGCGGGGCACTACTAACTGTCTCAATAAAGTATTACTTTATCCCAAGATTCTTCTCATCAATTGGGCACATCGTACGGATTTCTAGTTCCTTTAACACGCATTAAAAATGTTTATTTATATGCTAAAGTTATTTTATAACATAATTAGTAATCATCAAATAGCAACAAACTTTTTCCCTTCAATTCGTTCTAGATATCAAGTCATCGAATAATAATAAATAATATTCGTACGTTGTCTATTACACGTACTTTATTATTGCTTGTTGTTAATCAATATTATAGGTGTAATTATCTTAGTAAAATGAAGCCGACGCTACCAGAAATCTCCGTCAAACGGAATCGAATAGAAGTAAATGTTTGCCGAATTTATCCGTACCAGCAAATCAATGTTACATCACCATCCATTATGTTACCGCGAATCACTTTAATCTGAAACCGCCTTTAAATCGAAAAGATTCCAGCAAATGGAGACTAATTTAAAATCAATTAAGATATTGAGTAACGGAGCAAATATTTGGGATTATACGAGACGGAAATAATTGGTACCGAAAGAGAATTTCAGATGCTTCTGTGGAATTAAAGCTAAAGGATTGTTGATTAAAACTAATCCAGGAGCAATGGGTATTTACTGGAGGGAGGGTGTTGCTTTGTATTTCCAATGTTACTCTACGTTAATTAGTAAATAACTTGGTATTAAAAATTATAGGTAAAATTTTTACGGTGATCAACTGATTACCGTTAATAATGGGTAGATTATTCATGCTAAGAACTTCAGACAATTAATAATAATAATTTAGATAGATAGGTTATTGTCTTCTAGACCTAGAATATAATAATAACTTACCTTCTACATCCTTTCAACTACTAGCATCGTCTATAATTTTAAAAAATACAAAATTCTTTGTACAAAGCTTTCAAACAATTTTCAAAGAAAATGAAAGTTTTAATACATGGTAATAATTCCAAAGATAAATGTCAAAATATTTTCTTCTACATCTAGTATACAGAGACCACGGACCATTGGATTTAAAATGATCCGTACAAATTTCTTTGCAGCTGAAATTGCATTATATTCTGAGAGATCTTTTTTTGTAGTAGTAGAAAGACTCTATTTCCGGTAATACCTTTGATGAAAACAAAATTCCGAAGGAACTTCATTAACATGTCTTATTCGTAAAAGAACAAGCGTGGAGAACAATTCGTTGTGAATATCAAGACTGGGAAACTTAAATTAACTGTGTCTCTATGCTTTCGTAAACTTATTGCCTGGAAAATACTGAACAACGCAGAAATAAAATCAGCAGTTTGATCCATGGCTTGATCTCGGATTCTCTTGAATGTGAGAAGGTTTTATAGAGAAAAAGGGAAACAAGATAAAAGTGGCTGCAAAGTCAGGAAGAAGATAGCCATAAGGAGTATCAAAAAATAATCAAATAGACAACAGATTTAATACGATCCAGAAAGGTGGGATGGTAACAGGCATAGCTATTATATTTAAATATAAGAAACCAGAAAATAGGAAAACGAGAAAATAAAAAAGAATTGAAAGTCAGAGATCACCACTATAGAAGAAAGAAGACCTAACAAAACATATTCCAAAAATGCTAAATGAGGTATGTATGCTATGAACCATGCAATAAAACAAATAATAAAAAGTATGAATATAAGCATAAAAGGGAACAAATAATCACAAAATGAAAACCAAAAGTACATGGTTTCAGGTATTAAAATTAAGAACAATATAAAGACAATTCGAATGAACGGAATTGGGTCAAAAAGAAAAGAAGAGAGAATAGTGAAGCACAATAGCAGAAGAGGTTAAGAGATGTAACAATCTATAGAATCTACAGCCAAGAAAGCTCAATCCGAACAGCTTGAGCTCTTATTACGGAATATTATAGCCATATTATACATATTTCGAGGATTTCCCTTAAGATCACATTGGTCACGAAATACCGATTATTTTTAATTATACTTCCCTTCTGTATCGTTATGCATATTTATGGCTCATTTTCCCTTAGGACGAACAAGTATAACTTACTCTCTTCAAATAAAAATCGGGGTTTGCGAAATAGAAAAGATTATAACGTTTTGAACAAAGCCATTTCTATTAAACTTGATGGCTATATTCGCGTATTTAACAAATTGCTATGCGGACTGTGTTGAAAAAAAAACAACAAGGAGGATTCCCGCTTTACCAATCAGCTAGAAGTGAAAAACGTACTCTAAATGATTAATGGGTTAAGATCAAATTGCAACAAATTTTCCAGAATTATTTTAACTTTCGTAAGAAGTGGCGCATGTTTAGAAAATAAACAAATTAACACGTGGAAAAGGCAAAAGTTTATCTTTCATGTTTAAAGCGTGCTAAATCTGGTGAATAAGGTGGGAGACGTAGACATTCGTGAATTTTTCCCAAGGCGAAGTGTAAGGTTCTCTTGGTGGATAGAACAAAACTTTCTTTTTCTTCAAATGCGGCGATTTCTATCTCCTCAATTCGAAAAGCATAAATTATTATTACTATTCATTGTTATTATATTCTTCATTGGTACCTTGTTCTTGTATTATTATTATTATCTTAATTATAACTTTCTCTAATTTTAAATTGTTTTGTTAATTGTTGTTTCTTCTTTTTTTTATCAAGCTTTAGCTAATCTTTCATTCACACTTTTTATGTTGTTGAACCTGCAGTGGCCTTTGTAAGATAAAACACCATGCCCCTAATTTTGGTAACAATTACCAATGAAATGGAAAATAATGAGCACTGCTCGAAAAACACTTGAATTTTGCATTAAGTAAATCAGGATAGATAAGATAAA
The DNA here is from genome assembly GCA_902654985.2 of Oryctes borbonicus. Lineage (NCBI taxonomy): Eukaryota > Metazoa > Arthropoda > Insecta > Coleoptera > Scarabaeidae > Oryctes > Oryctes borbonicus. The sequence goes on from LR736880.1 coordinate 761,773, forward strand.
ATCTGCAAAACGAACCGCTTTAATACAATTTGTTGTAAATAAGGTGATAACTATTGCGAGACTTACATAATATTAAAGTTGACTTAGCAACCGCGTCGTAATTGCATGAGAATGCCGACGTTTCGCTCTCAATTGCATGGAGCTTCTTCTGAGCTGCTGCATGCGTTGCGTCGCTGCTGTACGAAACAAAAAAAACAACGACCGTGGAAGTCTACAACAACATTGACTTAGCAATTTTGCACGGTTCCTCCTAATGAACAACTTTCAACAAATCTACCATAATTACTTAATTGCAATAAAGTTAGATAAAATGAATAAGTAACAACAATTAAGAAAAGGACTTAAAATGAAAGAATATAATAACGAGAACGAAAACCAGGATATAATAACAACAAACAATTTACGTTGAAACTAAACGTGTTCCGGGTTTGAACCGTGCCATGTGGTTGCTTAAAATAAAACTCGACGTTTCGCCCACAATCGTATAGGGCTTCTTCAGGAGAGTGATGGCAACAGTTAGCATGGTAACTCAACGTGTGATCCACGCCAGAGGCGAAACTAATCGAGCGGGAAGCAGTTGATCACGGTAACTCAGCATGTGAACTATGCCAGAGGCGAAAACCAACTGCTCATCACCCGGAACACGTTTAGTTTCAACTGACTCTGGCCGTGGAAGCCTACGTTTTTATTTTAAACAATTTACGGGTTGAGAATTGTGGTTTGACGGTTTGGCAATTATTCTAATTACTTCGTTAAGCTCTTTGGAACATCCAGCGTCAGCCTTTCAATTACCTTCCCAAAAACACAAATGTATACAGTGTTTTATTCAAAAGAAAAGAACATTGACGTAATTTCCGTTGATACCTCGAACGCAATTAAACTGTCGATAATGGCAAAAGTTATTTCGCAAAAAAAAACACATACTTCGACCTATTCTTTTTTTTTCTAAAAATGCTAGCTTTATCGTCCATACTTTAAAATCTCACTGCGTATGTCCTAAATGTACGTAATAAATTTGCAAATAATCCAATCACAGCTTAAACATGCTGTGGTTAATATCAAAATGTAGTTAATTTATTTGTAACAGTATTCGTCGCCTATTAGAAGGAAACTAATTTTCAGCGGGACTGTAAACGGTAGTCGAAATCAATTATACGACCTTTTTGGCCCGAATTTACATTTAATTCTAATAATTTAAGGTGTTGACACTTTCGGAGTGGATTTAAAAGGAATTCTTATTAATTCGGAGTTATGTATAATTCATGTAATAAATTTGAAAGACTCTTAAGTAAGGAATATTAAATTAGCACATTAATGTTGTTAAAATTTTGTATATATTGTATTATACAAAGCTGACTCTAAAGGGAGCAGAAATATATTGCAAAATGTTAGGTATCAGATTATATTAACGGATTTAGAAGAGAGCTGGTAGATTATACATTAGAAACAAATTTATATCCAAGCTACAATATTTATAATCAGCTATTTAACTGAAAAAATACATCTTCGTATCGTTGCTGCTTCTAGGAAAACTTCGAGCGTTGAAATGAACGTTTAAAACGATTATAAATTGTTAAGAACCAGATGAAATTGCTGAAAAAAACGAGTTTCCATGGTTTACAATCTAAAGAGGTGTATACATATATAATGTAAGCTATTTAATACAATCGGCAATTCTCAACTTAAAAGTAGATTTAAAAGATATATTTCAAGTAGAAATTTCTGCGCCAAAAAGAACCTCCACAAACGGATTCGAGATGGAACTATAAACATTACAAATGATTTATTCAGGTGGCAGTGACTAGTAAATTAACACATGTTCCCATCGAAGATGTTTTAGCAATTCCATAGTTACGCCATTGAATAAATACTATTAACTCCTACAAAAGCTTGACACCTTATGCTATATGACCGTTGCTAACGTCGACTCTCGGGGAAACCAGTAGGAAACACAGACCGATTTGCATGAGACACGAATAAACACGAGTCTGTCTAGTCTTTGCTAATTTCGTGAAGGGAAACTCGTTTCTGTAGGCTTAGTATGTAATAAATGAAAACCAATTTTTTTCGGTGCCTATCGTACACAGTTGTCAGATCGTAACCGCAGTGCTGCCTCTTTTCCATCTCTATATTCGTCAGTTCATAAGTACGATAACGATAGACATGAAAGGCAGACACGTTGTTTGAGATCCAAGAAAATATTTACTCTGATAATTCACATAATAGCGAAAACCTTTAATTAATAATGGAATTAAATTTAAAATATCTATGCCTCTGTTTTACCGCACTTTGCCTGATATTGAATATCAACAAATTAACTTCTTCCTTCCAGAAAAGTTCCAATTAACCAATTAACATCACCGCACATACCATATCAATTTGTATAAGTCAAAAAAATTACTTAATGTGCGAGATATACTAACCTTGGATATGTCACCGTATAACACGATCCTAGATTATTGTAATAAGGTATACGTGTGAACCATGTAAACATATTTTTTATTTGGAAGGAGCGTATTTACATTGTGCTCTGAATATCGTGTCATCCTTGGACGCTTATAATTAAATTTAAGTAAATTTGCATATACTATTAACCTTCATTATTGAAACGCATTTGCAATCGACTAATGAGTAACATGGAAAACATTTTCTTGTATAGTTGTTCTCCCTAGACAGACCCTTTTGCAATAATTCCAACGAATACAACATTTACATGCATGTATAACACGTTTTAAATAGTTTCTTTTGGTCTCCACGGAATGGTGTAGCGGGTAACAGACTGCAATCGGTAGTCATGTAAAAGAATTGTCTGGTAGCGGGCAAAACTTAAAATCCAGCCAAAAATTTTTATTTAAAAAAAAAAGAATTGAACTGTACAACCATTTCGTCAAAAAAATAAATTGCTTCAAATTTTGCCGCCCAAATACGTTGATAACAACAAGGGCGCCGCCGTCGCCCCAAGTATTGTCGCCAGATCTGTGCGTTCATTCATTGTTTTACCAAAGAAGCATTACATCTTTCGTCGTAAGTCTTCAGCTGATACCAAGCACGCTCCAAATATTGCGACGTTCAGAACTGAGGTGAAGCAACTACTTGCACATAAGTGCTGTTGTGTAGAAATACATTCGATAGTGATTATTGCCGTATGTATTAGGGTTATCCAAATTCAAGTGGCCCAAGAGCTGCTGTAAATAAAATTGCGGTTCCGAGGGCCGTATTTTAGTGATTTGTAATAGGTACAAAGGAACGTGTTTGTTTGACTAGCTTGTGTATATTTTTTTTTTCGGCTGCAAAGAATGTTGTAGCGGAACTCATGTTGAACAGCCCTGTATTAGTTCAATTTAATTCTTACACGACGTACTATTGCAATAAATACAGAACTCTTTCAAGTACGATATGACCTTGCAAAAATTTTATACGGATTATAATCATCGAAAAGTTGGCGACAACTCATATTGTATTATCTAGAGGAAAATACTAAAATAAATCAGCTATTTAAACAAAAAATGTGAGGAATCGAATATAGTCCATGTAATATATTGAACAATTGAGATAAAATCTGAATTACCTCGGGGCGAGCAGTTCCTGCTTCAAATAATTAACTTATTTTGAAACTCTTAAGCTTTATATAGTTAGACCGGGACTTTGAAACATTATTTCATACCGTTATCATAAAATACTACATCCGAAATGAATACGGGTATCCATTTTTATTGCTGCACTAGCCGGAGCAGGGAATTGTGCGCACTTCGCTCGAGAATAACGCATTTATTAGACTAACTTGGTCGGGCATTAGTAAACTATCCGTATTAATGCGGGGGCTTGATTCCGCTAAATAATAACCTGAATTAATGAACACTATCCAAATAAAATGCAGGCAAATCCGGATTAGGGTTATGTACCGAATCATGAGTGTATTAGCAAGACAATCTTCAACAAGCACATTTGTGTAGGAGTTCCGCTGGTGCTATTACGTGTTCATTATATGTATTATTTTAAGGAAAACACGGCTGCTGTAATTACAAACGAAGAGCAAGGTTACTACCGAGGCGAGGGTTTTACTATATTGCAATAGAATACCGAGGATGTGCTCATGTTATTAAATTTTTTCTTTATGAAGTATGCAATATAATAGCGTATTTCTGCTTGTGTAACTTTATAAAACATTGACTGGACATTTCAGTTGTTTAACAATCCAATACATTTTTTTTTTTAGGAAAAACTTATATTTTCACCATATTGTAGTCGGCAGTTCGATTACACTTCTAGCGTTACTGAAAGTGACATAAACTTGCAACGTCTTGCATATTTTCCATGTTTCTAAAGGTAATGGAAGGATAAATCTGACAATATAAACCGCGTTGGAAAATATTCCCGCAGAAGCGCTATTCTCAGATATATATTACGAATAACGTTGTCGCCTGTGTAAAAATGTGCTCCCCACACCTTAGGCTCATCCTAAAATATTTATAAAATTCAACTTCCTCCTCTTGCAATCAAGAAAGTATGGTATTCCCCTTGTAATTTCCATCTAAGAATATGGTTGATCCAATATTTTCTTTGCGACTTTTTCCTTTTCGATTTTATATATTCGTCATAATTAATACTCTATGAAGAACTGGACATTTTAAAGATTTTCACTCAAAGGTAAAATGTTATCTACGCATTTCATTCTTCGCATTAAAAAAAGAGTGTAGTATCGTGTCGTTGTCGTTCCTCGTCGTCTTTGTCGTTGTTCATATATGAGAGCACCTACCAACATTACGACACTCTGCGTGGCTGTATCGTGTCGTGTCGCCGAGCTGATTGTAGCGCAAGTGGGAATCGACCTTAATTTCTATCGTCTTGCATTGTGCGACTGCATGCCCTTATATTTGCGCATTTTTACAGCGGGTAAATTTTGCAACAGTGCCAATGTTGCGGTGTATTATTGCCTCCTATGACGGCAGATTTATCCGAAGAGCTCGTTAATAGGCAATATAATAATTTCAATAAAGTTCCGTACAGTGAAAAAATAATAATTAACGAAACATACAATAATACCGAAAAATAATAATGAGAACTAAGAATGGAAAAAAACGCTGATTTAAATAACAATAAATAACCAGAGCAATTTGCGTTATTACAATTAAGATTTGATAATTTGCCAATTATTGTGATTATGCGGTCTGGCACGAACACATTGAATGAACCTCGGAACGTCACACAGGAGACAATTTGGCACTGTTTCGTAGTGAAACTTGTACAAAAACAAGAGCAGGTTATCAAGAACTTTATTAGTATACGAGGTGCAACCCAAAATATTTGAGAATTTCAATATCCCGTCCAAACCAAAAGCATTACGAGATCCCCCAACTGTTCAACTATTATTACGTCGAGTTTCGTTATCTGACTAACTGAAACCCACAGCATGAAAGAGGATGTTGGTGAGAACACCTCGAATCAAGCAAGAACATTTATGTGGTTCAAGCCATTCAAGGAAGGCTGAGGGTGGCGCAAGCAGCCCACAAAGCACCCGCACACACCTGGCAATTCCTGGCAAAAGAAAACAATAGTCCCTCACCTATCCTGCTCTGCTGACCTAGTCCTCTGCGACATCTACTCCTTTCCTAAAATGAAAATCAACACGTTTTGGCCATTGAAGATATCCGAGTGGAAGGAATTAAGGTAATTAATCTTGAAAAACCTACAACGTCCCAACATATACGCTTTCGAAAATGGGAAAATGGGAGGATCGTTGCATACACGCCGAAGGTGACTACATTGAAGGCGACAATAGAGATTAGGATGTGAAGTAAATTTTCTGCTTTTAACAAGAAAAAACTCTTGGAGAGAAAGAAATCTTGGATAACATTTGGTGTATATAGAAAACGGCGGTCTTGCGTAACTTATTACTGCTCTTAATTACAAGAAATCACATCCAATACCTTATCAACATAATATTTAACTACTGTATACTTATAGAGTCAGCTTGACAATAATTAGCCAACAGCTGTATAATTAGTAGTTAATTTGTGCCACACTCCTTATTAATAGACTGTTACATGTGCAGATTATTGTACGTTAACAGCATAATACCTAAGCGCGCTAACTGAATTAAAACTAGATTTAAATTACGCGCAAATGCAAGTTTAATCTTGTAAGAACGTGATTATGTTGTCACGGGCACTATGCATGCGCTATCCGAAATGAAACAAAAATGAATATGCAAGACAGTTAGGTAAACTTTGGAAATTAACAATTTACGTGTAAATGCCTATAAAATTGAACATTCTACGAAAACATGATTGAAAATGCAAAAGGACTTTGTTAGTTCCATTATTTTAGGATTATCTTCCCTATGTGTGTACATTGTGGTCATTTTCCTGCTTTTAATTTGCGAAATATGCTACATAAAATATTATGTAGAAGACCCATATTTGTTAACTACATAACATGTAATGCAGTAGTTGAATAATGAAATTGGTCTAACATACAGTCAGAAAATTTTGAACTAACTCCTAGGAATAAATTCCCGATTTACTCGACGTAGGTACTTCTTATTTCGCACAGGGTATATCGATTGAGCATAATGCACGAGCACATTTTTTAGAATACGTCATTTGGACGAATATTTACGCAAATAAATAGGAAATAGAGCAGTATGTCAAGTATTTCTCTTTAGCTGAGATTAATATCGTGAATTCATGTCCCATTTGCTTGTATTTTTCAAAGTCACTTAATCTGACATAAGTGTGCCGTGAATTTGCCGAATCATTGCTAACCCGACGTATCGCGTTCTATATTATAAATTTGCTGTTAACAGGAAATCATAATATTAAATCAGAACATAAATTATCGTGCACGCAATTCTGGAATATGTTTTTGGGGTAGCGTGTGCGAAAGGTACCACCGCTGTTACATAACGTTTTTAATAGCATCTAAAATTAGTGCTCTCCGTAGTACTACGAAACGCTACAATTGTCTCATTACAATACTTGCTTGTATAACGATAACGTTAGCAACCGAATTTAATCAATGAGCAACAATTAGCGTAGGGGGGAAGTAACGGATACTCGCAATTGATTAAATACGGAACACTACAAATATCAAAATTAATGATTGACTACGCCGAAGCTCATACACTACCCGACAAAAACATAGACGCGGTATCGTTTCTATTTACGAAACAAAGTTTATAGACATCATTCTATAAAATGTAAATGAGGGTTATTAATACTTGTTATGTAAATAGTCCATTTATAGATATTTCTGGGTATTTATTGCTTGATGAGGGGTAAATGGGATTTTCCCAGATCAAAATAGGAATTTTAAATGCGACGAAAATTTAGACCCTGTGCATTTATTACATTAATACAAGCAAAAATGTTTTATTTTGATACTTCTCTTTATATGCAGCGGTTGTGCTGGTAAATTGTACACATTTCACCACGAGAAATTATATTTTATAAAGTGTTTGCAATATGGGTAGAAAAAAAGCAATTATCCTTGATAGAAAGGGGTAAAGTTCTAGCCTGGCACCAGGATGGTGTTAGTAAGAAGGAAATTGCTCGTCGGTTACGAAGAAGCGATCGCTCCGTTAGAAATTTCCAAAAAGATCCGGAAAATTACGGCAAACCGAAAGGCCAGGGGCGACCGAAAGCTGTAAGTGAGCGGGATAAACGCACGATATTGCAGTGTGCATCCAATTCTTCTGCGTCTACGAGAGTTATTGCAGAACAGGCGGGGGTACAAACGCACGTGCGTAACGTTCAAAGGATTTTAAAGGCGTCACCGGTAATATCACGGGAGAAAATGTTGAGAAAACCGCCACTTTCGGCGAAACACAAAGAAGTGAGGTTGAGATTTGGTGAAGAACACGTATCCTGGAAGAAACAATGGGAAAAAGTTATATTTTCTGATGAGAAACGTTTTAATTTGGACGGACCGGATGGGTACTCGTATTATTATCATGATCTGAGAAAGGAACCAAAAGTGAAAATGACCAGACAATTAGGGGGTGGATCTGTGATGATACGGGCAGCGATTGGATTCCGCGATAAAAGTGAGATAGTGTTTTCCACAAACAAAATGTGACATCTGTGACGTATAAAGACTTATTGCGTGACAATCTTCTACGTTTTGGAAACCAATGGGCCGTGCGCAATTTTGTTTTTCAGCAAGATAACGCGCCAATTCATAAAGCAGAAACCATTACTGAATGGTTTAAAGAGAAAAAGATTAAAACTTTCCAGTGGCGGGCACGGTCACCAGACTTAAACATTATTGAAAACATGTGGGGTGAATCGGCACGTCGCGTTTTTGGCGGAGGCCGTCAATATTTCACGGTACAGGAACTGAAAACTTCAATGGTGACTGAATGGCAGAATATCCCTCAAAATTATGTGTTAAATTTATATAAATTTATTAATAACAGACTATTGGAAGCGATTAAGAACAATGGAGGATCTACTCATTATTGATCACTCATTTGTTGATTTTTGATTTACATTTGCAACAGAGCGTCTAAATTTTTGTCGCAGAAATTGTTTAAACATTGGAGTAATAATTTATTATTTAGTTCATATATTACTGGAGGAGATATTTTTAAGTTTATTTTACTTTTATGAATAAAAACTTAAATAGATATCTTGCTAGTTTCGCAAAGAAATGTTGTAACCCTTAAAACCCGTAAAACGTCTTACCGCGTCTAAGTTTTTGTCGGGGAGTGTACATTCATGAGAATGGTTGCTTTTAAGTTTGCCAATTAAATAAAACTAGTTTAAAAACAGTGCAATAACATGATCTTTGATAAAGATTCCCGTGATTCACCGTAATTTAAACGAAATACTAAAGAGCTATCATTACATTAAGGTGGCGGTTATAGTTGTTGTAGTAATATTACGGAACTTCGAATAATTGCTTCTACATGATGAACACTGTAAATAATAAAATTAAAATCTAGTTCGCGTCAAGGCAATTCTACAAAACCTCTTCGTTATATTTTCAAGCCAGTTCAAAAAGCGTTGGTTTATACATTCTTCAAATGAGGAACCTTAAAATATACCAAACGCAATGCAACCAGCTCTATTAATGATCATTAAGTGTTAACTCCCGTTTCATCTCCTTCTTGTATAAACTTAACACTGTACGGCACATGGTCCAACGTAATTTGCCTGTATTCAAGAACGGTAACGTTATTTTTAACTGAAATTCTTTTTAGTTTTGAGTCCATAATGATTTTCTACGTTCGCTAAGTTATTAATAAATGAGTTTAAAAAAAGTTTTAAATATAGTAGCGCTCTTTTGTCGCTATCGCTTAGTACGATCTTCTTATCCAATTCGAAGCTGAAATTATGCTGTCTGGAGGATAGAACAGAGCAATTCAACTAATGGAGTTTCGTAGGCGGTGAGATGTAATTATTGGATAAAAGGAGCCTTAGTGTAAGAAGTAAGCTTCAAATGAAATGTATTTTCTTGGAATAGGTCAAAAATTGTAGACAGGAAGTTAATCACACAAAGGAAGCAGTAGGTGTTTTCGATGCCTAACGCAACGTATTAAGCACGCTCAATTGTTAGATTGTAACGGCGTCCCTCCTAACTTCATATTCATCAGTTCATAAGTTTAACTGTGATCGGCATAAAAGTCAGTCTCCAATGGTAACGTATACGTTGAATCCTGTTTCCAGATCCAAGAAAATATTTATTCTTATAATTCACATTAGAGCGAAAGTCCGAGTTTAATTAATAAAAGAATTTACTTTAAAATATATACGACCTATAAACTGAAAGTAATCTATCACAGAATCATAAAATAAATAACTGTATTCTGCCAAAGAAAATCTACTGCCTACAATAAAAAACTTAAATGTTTGAAATAAAACACAGCGCGGGAAAGTAAACAAGCGCTTGTTGCTAATTAAGTCTTACTATCCAAAGCGGAAAACTAAATATTTCAAATAAAAATTAGATCCTAAAACAACAAAGTTAAATTTAGGTCGGACTGTATCGTTCACCCGATAAAAACAATAACTATTATTATAAACAAGCAATAAATAACAAAAAAAAAATGCTTCATATATACGCAAAACTAGGATTTCTAAAAAATGTTTTATATCATCAAATTCTCGGGAATTCCCCCGTTTTTCTGTTGCTAGTACCCCAGTCAATAGTAAAATTCCCGTCCTAATACATCTCGAAACCTTATCGGGTATTTGCGGAAGTTCTTCATAACCATGTATGCTAATAGATTCTCTTCTGCCGCCTGCGGTGAAGTCGCGCATAAGTCGCATGGATATAGGCAACAGCGTATACCTTTAGATAACATCGAATGCTTGGATCTTCTTTTATGATGTGTGCAACTATCGAGGCTTTGAAAATATACAAAATTCGGTCATTTTCCTTTCTCTCTCTCTTCTTTAAACTGTAAAATTATTACGTTTGAAACATTGTTTTCTTTATTAACTGAAAGATGGTTTTCAATCTATAAATTCGAGGGTGTCACCTAAATGCCCTCTAGACAGTTTGAAAGTATAAATTACAAATAATTACGTTTATGGGAAGAAATTGACGGAATAAAAAAAATTAATCTTCAAATTTGACGCGCCCTCTCCAGGTTAGCGCGTTTTTTTGAATGACCAAACTTGAAACTTGAAACCTTTGATCTTGAGCTAAAATATCAACACACTTGAATATGCTTTAAAAGTAAACCACTGTGCCAAAGTGTTTTCTTATCTCTTCGCTCCTTCGTTACTGATTTCGTTGAGACAATAAATTTCCGTAATAAACACTATACTTGTAATATGCCGCACGAATTCGCCATCTGACGTCGAACAAGCTCTGAAAGAACTATATTAAAAAAACCAAAAATTGAGTACAAGAAAGCTATCGGCGGGATGGGTGTCGCGTTTGTTGACTTTTCAAAAACGAAATCGCGTGATAACTTCAAGGGAGCCTCTGAACTTACTTAGTTAATCGGCAAATGAGTTTTTACCGGCGAACGTGCACCAAAGAAGATGAAGATTATTCCATTAGTCAGAAAAGTTATGGCGACGATTTTTTGGGTTTCGCATGGGATAATCTTAATTGATTATTTGAAGAAGCGAAGGTCAATCAAAGAATAGTACTACGCTGATTTACTGGATCGATTCGACGCTGAATTAAAGAAAAGAAGGCCGCCGCTAAGTTAAATTTAAACTCTTTACTATTATAATAACGTCCTAGCCCACTCACCAGCAATTGGTACGAATTGGTGTCTCATTCATCATATTCGCCAGATTTGACCGCCTGCGATTTCTTTCATTTCCCAAAAGTCCACATCGAATAAAGAGGTCATTACCGAAACAGAGAGTTCAACAAATCCTATTATTTGTTGAACAATATATCGTGTTTGCCTTCCTTGAAACAGATATTTATCATACCATCCTCGTATAATGTCGCCTTTTACTCGCTTTAAAGCAATTCGTCCTTTTGAACTTTTCACAATTCCAAAATGCGAATGAATTGTTCAGAAACAATTTTGTTTCGTACTCCAAAATATTGTTTAGTGGGTGTAACATAAGGATAATGTAAACTTTTTATTAACAATAAAATCGAAAAACAACAAACGAAATTGAATAGCAATAATGTTACATATTTTCTTTCAAACTCAATGAACAAATCTACGGGCATATCAAGTTGGTCCAAAGATTTAACAAGACATTCTGTTAACTGCCGATAAAATAAATAAAATTTCGTGCAACCCTTTCGAAACCAGGAAAGTTTCAGCAAATTACTTCAGCAAAATATAAGATATCTCATGACATTTATAACCTAGTTTTACCCTAGTTTTTCGATTAACTATTATGAAGACAAAAAACTAGCAGGGATTTTTTTACTTTTTATCTACTTATTGTTTGCGGAAATCGTAACACTTGACGAAATCGATTCGATGTTTTGGTTACCTAAGAAGATGTAATCAAAAGTTTTCAATTATATTTCCCTATTATAGAGTTCCTAGATACGTATATAAATTTCCTAGAACAATTTTAAGCTATATAGGTGCTCTTTTCAAAGGATGCATTTCTACACTGAACGAAATTCAAATTACGAACGAAATTTAAAAATTTTCCGACGTCCACAAATTGTGTTAGCGTTAACGGTGATATATTCAAATGATAAATTTTGCTTTAAAAGGTGCAGTTAACCGGCAATAAATTATTCCAGACAAATGACAAAACGTGAAGGACCATACATTTTTAAAATAATGAAACGCTATACATGGATGAATAGGAAAGCAATGGCTTTTTAAAAAAACTTATTTTGGTGGTTGTGGTTTCACTAAAATTACGACATCAGCTTCTAATCCTTCGTAAAATTTATGATTGTGATTACACAACAATAATGGCTAAGTAACAATGGCAAGATTACAGTAAGTTGTGAAAATTGTAGATTAAAACATGGATACATTAATGGAAGAAATTTTTAGAGCCACAAAATATTCAAGGTAAATGTTAAAATAATTTTTCACCTTCTTGGCAAGATCGCCATTTTAGAAAATAATACCGGTAATTTTGGTTTATTTGAAAGTTACTTTTGTTTATGTTGCATCAAATAACTGATGAAAATCAGAAAGTTTAAAATATTTGCCGGCAAATTATTGAAGTTTTGAACACCGCAAAGTGTTCTGAAGAACTTAGAAACACTCTGCAAACTTTCACGAAATATTTTTGTGGTTCTAAGCTTTAAAAATTGAACGAACGCCTTGTGCGACGCGACGGCGCGATGCAATACTCATTTTCTTTGAAAATATTAGATATTCCATAATTTCCTGATTATTACCTCAAATTATGGGAATTCAAGAGTGAAAACTATATTTCACCTTTCAGTGGACTGTAGTACCCTTGTAACTGTCCTGGATTGGATTATGGGTTTACTCTCACGGGTTTTATTAAGGCGGACTGTGGTGCAGCTTATATTGATTGTACCTGCCTATTTATTTATATATAGAACATAGCAATCAATTTTTTTATACGCAAACAATTTGTTACAGTTTTCAAAAGTTGGTGAACGCTAAATAGTTTCAAATCACTTCAAATAGCGGTAAGTGCGCAACTCTCAACGTTCGTAAATAAAGCTCTTGCATGCAAACTAACTTTTAAAATAATATAATTATGTAATTTCATCGTTTCCCTAAAATGCAACATTCAAATATCAAATACCTGTTAAAACGCTTTTAGGGTTTCGTTTTTTTGCTCCTTTTTTGCGCACACTTAAAAAGTTTCCTTCTACGCTTTCCTCTTCGTCTCCTTGAACGAAAGAAAAATTTTGATTTAAGGTAAGACGGAACACACCTTAAACGATAACGCTAGAGGTCTGAGTGAGCATCGGCTTTTTTTTTGCCGGTACTTGCGAACTTTACGAGATGAAATTTCGCGAAAGTTGCGGGCGAACGATAACGCAGTGACGACACAGTACGCCGGTACCTAGGCTCGTCCGGACGCTGACGACGTTTGCTTTCGACTGACGCTCCGAAAGTTTTGGAGTCGGCATGCTTCTATACGACGAGTGATAAACGTTCTATGCAAAAATGTTGGTAGATGTACCTGTGTTTTTTACAGCCGGTTTACAGGTGGATATGTCATGTTGGTTCTCTTTGTAAAATCCATCTTAATTAAACAATTTGGATTTGACTTGTAGGGATAACCAAAATCACAACAGGTTGTTTCAGGAACTAAATTTTTAAGTGACAAATGATCCTCTAGGCTTCGTTTCTCGCTTACGAAAAAGAAAGGAGAAATATAGTGGAACGAAGGAAAGTATGATTTCTAAAAACTTCCACCCTAGCATCTCCCATATTACGCAACATACGAGGGTGGTTTCATAATTAACTTGGTTTAATATAATTGCGTGACACTGGCGCAATTACCCCAGAATTTTCCCAAACACTTTAAATGCTCTTTGCAAAGGTTTGAAGTTTCTTTTGGTGAATTTCTTGTTTAGTAACTTGGTTGCTTTTATTCAATTTTATACTGTATTAGGCTGTTTAAGAGTTTTGATTATTGGCATGAAGTTTATACCAAGCTTAGCATGACAAAACGCACTTATGCCGTCTTTATATATAAAAATGCAGCTAACTTAATTTAAGAAATAAATTGTTGCTAGAAATGTTATTGTATGTATGGATTTTCATAAACCGCATATGTACATTTAATTGCCATGTCCAAATTAAACCAAAAGAGAACATGCGTTCCATAGCTTTATTTCAACGCATTTACACGGTTCATGGTAGAGCCGAACCGTAGGTGGTATACATGACAACTGCACGTGGCAGTTGGCGCGGTAACATAATTCACTTTTGTGTCGCATTCCACTTATTCGTACGTTATTAGATTATCATTAAATGGAAAGAAATATACAAAATAACGTGTTTCTCGTAGAATGCAAAGGCAGTTTATATGAAAACATCAGTACTGTAATGAGACCCTTTCAGAGACATGAATTTTTCAGGGTTAGCATTAATTGAAACAACAAATAAATGAGATCTAATTAATTTTTTTTTGTTTATCGAATATTGTTAATTCGAAATCAAATAAATTTTAATAACAGAAGAGTTTGCAGTTTTGGTTAAAAATAATTATGTTACTTTTATATAATTTTGAAAACAACAACCTAATTCAATTTTTTACTACTTTCCACAATAGTTCTACAAGTGGAAATGTTCGATATCCTTGCCGAAAGTCCTGCTTCGTCGTTGTATCTAAGTCAAGCACGGAATGCAACCGTTCCCCAAAATCTCAACAGACATTAATATTTCACATAAAAAGCGTCATTAATTGTGTACATGACACTTTCCGATAGTAGATGGTGGAGTTGGAGCTTAAATCTCTTCAGGGTAGAATTTTTAATACACAGCAGCAGATGTTTGTACACTTTAAGTGTTTGCGAAATAACACCCTTTGAAATTATGGTTTTTGGGGTTTGGGGTAACACAAGGTGGCAGTCGATTTCTTGATTTTTTAAAAGTTCAAAGTTCTCTTTAACACAATAAGCATACTCATACACAAAAATACTTGTAAAGTGAGTATGTTAAAGGTCTTAAAGAAGCATTTCTTTTTAGATGAAAAACGATTCGTATGCAAGATTTCTGGAGATGCTTGATGCCTCCGAGAATGTTTCTTTAATATATTGCATAAAGCATGGTATATGGTTGATTGAATGAAGGAAGTTGCTTGGGTAGAAGAATATGTGTAAGAAGATATCATCTGCATTTTTTGAAGAATTGATGTTGTTAAACAATGAAGCTGTAACCCAAAAATATAATGCTAAAATGGCTTGGCTTCCTCATGGTATTGATGGAATAATTCACGGCAAACGCAATAAAAGGAGAGAGCAAAAAATACACTAACACACGGACATGTTTCTGCCTACCCGGCCTCATCAGCGTGGTACCGAGAGTATTTTTCATATCTCTCTTCTATCGCTGTTGCCACACAGTTAATACCACAACTTTCAAAACGACAAACTCGACATTTCTTGGCGCCCTCTAGTGCCAAAGAAACGCATGCCTGCCGTTCAGGAAGCAGCGACATAAACCGGGTACTGTTCCTCATGTGTTCCAATGAAGCTGTATTCATATTAAAAGAGCGTTCAATATAGATCCTTGTGGAATTCCAGCGCTTATAAATAAATAAATAAATTTGACAAAAACATATTTGTTTCTATTCTAGGCTGAAGATTTTTCAGACTACCCACATATTCATATCGTAGTGACAAGAGGCACTAGTACCATGGTCCGGCGTTGGTGCTTATCTCAATAATATGAATGAGTGTTCAACATAGCCTTTTTTAGATATATTGTTGAACATTGAGCTCACGCTACAATAAAATTCCTGAAATTTTGTGTCCCCCTTTCAACTTTGACTTGTGTTTATATTAATTTAACCACTAATCCTGCACAAATCTGATAAACTTTACTGCAACCACTTAAATTTTTCTACCTATAAACTAATTCAACACAGTTGAAATTATACATTCAGCGTTATGTTAGAAAACGTCAATAAATTAAACGACAAAGATCGGTTTATCGTCAGCTGTAAACTCGCAGACAACAGAAGGATCGATTGAACGAAACGATATTTTAAACTTTATTGACCGCGATAAAGCGTTAAACTTTCTTTATTTTAAATACGAAATTGTGTACATCACGCGATGGCGAATAAAACACGGCACATAATTTACACAAACTGTAATGTACTAATCGGCACACTAAACAATAATAAAAGCATAATGGTACAATTGCCAGATTTCTGTCGAATAAAACTCCTCCTGTTTTTTTTTTAACGCGAATTCTGTAGCGCGTTAAAGCATTACAATATACAGTAAACCACTGCAATGATCGTAATGTTGTAATTCCCTGTTTGCTGGAATGCAAATCGCCATTCATTTCAACTACAGGAACATCGTCGTCGATGGAACAGCTTAATAGCGGAAACATAAAACTGTTACAATGTAATTCATAAGATTTGTCTTCTTAGCTCTGAATATGAGAAAAAAAAAATATCTAACGAATCTATTAGAAAGGTTATGAACAAGAGCAGTTTGTAAATACAAACTGCTCTTGTAAAATAAGCATTTTACAGAAAATCCATCATTCGAAAAAGAAATGGAGTATTGGCAGTTTTCCACTTAGAACTATGTTAGTCATTTATTTTCCGATCTAAAATTATAGAATTAGGGAACCAGAACGGATGTTCCAATGGAGTCGTGCGATATATATTTAACCATACATGCATTACATAGTATCCCATAAAAATTGGACGCGGTATAAACAATTGGAAAATGACTAATATAAACAATGTTCACGTCGATCAAAATAAATTTTATTCTGATGGTAAATACTGAATTTATTTCATTTGCATAAGTATTTCGTATTTATAAATATTTCGGGAAATTTAAGAAATAAAGAAACTTATTTAAAATTTGTTAATTTACATGAATAAGCTAAACCAACCAACGCGTACGCACATATAAATAAGCCCCTTAAATAAATATTCTTTACGACTATTCCTATAACAACACGTAATCGAACATATTTACACGCCATAATTATTTCTCACCAACATCAGCGAATGGTCCGTTAATCGTCGCATAAGAGCGTTGTAAACCGTTGATAAGTGTAAATAATTACCGGGCGATTTAACGTTTATACGGCGGCCGATGTTTGGAAAGGATTTCATCACTTCGCAAACCACTATCCTATACTCTACAGATCCTTTAATAATCCCCTTTTCCTGACTAGTAATATATTCTCTAATGCTTCAATCGCATGTTAATTAAGATTTGAACGTTACCTGACGTGCAATAAATAAGGATATTCCGTTACAACGCAGCGCATGCTTCTAGCTGTAATCACCTGGAAAATAAGTAATTGCACTGCATAGATATTGCAGTATGCAGCGTGAATTACTCGCGCGCATAAAACATGACCAATTCTAACGAGCTAGATAAAATTGCTTGCACCGGATTTTAGTAAAGGATTGTAGTAATATTAGTCTACAGGACAGGAACTTTCCATTATGTGATTTTTGATATTTTAATCGGTTACGATTAGAATAGGCGGTCCATTATCCATTATTTTAATTTGGAGAAGTACTATGAATAACGAGAATTTTACTATTTTGGCTGATAAAAGAGCGAAATTTTTTTCAAGAATATCCTTCTTAATTTATGCCCTCTTAAAGCCAACTGTAGATATTTCCAGTGTAATAAATGTTAGCCTCCTCCTCACGCGGCTCCCGGCGTTTTCTTGGCAGGCGCAAATCCCGTTAATGTTGGATACCCTTATTCGTAATGATCTCATACGTCTGATTTTTTTACTGCACGCAGACTCAACTAGTTAAATTATTGCCGGCAATTGACTTGAACGATAAATCAATAGGACTTACCCGCCTCCCATTGGCGTGCTTAAGACAAAATTAAAACAAATACTTTTTTCTTTTTGCGGATGGCAGTAGAATGAAATTCCTTTTAATAGGGTTGACCTACTTAGTTGTTTATTTTCTGCAAGTACTTTTCTAGTAGTAGAATAGGATCAACCAAGGTGAGAGGTTTACTTTACGTTTGATTTTCTATATTTCTCGTAATGTATTAAAGGGCGATAATAATTGAACTTTTAGGATTTAAATTGCGCGCAGATTGCGTTTTATGAACGTTAGAAATTTGCATTTTTACACATTTAGCAAATACGTCATGGCGCCATATATTGTGCAGGATGGAAATAAACGACCATTTACCATTTAATTGGGTGTATAATTAACGCTGTCTAACCATTATAATAATACTGGACGCCGCTTTAACTTTGATTAAATATCTATGTTGACTAGTGGACAGTCTACTTGCAGGAGGCTCTTCATGGTAGAAAACATTGTTAACTTCCGTAGTAATATAAATGGAGCAATATATATTAACAGCTATTTGAGATTGACCATAAACTTCACAACGGTAGAAAAATAAATCAACAAATTTTGTAGACCATGCATTAAAAGTGACCTTCTCTGGTTTTGTTGCACTTGAACTTCTTTGCTCCATAAATTTAGTTTGGCTCCTTCCTTATTGGGGGGCTCTGAAATTTTCTGGTTATTTTGCCAATGACGCTCACTGGTAAATGGACTTGAATTTTACCATAGGACTCATTGTAATTGCTTGTAATAATACTCTTTTGATTGTCTCCGATGAAGCAACAAACAAATTGTAAAAACTCTCAAATCTGAACAATTGAGTATTTGTTTTATTTTCGGCTGTCCATCACTGAGACCTAACGAGCGCAGCCGCACTTCTCAACACTTAATATAAATAGAAGCACACATAGCGTAAAAAAATCATAAATTTTCCATTCTTTCTGGAATCGTACACTACTCTTCGACAAACAGTAGAGTGTGTCCGTTGAATGTCATGAATTTCAAATTTTCTTCTATTGATTACTTGATATTCGGCCGATTCCGTTCGGAATACAAATACCAGCTTTAGAGATTATATTATCTTAAGGAAAATATCGTTAGGATAGATTCTTGGTTCCAATAAAAGGAAACAAAAACGTTAAAATGCTCCATTCAGAAAACTATCTTGCGTTTGCGGAAATCGCGCTCTTATCTTTATAGCGCCTATCACAATTATAAATCTAGGTATGAATTTTGGTCATACTGGAACGCTAACTGCAATTGTCGTCGTATTACTTCTTGTTCATGTCTTTCCGTTGTCAAGGGTTCCTGGGCGTTGCGGGGAATCCGAACCCATGGATTTCCCTCGTCCGTCTTGTCGTATCTGCACCAACAAGAATGGCATTTAGGACGAGTTGGTAACTCCAACCCGCCAGGACGTTACGGTACGCTTTTGCGATCTGTTCGGAACGCTGGGTTATTTCCACTCCATTAGGCCGATATCGTCATGGAGACAGGGCGGACCACATGGGTCATCTTGGGAGGTGCCTAACTGACTAACTTGACTTTGACAATGCCATTTATCATGCCAAATAAGTATAGAAAATGTACCAAAAAAAAGCATCTAAACGCATCACGTTTCCATTGATCGCGATATATTAAAACCAGGGTGTTTATGCCTTGCAGGAGGAAATCCTCAACAAATTAAATAGGAACAATAATTAAAACACAGATAGATGAAAAACGGACGAAATTTCACAAACATCTTTATCCAATGATTGGACTACCGATTTCGTGTGTCATCAGGCCCAGATGTTTTAGGCTAATTGTAAGATTACAAGTACATCCAAGGGTCAATTAATGTAATTGAAGTAAAAACTATGAATTGACACGAGTCAGCAAGAATTAAAATATTTCGGAGTACGTAACGTAGTCTTTGCGTATTTTATTGGAAGAAGGTTTAATTTTGATATCGCAAATGAATACCAACTACACGCGTCAAACTAAATGCTATTCGTGTATAAGATTTAATTTGGTCTTTAATAGACTGTTACCTGCACGCCTACAAGCTGTTTGTTTTCAATGCAATAGTAATCAACCCTATTTACAACCGTATTAAACGTTATCTCGCGTAGCATGAATTATATCTAGTCCACTATCATACGCTCTCCATATCTTAATCCTTCTGTAAGTTCTCTTAAGGAATAGCGACTGCTTATACCGTTATATAACGAGATAAAAGGCCTACTGCTCTATTCAAATTATTACGATCTTTTGAGAGAGGACTTCAGCTGCTTACCGGCGCATGGATTTCAAGCATCATTAACTGGTTGAATGGCAAGGGATTTCCTAGTCTTAGTAACGATTTTCAAGTCTAGATGGAGTGTCTGTTACGATGACACCTTTCTGTTATAAAAATCTATTAAATTTTGCTACCTGTACGTGATGGATCGCTTGGCCAAGTAGATTACTTTAATTACTTTATAAAATAAAAT
This sequence comes from Oryctes borbonicus, assembly GCA_902654985.2. Lineage (NCBI taxonomy): Eukaryota > Metazoa > Arthropoda > Insecta > Coleoptera > Scarabaeidae > Oryctes > Oryctes borbonicus. Next base: position 782,162 of record LR736880.1, read on the forward strand.
ATTTATTTTGCTTTCAACGAAGATATGTAAACAACGCAGCGGAGTTTTACATCTACCCTTTCTGGTGTAATGTATGCGTATGTTACTTTATCTCCGCAATTATAACCAACAGGGTTAAAAGGACACATTATCTAAGTACACGCTGGGTTGTACAAAAAAAAAGTATTATTACTTCTAAACTTTAAGCGTAAGTTAGGAAGTTTAACATGTTCTAAGTCAAAGATGTAGAAATATTAAATTTCTACATCTTTGACAAACATTTTAATAAATTCCAATATCTCTAATTTTTAGCCTTTGCACTTTGTTGAGTCAAGCAAAAATCGCTAGAGAACGTGCATAGCTTGAGGTTGCACGTTCTGTGCTCTTCTAAGAGACTCAACCTTTGTTCTCAAGCTTGTTTGATTCTCATTAAAAACGTTCTCTATACCTTGCCGGCCTTTGTTCAAAATTTGTCAAAAATTTATAATTTAAAATATGTAACTTTTGCTGGACATTCAGTTTTCTTCTTGCTCTTGACGCTTCAGTCAAGTTTCTTGGCATATCTTCTTCACTATTTTATCCTTTCAATGGATAAAAAAAATTTCAAAATGACTGACACATTCGACAACTAGTGTACAACTGGGAATTAAAGTTATTCTTACTTACACTTTTTATACCAAAAATGGTGTCGTTCAGAATTGGATGAAGCCAACTGTACTTACTTCCTTTTCTTTTATTTTACTGCTTGACGAAAATGGTTTTATAATTACTTCTTTTATTGACTAACTTAAACGAATTAAGTACGTACATTTATTTGATGTCCTCTACGGATTATCTTATCTAAATTACCAAATAAAATTCTGAAATGTACCTTAACCGTGCGTTTGCTGAACATTTCGGAACCTATTTAAGAAACTGATGACGTCTTAAATTAAAATAACAAAACTGATTAAACAATAACAGTTTTCTTAATAACCAGTTAACTGGCAATGTTGCGGGTATACATTCTCAACAAACACTACTATCGTTTAAAATAAATGTTGATCAACGAGATGGTAAACATTTTACATGTCGTATAGGGTGGTACGATTGCGCTTGTTAATTCGGTTCATAACGGTTCCTGCTATATGTAGTGATGTACTCCCTGAAGGCCAGGCCGCACATTGTAACGTATCAAATCAAAACCATGAATTTTAGCATGCAAGTTTCGTTATTTGTCCAGCGGTACTGAGTGCGCGTGTGGTCCCAAATTAATGAAAATTTAGCGATTTATGACATTCTAAAACTAAAAATTCATATTCCCGCTTATTATTGGTAATCACACTGGTAAAATTTAAGGTACTTGTGTATTTGGCGAGGTAAAAGGTTAATTTAATTTTTTTTAGATTGGATCGTATTTTTTTAACTGTTCTTTATATTGGTTACATCTGATAGTTAAATCCTTGAAAATTATTAATTTCATGAAGCTGGTGCAGTAAGTCACTAGCCAGCTAGTAACAGACGAATCAACGAATAAATCACAATAAGTTAATTAGAAAGCTTTCAAAGGAAAGCAATTCGTTTTATAGTACCTGTCAACATATTCCTAGAAAAGGTCTCGGAAAATATTCATATAAAATCCGTGTTATGCAAGAATTTAATCCCATTAATTACGTAGTGAGAGTGCAATGCTGTAACTGATTTGATCCAGCAAATCGCACGAATGGTGATAATATCCTTGACAAATCCTTCTTCTCAGATGCTTGATCGGAGAAAAAATACCTTTAATCTAACCTTACCATATGTGTTAATATAATAAACTCCTGAAATTTCGTCCGTTCCATCCGCCTCAGCCTATACATTAAGCGCAACGCAACTCATTCGTTTATTTTATAACAAAAAGCAATAAAAATTCCTAAAGTTATTACTCAAATGTACAACAAATTTCAGCCGATCAGCGCATGGGATCTACATCAAAATAAATGGTTGTAAATCCACTTCAAAAATATTTTACAATTAATTAAAGGTGTACACCCACCAACATCGTTTTGCAGTCAGATTAATGAGGTCAATTTATTTGCCGTGTAACTATAATGATTTAGTGGAATCGGCGTCCGCCTTTACAGCAATCACTTCATTAATATGTAAGCTCTATTGTTCTAAGACTGGAAAACCCTCTCTAACAATATTCCTTCGCAGAAACTTAATGGGCGCGCTGCTTAAGTATACGTGCCTAATTATAGATCAATTTAACGTAGGAACAATGCACGACGATGATAAAGTAACGTACGTACCATACACATAGTTTCCTAAATTATTAATATGTAAACTCTCGTAAACTAACATAGATCTAGGTGATGGGATGCACTAGCATAGACCGTTTGCGTTAGCAATGATGATAATATATTGTTTTCCGAACATTTTGGGCTGCAATCGCAAACACTAATCTCGGAAATGTTAACCCGCATTTAGCAAAAGCCATGTTCTGCTTCAAAATGCCGATTTTTTTTTGTCATTAGAATCAAGCTAATCTTATAAACTTGCAAAGGAAGTAAGGAAAGGCACAGCAAATTTTCCAGTGGGATATAGAAGCACAGACTTTCGTAAAATTTCAAACTTAAATTCAATACTTAAATTCTAAGATTATACAACACGACAACTTTAACTTCATAACAGGTTTGTGAAATTTTTAGACCATTTTTTTCTCTCCATTTGGTTAAATTCCTATCACATGAGTCAACATGGATTATTTATGCTTAATAAAGAAAAGTTAAAGGTTCATGAGTTGCTGAATTCTGCTGAAGAAACAAACAAAACAAGCATACCAATTCTTTGAAGCATCTGTTCTGAGAACCGTATTTTTCCTATTTCTACACAGTCGCACAGCGTAAGAACAATCATTTCTTCTTCCGCCTGACAAAATTTGCATATTGTTTCCATTGACAGGCCTAGGTTGTTAATATGTTTAGTGTCTAGTAAGCCTACTAGTGTTTTAGCGGACCTTCTGCATCTGTTAGCAGGTCTCTAATCCACAGTAGCTCGTTCTGTCTCGGCCGTGGAATATTTCTCCACCTGGCTTGGGATGTTTTCTCTTTATCGTTGTTTAGAGGAGTTGCCTTAGCCTGGTTACCCAATCAATTTAGCAGATTCTTACAGTTCCACGCTAGTTTCAACTTTGTTTGTTTGGAATCCAATGCCTTTAGCATTGCTTGGTAGTCTGAATAAGCTTGCTTCGATTTTTTTAATGCTTCCCAGCAGTTTTGAGTCAAGTTTAATCATCTCTTGGCTCAATCGCGTTGATTCTGGCCCTGGCTCCAATCCCTATCTTTGTATACCAGGAAGATTCGGTTTTCTGGTATTAATATTTCATAGTTACTAACAAATCTCCATTTGGAGCTGATAATATCACTGACACTGTTTTTAATGGGCGCCGCCTAATGTTCCTTCAACAGATTTCGGTAATTTGTACCATGCGATCTGACTGTGAGAGAGTAACTGTTAGTTAGACTGTAAGTTGCTAATCTAGCCTCTCCTTAAATTGTAATGGTTCTACATGTGTGAATTATTATTAACTATACTTATTGCAATCTCATTACGTACATACCATTCAATGTAATTCACACTTACCATAATTATTGAATTAAATCCGCGACGGTATTGGCAGTCTGTATGCGAATAATCATTAACCGTCAATTAATAAATTTTCATCAATCATTCACGTTAATCATCCGCCTAGCCCTAATGTATATCTTTCCTTTTAATAACTATCGAAGAATTATTTGGAATACTCATAAACACTGTCACTTGCGGCTAAATTTCGCAAAGAATATAATCATACTATTTACTTTAGGCCGATTGATTTAAGGAAGGTATGACATGCGCAAATTTTAAGAAAACAAGCTTTACAATAATGTTCTGTAAATTGGATATTTCGTTGAAGGTGCTAAAAATAGTGAAAGCTATACATCAAAAAAAAACTTCACAAGCCGCACACACATAAATTTTGGGAAAATGTAAATAGTTGACTCAGGACCATAACAATAACTTTGAAAAAAAAGCATATAAATAAATCTCTTCGGGGATATTTGTTTGTTGAAGAATGCTCGCGAACGCGTAAACATTCTAGTACATACTGCTTTCTTTGACCGATTGAGCGTCTTATTTGGTTATTCGTCATAAATTTCTTGATGACGACTAGCGAAATTAAATGAAATTAATTAATAAATGTTAAAAATTATCATAAAGGAAACAAGAGATAAAGTTAAATAAACTCATTGGTGGAAAACGTAACCTTTTCGCGGTGTTTTTTCCTGGCAGTGCGGAAATAAAATGTGAATGTAAATCGAGTGTCAGCTCTAGAAACAAAAAGATTAGCTTTGCAGCCAATCTAATGTAATATAAAAGCTTGATAAAAGCAACGTTTCTTCTGATACGAAGTGGACAGAGGTCGAACCCAGCTGAGAGAAGCTATATTTTCCGAGTATAAAACATGGACGTCCATTTAGATATGGCAAGGAGAAGTTTATATTCACAGCTACATGCGAGCACATTGTTAATGTTGTTTTGACGCACATCGCAAGCACCGAGGGACCTTATGGACGAGAATAGTTTAAGATCGTCAGCGAACATGAGTTGGTATATATGTATATGAGTAGAATAAATAAAAGTGAGCATATGTTTTGCTCAGGTACATACGATACTGACGATAAACAGCGTTCAATACAAAAACGACTTCTTTTTAGATACATATTTTTTGATGTATGTGGTGGAAAAATAAAATTCGCCCAATAAAGTATCCCAGAAAATTGTCGTAAAATTTATTGATTACCATAGTGGGTCATCTGTTTTTTTGGCTTAAATGAGATACTTTCTTAAAACGATTTCTAAGAAAATAATAAATGACGAAATGATGAAAGTTATTAACTTTAAGTTTGTAAAATCATAAGTAGAGATGACCAAGGCAGGTGAAATTATTATTTTTTTTGCAGCGACTAGACAGACTCGTGTTTTGTCGACTCTCGGGAAAACCAGTAGGCAACACGAACCCTTTCTTATGAGACGAATAGACACGAATCTATCTCGTCACTGCAAAACAGTAATAATTTGACCTGTCTAACACTACCTCTCACGTTCTCCTGGTTTGGATACTCTATTAAAAGTACATATATGTTCTCAGCGCAGAATTTTGATTTAATGCCTGAATAAGGTGGTCCTCTGCCTAAGGTTCGTCTTATATAAATGAGTTTACAAGAAATAATATAAATGAAATGGTTAATTTACAAGTAAGGTGTGTGAAATATTAAATTTACGAAACAAAATGATTTTACAAAATATGTGTTTGTTGACATAGAAACAAAACTAAAAAAAATAAGCCTTAACAATACCCGCAAATACTCAGTAAAATAAAACAATGATTGTAAATTAATATCTAATTCCCCAATCAATAAAATTTTTCCCAGTAAAACTGATCGCTAATCAAGCTACGTTTATGAATGTATTCTTATCAGGAGCATTGAAAAAGATTGAAGTAGGTGTAATAATGAATGAAAAAGCAAAAAAGGTAATATAAGAGAACGCGAGAGAGGATACGCATCGATAAATCTCCGTTTGTACAAATCCCAATAAAATAAAAACAAATCGTAGAGCATCTTCAAGCGAAGGAACGATATACATTTATGTCGCAGGCGATTTTATTTTACGATCAATTTATTTTTCACGGTGTGCGTGCACGCCAGTGGCGTAGTTCAAAGAATGCTATTTTGAAATAGGAGCACAAAGTTTAGATTAAAAAAAAATTAACACGTGTCTACTTCATCTATTTTGAATAGTGGCACAGATATTAGTTGTGTGTAGGCTTTCACGACCGTAATCCATAGTAGAAATGTCTTTCGGGTGATGTCGCGTAGTTAAAATTTTGCTTGACGTTTCGCCGACCATGCTGTCAGCTTCTTCAGAAGATTTCTAAAGACTGGTGTTGTTGTCTCTTGTTCCGATTATGGATCAGCAAAGCGGAACGGTTACGGATTAGCAAAGCGGAACAGAAGTGGGATATATAACGAGGAGCAAGAGACAACAACACCAGTCTTTAGAAATCTTCTGAAGAAGCTGACAGCATCGTCAGCAAACCGTCAAGTAAAATATTAACTACGCGACAACACCCGAAAGACATTTCTACTAGGCACAGATATTACTCTTATGGTACAACATCCCTCTTTATAGGCATTTTGATGCTCTGTAACTACATTGCTGGACTAGTCTTATTAGAATTAATTAGAGTCTATAATTCTCTATATTTCTAGTTGGCGTCTTATCTGGCGTTTGTTTCTGCTTTCATTGTCCAATCAAACCACCTGTATGAGTGTATTGCTGCATAAAAGCAAAAATAGACGTCCGCAATGTACGACATTACCTATCCCTACCCTTTAGTGTCAGCAATCTACTGAAAATCATATCCTAACGCAGATATTAGGTAGGCCTTCTAAAGTTTTCGATATACTGAAAGGTACCGTTACACCACTGGTTGATGCTTTTTCCGGCGCTTTTCCTTCCGTTCGCTCATTCATCGTTTTGCGCATCGGTAAGATTCAATAGGAAGCGACAAGAATCAGGGATAGGTATGTATAAGTGTGCTTTGGTGATGTATTATTGCGCGTCCGCGATATTTCACGAAATTGACGTGGAGAAGTAGTAGACTTGACGACCGCGCGACCGCCTATACAAACCGCTAGCTGTCAACGCCACCTGTGGACAATTGAAAACCGGAGTGAAACCGGGGAGCAATAGAATGACATCAATTGACTGTTCACGTGGGCATAACGCAGTAAATGACGCGTTCGACAACGCACCGATAACTTTCTAATTTAGCTGAAGCCGTAGCCGTATTTCTCGTAGATTAATCGGTTGATACTGTTGTTTCGCATAAATTTTATCTACACACCGGAGGCTGATTATTTACGTTAGCATACGTATTATCTATTATCTATTTTCGCGTATGAAGTCATACATTTGCTTTTTATTCCGTTGTGCGAAATATATTTGCGCACCTAAAAGAGCCCTTCTGTTTTAGAACATGATTTCTTAAGCTGTTAAGGAAAACAAGAGAGTAACAAAGAAACGAAAAGAAGAGACCAAAAAGTACACAGCATATACTGTGGCTATGCTAAAAGATACGATCTGACCTTTAATATTACACGGAGGGAAAGACTTTGTTCATTCAACAAAATATTAATTGACCCAAATAGTGATATGCTTGCATATGGGCAAAGAAATATTTGTTTGCTTCGAACAAATCATTTTGTCACTGCCAAATATTTTACTGAAACATATAAACAAACGCGCTAAGTTAATAAAGTTATTTAAATTAATAAGTTAATAAATCACTTGCTCGAAATAAATACCTCTAACAAAACATATTTTATTGCCTCGATAAATCTTTGTTCTCCCTACAGTTACAGGAAATGTTCTATTTGTTATTATTATAATCGTTTAATGGATTCGTCCCAGATCCAGCAACTCGCTGTTACATACATTCCCTTATCAAGGAAAAGACAAATTTCGACACTTTTCCCGCCCAAAGGTGCAGGGCATTAAAGGCACAAAAGGAAATGAACCCCGGAATAGGGGAAAACCCACAAAGGAAGAAACAAAGGATTGCATTCTTCGCACCAATCTTACCAAGTCTTACATCGACAATCTAAATATTTCTATAAATTTTCCGATCTCAATAATGACAAATAATTAGCATGTTCTTGGATACTTTTGTTGCACTGTTCAGTACACTCCAAACAGTTTGTTAGATAAACTGAGGTTACTTATGGACCTCCTGGTACTATGACTCAGTGGGCGAATAGTAACAGGTTTCTGATCCTGACTATGGCAGTTTTAAGCACTGTGTGCTCCAATTCTGCCAGGGTCAAGTAGCATGTATCTTTAGTGAGCCAGTTACGACATATCTAACGTTGCAGTTCCAATATAAAAAAAAAAAAAAACTCTTGGCTATTACACAAAAAACCACAAAGTGCGCTGGTCAGTTACGTTTGAGGAAGGTCATTTAATTTCCAGCATTTCTTGCCTATTCTTGGCCAGCTCATCGTACAGAAAATTTGCTTTACAAACAGTCTAAGAAACAAAAAATGTATTCAAAATATAAATTAAAATAATAACGTAGTAGGTAAACCATGGCACGGTCCCAACCCGGAACACGTTTTAAACTATAAATTATTGAAAATAATTAGCGACTTTGATTATCCCTCACAAAGTAATCTTTATGGAGTCTTTTTTCTAATATAAAAAATTAATAACAGACATTATCAAAATGCCAATTAACCAAAATTAATTCGAATTTTGTAAATGTTCACTTAAATTTTGATACTTTGTAAATATTTAAATTAAATAAGAAAAACTAACACTTCACCTCAAAGACCCGCTACACTTTCGTATAAAATTATTCAGTAAATTTGGCATAGGCAAATAGAGCAACCTATCAATGAACACTTCAATAAACGTCTTCGATTTTAAGTGCGGTCCTGGTCTAATATATATCTTCTAATTTCAGGACCACCCCCTAGAACCGACACTTATTGGCAATGCCTGCGAATTCCGTCTTAGAGGTCGCACTTTGTGACACACCATTTATAGAGGAACCGTCCAGCTTCCGTATGCCAAACCGGATGGACGGTTTCAATGGAACACTTAGCGACTGCCGAGCTACGTCTGTATCCATTTACATCACAGCTGACCCGTATAATTTATAGCATAGTCGCGTCGATGTTATATCTAATTTCGTAATGTCGTACCAATAGCTCTTGTATTCCGGACGATCTGCGTTTACTGCGAATGCTGTGATTTCCAAGTATTGTTTCCGACATTTTCTATCCTTCAGAATCTTATTTACACATCGTCCGGACGTTTCTGGCTCTTCAAAGCGTCGTTTCAAATGCAACGCAAAAGATCATATTGGAAATTTATTTTTACAAAATAGAATGTGAAATATTCTCAACGCAATTCTTCCTCTACAGTACGTAATAGAAATAAATAATTTCGTCAAAAATATTGCAACATTTTCTCTTTGAAGGCTGTTGTTTGTTTCTTATTTATTTACTGTTGGTGTTGGCAGAGTTTTACATTAAAGGAAGGCTGCAGATAGACACCTTAGAACGTTTTATTATTAGATGAAATAGGAGCTGACCGCAGCTAAATGTCAAGAATGCAGCAAAATATCAGAACTATAAAGCATTATTAAATTTAACAAATTTTATATCCTTCTGACAAGCTTATGAGAATATTACCATACTTATTGCGAAATTTAATTCAAACTTGATCTTTTAAGTAGCTAATGCCCAAATTACATCAAGTTTCCCCCATTACATTTAGAAAGAATGCTTATCGTCGACAATAATATAATCATTCAATGATCCGAAACTCCACTCGTAAATCCCATAGGTCTCGAGCACCACGAAGAGGACGTGTACATTATCGATTTGATTTGGATCAGCAACAGCCACCGGAATTTCAAGTTTTCTTAGCGATGGAAATTCCTAATGGACACGACTAATTCGAGCGGAACTCCGAAATTTGTCCGCTGGAAATTAAAAACGGGACCCTTTTTATCGTGCTTTATCAAGTCAATTAAGCTCGATAAAAAGGGATAGCGGACGCGGTAAATTGTTCGGAAAGAAAATGCCGCTTTAATTATATTTGAAGCAATTTAAATTATAAATATGAGGATAACCTTTAACCTTTAAACGTCTGTTTTAACTGTTGGGCTCGTAAGAAGATATTAAAAATAGAGATCTAGAAACAAATAGATACAAAAGGATTTAAAACCGTGTATATGAGCTTCTGGAGGAAACTGGAGGAAACACCAATCCTTGCTTAACTTGTATTTTTATTTATTTACAAAAATAGTGAGGAATATGTGAAAAAAGTATATTTTAGTTATAATGTTCAATCCAAAGCTAAAATGCGATTCAAGAAGCTCACATTCGTGCCTCTTTCGTGCTTTCATTATTACGGAATAAGTAGTATTCTCCTTTAAGACGTATCGATTTTAACTCATACATATATGCCGAGAATCTAATTTTTCTCATTTCGAGGGCCACACGAAGAAAACATAAATAACGCCCTCGCAAAACGTTTTAAGAAAATACGATATGGAAAAGCGAACGAAAAAAGCAATTTTTAGTTCAGCAGCTCTTTTCTATTACACGCACAAATGTAATTTTATGCATATTACTGGGAAAGATGTACCCTTTGTGGCTGCTTATTTATGCCGACTGAAACTACAAAAAAAAAATTTTTCCTTGCTTACTGCAAATGCTGCATTGTTACTATACTTAATCTAATACCTAACTTACATAATGTACATGCATAATGCAATAATAATATACAGGGTTCGTCCAGCACATCAAGAATTCTAAAATATTTCCGGTTTACTTCATTCTACGCGTTGTAATTAGTTTTGGCCACTGAAGAGTGGTAATTAAAGCAATTTGTTGCGCGTGACCAACCTCAATGTTATTATCTGGGCCAAATCCAAAACCTAAAATACAAGTTGCGACCATCTTCTTCGACACACTTCGGGAAAGGAAACACCCACATAGCGAATTGACGCTTGCTTTCGGGTTCATAGAAATAAAACTACGATTCCTCACCACTCACTCAGATTCCGTGAAACAGGGTAAAGTTTTCCACCTCTTTAGTTAAAAGATGTGGGATCCGATGGGAAAGTAACTTTCTCGAAGTCAATCGACCATGCAAAATTATTTGGATTGAAGCCTTTGAAGTGCTTCTCGCGATCATCATCATCGCCACATCCTTGATCAGCTGCCGCACAACAACGATGTTTTTTTGAGAAATTGTTGTCCCGGGATCGTGGTGCGTCCACATTGAAATTAACAATCCCTGATAATTGTCGTGTAATGTGGTGCTTCATTACCAAAAACATCAACTAGCTCGATAAGATATTGTGATCTCTGAAAGTTTGCAGCCATGCTTTGGATTTAAGCTCAATAGATATTGAAATTAATTTTAATTAATTGAAATTAATTTAATATTGATAACTTCAGCTAATACTTAAATTATTTCAAGATTCAGCCATTGAAGTTAAAGTTTATTTATAAAAAAATTTATATGCAACGCGCAACGTATTCAATAAATTCTTTCGAATAATTCGGATAATGTCCTTATGTTAAATGTTAAATTCTTTTGCGCTGAGGATAAGCTTTCCAAAAATTGGTTGGAAAACGTAATGATCATTTAGAATTTTATATATAGACGAACAAGACAAAAAGATAGACGAGTACTATCTTCACCATTGCTTTCCTTTGGCTTCTTAGAGAGGACCCATTCCGCATTGATAGGACGGATCAGTGTCAAATCTAACCGAATGGAAATAAATGTGTGCCATTACCAATAAATTCAGTAGAAGAAGACCGGCAAAATACATACATCCAGATCCGGCTTAAGAAAGAATTTCACCGGACAAAATATTGGAAAAGGGAAGGATTATCTTACATTAGGGAGCTAAAATACGCCTACACAAATACATAGAGATTACAGTTCCAGTGCAAGGTTTACCTAATTAAATATTACGGGAGCACTAGTTGAAATCCTAGTTTAGGTTAGAACTGTATCATTTCTGCCCGAAAATTCGAAACGCTTTCGAGATGAAAGTATCGCATAAAAGCTATTATTCTAGAACAAACGGTTAGAAAAATTCGAAATAATATACTTGAATGAACTGTTATAAGGAAACGTTTACCGTATCACTTCATATCTTGGTAGAATTCAATTTCAGGTTATTACTTCGATGTCGCTAAATTGCGTAGTAAAGTGTGAAGTGTACGTTATTGAACACATGAGCGTTTGTATATCTTTCCTATCTAACAATCCATATATTATTTCATATCTAGATGAAATTTTATAGGAGTGACATTTTCTTCTTGTAAATAAAATGTCGGTAAGCAATCTTTCGAAAGACTTCAGATCAATAACAGAAAAATTCTCATTTGATTAATTCTTCAATATTTATCCAAAATGTTTACATTTAAAAGAGCGAGGCTTCAGCATGCAGACAATAGGTAAAGTTGATCTTTGTCTTGGCAATCATGATATCTAGAACGATACAATCATTTTTAATAAGTAAGATGACCAAGAGACACAACGATTGTACACGAATCCCATAAGGAAGGATTTACCTTCTTTATGGCATGAGGACTATGTGAAAAACGGATTTTCATGTTTTCTTTTAATAGGCAATACATCTCCCATTCAGAAAAGTACCGTACGCAGTTATGCGTGTTCTATTTTTGTCCGTTATGATTTTACACGTTTTCATTCATAAACACGCCATGCCTGTTAACAAACACGCGAGCACGAGTAAATCAAAGTACGCAGCATGTCCACGACATAACACAACACAGCCTTCGTTAACGAAGACCAATGGCATTGACAGGTGATTGGCAACGATCGAGATTCGACAAAGCTAATAGTTTGTCATTGAAAGGCTCTATCAAATCAGCGCATAAAATTAATAATTTCGCATTAACCGGCGTTCGTGCCTCCTCGCGGAACGTCGAAGCTGAAACAAATACGCTTGAGTAAATCGATTTGGCAATTTGTTACGATTCAGGTGACAGCAATTAGCGTGGGCGTAGTAAACAAGTTGGAGAAATATGTTCGGTTTCGTAACGTTTTCAGGTCACGGATTCGATGATCTTCTATTCTTTTACGGGCGATGCTTGCCAACTCAAACAATTATTTCTCTGAGTGCTGTAAATATCTACATCCAGTAAGGAAACGATTACTACAATTATTTACTTCATATAGGCTCTTCTCTAAGAATAACACGTCTGAATTTATTTGATCAAGCGAAATTGACTCTGTAAATTAATGGGGAAGAAATTATTATTGTTAGGGTCGAAAGGATTTTGTACGAATAACAAACTTAAATGAAAAATAAATATATAGTGCCGCACGTAAAGCCCGGCATCATATTAAAAAAAAAAAAATTTTAATCGGCTTTGCCAGTAATTTCTGCTCTAAAACGTACACGAGCAATCGCGTGGCTTTTTAACCTTCACAGACATTTTTTCGGAAAATAGAAATAAGCATGCTCGACAGATGTGGTGTAAATGCTTTTCGGATAGAATGTAAGCTTTGATGGCAGGTGACTAACTTTCAAAATAAGCTAGGTACTTCTCGCTGCATTTGGCCTAGTTGCATACCATTCAATGTTGATGTAGGCTTTCACGACCGTAATCCATAGTGCGGTCTAGAGACTGTCTAGAAGTCTTCTGAAGAAGCTGACCGCATGGTCAGCGAAACGTCAAGTAAAATATTAACAACACGACATCACCCGAAAGATATTTCTACAATAGGCTAAGTTCCTGAATAATCCAAACCCGTGGATATGTTAAACTTCTCTTATATGTAGAGATAACAAAGGCAGGTGAAATTATTACTTTTTTGCAGCGACTAGACAGACTCGTGTTTTGTCGACTCTCGGGGAATCCTGTGGGCAACACGAACCCTTTCTTATGACACGAGTCTGTTTAGTCGCTACAAAAAAGTAATAATTTCACCTGCCTTGATCATCTCTACTTATATGTATATAAGATTTGTGAAATATGAAACATACTGTTTTAACTTAGAGCAAATAGTTCAATAATTCAAAATCAAATATTCAAAAAAAACTTGTGTAATTCAAAATCTAAAAAAAAAATTGCAAGTAAATATTATAATTTTAATTTATAATTCTAACGTTTAGATTTACTTTAGTTAATAACTTATATTGATCTTTAAATAGTCTAATAGATCCTGGAGCTTTCAAGGCGACCTTGAAGTTTGTTTTTAGCTCCTTTTCGCCTACACTGAAAAATAAAGTAAAAGGCAAACAAGTATTTGTGTACAAACCGTAAGCGCTTTCCTATAAGAGGCTGGTGTAATTTGATATTGCTTTTGTTATGGGCACGCCTGAACAATTTTAAAAATTGAAATCGTATTTATCATATTAAAAGTATTTGTTTTTTTTATGTACCTTTTATAAACATCGCGCAAAGTTCACTTCCTATGATAAATAATACATTAAAAATGTTATAATAAATAAAGGCATTAACAACTAATAATTAAATTATTAATACGGGTTTCCCTAGTAACAAGTGCCATCTGTGTACTAACAGCCAGATTAGATATTCAATTATCGATATGAGATATGTTCATAGCCTTTATTTAAGCTTCGTATAGCTCAAAGTTAGGAATCATAATTGAGATGGGTATGGCATGCTATTAGCTCTTAGACTACAGATGTCGCATGCCCCAAAAAAAATAATTGTAAACACAATAAGGAAAAAAAAAACATATTTTGGTAGAAATGTTTTTTAAAATTTAGCCGTTTAGGATTTATAGACTTTTGTGGGAGCTGGAACCAATTGTCAAAACATTTTTTCCATGCTGAAGGTGGTATCTTCAAAAAATGAAATAAAAATCATTGTCTATGGGTTTTTTGTTCGACATCCAGGTACAAGAAATCGTTAGGCGTAAATCAAGTAAATAGGGAAATGAGACACTAATTCGGTGTTTTTCTCCTTCAAATAATTAGTTGCTTTAGGAGCTGGCACTGTCATGATAAAGGATGTTGCAACATTGTACATTGTTTTCCTGATTTCATTGTACATGTACAATACTCAGAATTTGTACAATTTTATTAAGGTGAATTAAAACAAAAATAACGACGAAAAATAACTAAGGACTACGAGGTAATTTATCATCAGCGCCATCCACACATCTCGTCTAGCGACATTAGTTTGTCCACCGGTCGAACGTAGGGGTCCCTCTATTGGTAGAAGGCTCGATTTCTAAAAGAAAATTCCTTTTTCTGGGCTATTATCTTTCGAAGGTAATGAAGGAAACAAACATTAACTACTTTCGTATTCTATTTCCCCGTCTTTCAAAACTTCTAAATTAATGTAAAATATTTCTACAACAGGTTTCTGTGTAAGATTAAGCATATAAAATGTAATTTCCTCAATTAATAATCGTTCGGTTAGTCTTCGTCAAATTTCGTCGTAAAGTTTCACTTTGTAAGGTTGTATGTGGGTCGAAGAGCATAGAATCTCAACAAGAGTTGCGTCCCTACATCATGCTACTACGTCAACGTTCATAGCTTCTGTTTGTTATTTCGACATCAATTATGTATTAAATATTAAAAATCATCAAAGATTAGTTTTCGTTCAAATTTCTATAACTTTCCGAAAACTGCATTTATTTTTTCAAATTAATTCTAAATTGGCGAAAAATTATTTGAGAGACACCTAAACGGAAGAGTGGAAAGAAAGGACGAAGAAACACTAATACAATGGATATACATGAAGAAACTACTATAAAAAATAATAGTCGAAGATTAATCGATTTCTACATTTTGAACAATGTGGCAATAATAAATACCTTGTTCGGCCACGTTGAGACACATAAACACATGAGGGAAATAGTAGACAGAGAAGAAAAATCAATAGTAGATTATATTATCATTAACAGAGGATTTAGAAAGGAAATGAGGGAAACGACGGCGTGAAATTTATACGGATCACTCTTTAGTACTGTCCAAAATAGAAATATGTATCAAAAGACAAAAAAAAAATCAAAACAAATAAAAACAAGACAGTAAAGGAAGCAATTAGGGCATGTAAACTTAGACAACAAAGAAATAAAGAAAATATAAATAATATTTCATTAGAAAAAATAATAATAAGAGTAGCAAAAGAAACCTGTGAATATTATAAATGAAACTAAGAAACAAACGAGATGGTGGAACGAGGAAATAAAAAAAAGGAAATAAAGTTGAAAAAACAAAATGGAGGAAGGACCTTAGTGGCAGAAGAAATGAAAATTAATAGTTTGAGGGCAAAAGTCGAGGAAAGTGGTGAGAAGAGCAAAACAACAATCTTCCATGGATTTGGGGAGAAAATAGAACAAGATGATAAGAGAAACTGTACGAAAATAAATAAAATTTTTCGTTGGAAAAGATGGCAGGCACATAGTACAAACGTATGCAAAGAGCAAAAGTATAAAGTAAAAGAATTTATTCCACTATACTCAAGATTTTTGTTTTTTTACCATATATTTTATATAGAATATTATTTCATAAAGGGCACCTACGGTGGTTAGGAAACATGCTATAAAATCTTTTTAACGTATACTTATAGTAGGAATCCCAAAAAAAAACTAAACAACCATCTTTTTTAATATGAACAGATTTTATAAATTTACACAAGCAAAATCTGGCTTCAATCACCTGTACCAGTTATATGAAGTTGTTGTTCGAACTGAAACAATAGATGACCGCATATTCTTTTAAAGTATTTATACTCGATATACCCATCTAGATTGATAGATACCCAGAGAGGTGTTGTTTATCGGTTAACACTTCTTTGTGAGCCGAAAGTAAATGTTCATGAGGTAATAAATTCGCAAGTAATGCCTACTTTTAAAAAAACGTCTTCATGTAGAAGGCAATTTATGTCTTGATTTATATTTGTAAGTTACACGCGGCTACAGTTTTATTCAAAATTAATCTCGGCTTAATTTGTTTATTCTTATATCAACTTTGTGAATTTTTGGTGAATTTAAAAGGATTTTAGTATTTTCAATTAAACTGCTATACCGGCACCTATACTTTCTATTTGTTCAATATATTCCAAAAGTTACACCCAGTGTTATAAAATTCTCCACTGTTAGCCGTGACCCGAAGTTTCAATGTAATTAGCTCTTAGTTAATGTTAGTAAATTGTTACTTTTCAATGTTGCAATGTTTTAGAAGTTTGTTTGCAACAATGCTTTCTTCCTCCTTCGTATTTTCATATTGGGGTGTCTTCTGTTTAAATGTAATTTATTGGACATTATTATTATTATTACTATTATGATTACTGTTAAATATGTATATTAATTGTTTCATATTTCCAGAAGGGCATGACTTTTTTTCTGAATTATCTTAAACATTTTATTCAAGTTGAATGGGAGTATAACGTACACTCCCCGACAAAAATTTAGACGCGGTAAGATGTTTTAAGGGTTACAACATTTCTTTGCGAAACTAGCAAGATATCTAATTAAGTTTTTATTCATAAAAGTAAAATAAACTTAAAAATATCTCCACCAGTAATATATGAACTAAATAATAAATTATTGCTCCAATGTTTAAACAATTTCTACGACAAAAATTTAGACGCTCTGTTGCAAATGTAAAACAAAAATCAACAAATGAGTGATCAGTAATGCGTAGATCCTCCATTGTTCTTACTCACTTAAAATAGTCTGTTATTAATAGATTTATATAAATTTAACACAGAATTTTGAGGGATATTCTGCCATTCAGTCACTATTGAAGTTTTCAGTTCCTGTTCCGTGAAATATTGACGGCCTCCGCCATAAACGCGACGTGCCAATTCACCCCACACATGTTTTCAATAATGTTTAAGTCTGGTGACCGTGCCGGCCACCGTAAAGTTTTAATCTTTTTCCCTTTAAACCATTCAGTAATGGTTTTTGCTTTATGAATTGGCGCGTTATCTTGCTGAAAAACAAAATTGCGCCCGGCCTGTTGATTTCCAAAACGTAGAAGATTGTAACGCAATAAGTCTTTATACGTCACAGATGTCATTTTGTTTATGCAAAACACTATCCCACTTTTATCGCAAAATCCAATCGCTGCCCATATCATCACAGATCCACCCCCTAATTGTCTGGTCATTTTCACTTTTGGTTCCTTTCCCAGATTATGATAATAATGCGAGTACCCATCCGGTCCGTTCAAATTAAAACGTTTCTCATCGGAAAATATAACTTTTTCCCATTGTTTCTTCCATGACACGTGTTCTTCAGCAAATCTCAACCTCGCTTCTTTGTGTTTCGCCGAACGTGGCGGTTTTCTCAACATTTTCTTCCGTGATATTACCGGTGACGACTTTAAAATCCTTTGAACATTACGCACGTGCGTTTGTACCCCCGCCTGTTCTGCAATAAGTCTCGCCGTCGCAGAAGAATTGGATGCACACCGCAATATCATGCGTTTATCCCGCTCACTTACAGCTTTCGGTCGCCCCTGGCCTTTTGGTTTGCCGTAATTTTCCGGATCTTTTAGGAAATTTCTAACGGAATGATCGCTTCTTCGTAACCGACGAGCAATTTCCTTCTTACTAACACCATCCTGGTACCAGACTAGAACTTTACCCCTTTCTATCAAGGATAATTGCTTTTTTCTACCCACATTGCAAACACTTTATAAAATATAATTTCTCGTGGTGAAATGTGTACACTTTACCAGCACAACCGCTGCATATAAAGAGAAGTATCGAATTAAAACATTTTTGCTTATATTAATGTAATAAATGCACAGGGTCTAAATTTTTGTCGCATTTAAAATTCCTATTTTGATCGGGGAAAATCGGATTCGAAACCAATCACTTTTTACAATCCCAAAACGTCAATTTCCGTCGTCTTATCTTCGATCTTATTCATTTGCCTACACCACTTCCTGCACGAGGAATTGTCGAATTGTCAAATCATTTGGAAATAGCAGACATATCTACGAATGAAACAATGCGTAACGACAAAAACCTTTGTACTTGTAAACGGGCAAAAAGTTTATCATCGACAACGCATACCGCCAAATATTCCATTCACAAATTTTATTTCATTCATAAAATCAAATAGTTGGTTAGATAACCTTTCGCATACAACACAGGTAACGGTAGTACACAGTTGTTGTACTGAACTTTGGAACCGCCGGATTTATGAATGAACGGACAAATATTATTGGCGACAATGGCATTTGCAATTCGCATTTCTTCTGTTAAGATGAGGTCACCTGTGGAAGTCATCCCAATCAAGTTGTAGTTAACAAAGTGATAGTTATTTGGACGGTGCAGCTGCGACAGGAAGCGTGATAAATGCTATTAAACTTTATCTAAAATGAATGAAGAAGGTACACATCTATTGTGAGAATGTGGCACATACTTTGCACGGGTTCCGGAGTAGAATATTCGAAATTGCATTATCCCGGAGTAATACCCCTAACATTTCACGATCACTCTCTGTATATAAATATACAGAGTGATGGTACAAACCACTCTTTCGAGACTAATGTTCAAAGATACAGCCATCTGCATATTGTTAAGTTAAACTAATATATTTATAATATATAGTATAGATAGGTACCTATTATAAAATTAATATAAAAATTAATCAGAATTAAGTAACACTTAATATCATATTATCTATACTTTCTAATAATTGTAGCACATTACCTCGTTTAAAATAATATTTTGCATCGATTTAATCTCGGCGGCATAATAATTAAGAAAAATAGTTGCTTCACGTGAAGTCCATTCAAGTACTAATAATATTTAATTTATAATCAATAACCACACTCATCTCCCTAAACGAAAGTCAAAGCGGACTTTATTTCAATAATTACGTAGGAAAGAAATGAAAAAAACGATGACACGATGAGCAGATATATTACAGTAATTACCGCGTTTAATAATAGGGCGCGTAGTTACTGTTATGTGAGAAATTGATTATAACTTCTCGCTTCCATACCAAGACGTATCCCATCTAACAATCATTGATTTATGCGTTAAATATGTTAATGGTGTAAATTTAATGAATACTTATGGTGCACGGCAATCGATGCGCCTATGTGAGATAATATTTTCATAATAACCATTTTCATATTTCAAAACAACGCATAAATTTCGGAGCGGTAATGCGTATAATAATGTATTTGAATAGGATGAGCGTTTCTGAAGGGACGCGAGGAGGAATTCATAAATCAAAGCCCGTATGCGTCGATATTAAAAAGTAGGTGTTAAAATAGATCGAAGTAATATATTACGGACACGTTTACAACGTAAAACGTAATGCATTTTACTGTGTGTTGCAGAAAATGCCGCTTTTTCATTTAAATTCAACACCTCCTTGTCTTCAATATTACGTTTTGCAGCTTATTTTTCTATTCCATGATGCCAGTTAGTATTACCCTTTTTCACTGTTAATTCCCTACTATGGCTTGAAATTAACGATTCCCACGTCGAAGACATAGTCCTGGAAGAAGTACCGTGCTATAAGGAGGATAAGTTCTTCCAGCAGGACCAAATCGTACCTACAGTCTACCTTCAGTTGTGTTTTCTGTTAGGACAAAGTGTTCTATTTTGTGTGTTTCTATTTCATTCCATTAAAATTTTTCATGCACTAATTCTGATATCAATCTACATGGTTTTTGATGAATTTTAACGAAATACTAATTTTTTAGTTCAATAGTTGGATCTGAAGTTTCTATATTTGAATTAGTGAGTGGGAGAAGAGTCCATGTCTATTTTCTTACATTTTAGCGTGAAATAGCTATTCTGTTAAGAATACATTTTCATCGCCTAAGCGTAAGAATGATCCAAAGGTTAATTATGCATGACTTTGTAAGGTACGCGATCAAATGCACTGATTGTGAGCAAGAAAGCTAGGTCTAGGTTATCGATATAAACCTTTCCTTCATTGGGATTCACAATGTTAAATACGACACTGTATACTTCTATATTTACCATAAGAGGCAAGCAGAAAAGTCGCCAGATGAAACTTGTACTCTTATATCTGATCACGTACACTGCCGTTCAGAGAAGTTCGGTCGGTTAGTAAAAAACATGAAAAGGTTACAGAAACAAACGAAACTAAGAACAAAATGCAATTTTATTGTATGTACAGGTAAAAAAGACAAAAATAAATAAATAAAAAGTTATTCTGGCATAATATAACATACTGAACATTATTTTTTTTTTCATCGAAAAAACCTCCTTTGCTGTTAATCACCGCTCGAACTATTCTAGGCATTCTTTCGATAAGTTTTGTTAAAACGGATTGTGGAATATTAATCCATTCATGTTGCAGAATATTCCGTAAATGTTCTTGTGAAGTTGGGCATATTT
>LR736880.1:808091-880574 GCA_902654985.2 Oryctes borbonicus
CGGGTGATGTCGTGTAGTTAATATTTTACTTGACGTTTCGCTGACCACGCTGTCAGCTTCTTCAGAAGATTCTTCAGTCTTTAGAAATCTTCTGAAGAAGCTGACAGAATGGTCAGCGAAACGTCAAGTAAAATATTAACTACACGACATCACCCGAAAGACATTTCGACAATTTACGATAAAAAGCTATGTATATCCAGCTGTAAATATGTAAAATCCATTTGAGAAGAAATATTAACAAAAATATTTGCATTTGGTCCAAAGTCTCATAAGACTAGGTGCCAGGGGTGAAAGGTTAAAACATCTGGTAACGAATGGTATCAATAAATACTTGATGAAAGAAATTTCAAGGAACAGTTACTTTTATAGTTACTTTGCAATTCCGTTAATTTGCGAGATGGTTGCTAGGTGAATTCGTTGATTGGCGGATTCGTTCTTTGGCTTTCTCGTAGAGGTGTCTTTAACACCTTCAGATCAAATCGAATACTGCCCCGTTTGCGTCGTATCGTAGAACTTGATTTTTTCAAAGAAGATATCCGACTCGAAGGACCCTACATCTATCCTATGTAAGAGCTAAGTTATATGAGAGTGCAGAACTAGATATCGTACGGCACACATTAATATTCTTATATACACCTGTAGAACTTAGTTAAATGTATTAAAAAATGAAGTTATGTATTATCCAATCTAACGTAAAGTATTTTTCATTCAAATTTCAGCGAATCTTGTTGTAACCATCTTAAACAACTGCAGCTACAAAATTGCACCAAATATATTGTAGAAGGATTGCTGATTTAGGCCATCGTTGGTATTGCGAAGATAATTTCATTCGTCCAGTCAAAAAAATCGATTATATTAAACAGCACAACTTTTCTATTATTTTTTTGGATGTGTGGTGGCAGTCCAGCGGGGTATCTAAGTTATTTTGTTACTTATCGCTGACACCTTTTTAAAATACTGCTGTAAGAGCAGCTCCGTCAAAAGTTCGACGATTATAATTTCAATTCAACAAGTACTAAATTCCCATAAATATTTAAGCGGGTATTTTATTACATAATGATTGCAAACATGCCTTAGCACGGTACAATATCGCCAGCATAACAGTACACTTCTGGGTAGATATTATAGTGCAGTAAAACCTTTAAAGATTATCTACTCGAGTGCGAAGGAAATGAACACCAATACGAAAGCATCTGGATTGTTAAAACGAAGTGTTTTAACACCGTGCCTACTATTAATCATAATCAATTCAGCGCTGCGGCTACTCATTATGGGTTGTTATAGATTGTTGATAGTCCCGTCCACCGTACAACATCGCCTTCCCCTCGACACCGTATTGGAATTTCACTATATACGATATTGAATCACATTCACACACTACCCGGCATCCTTTTGATTTATTGGTTTATTTTTCCATACCGCCTAGCACGTACTGCACTGTTAAGTAAATGATAGCTCGCGTTTTCGTCTGGTTCTATCTTTTCAAAATACAGGTTCCGTAAATGATTTACTGGTACTAGTTTTTAATTTGAAATGCCAACCTAAATAAAAGTATCAAAATGATACTCTGTTCACTACACGTAAGGGTGCTAACTGAATATTAACGGACAAAATGGGTAGTATTTTTAATTAGTATTAATTTTGTTAATTTCTGAAATGCTTAAAAGAAAATATTATTCAAAAATTAATTTATAATAAAAATCAAATATTCCTAAGCTGGAATAAATTAAAAGTAACTAATTTTTCAATTCCTAATCAGGCGAATAAGAAAAATGAATAATTCCAGCCTAGACATTTTTGCTACTGTTCAAATTTAGTTCAGTTCAGTTATTTTTAGGGTGTAATTACCTTATGTTAGCCCATCTAGAATGTTTCGTGCTAGATAAACACCCATAAACTAGCTTAAAATTTACTTTCTCCAAATACACGAATAAGAAATATATCTTAAGTAGGAACATTCCAATATATTACCCAAGTATACATCTAGCCATATAAATTAGTTTGGGAGATTAAACTTCGAGATATGTTAGATACATATTCGTGCCTAATTTATTCTACCTGGTTTAATCCATGTAGTTCCCATAAGACAAACGAAACGAATTGCGGCAAGAAATACTACCACGCCGATAACAATAAATACAGGAACGATTAATATTGTATTAGAGATTGCTTGATCATAAATAATTTAAGGTGTTTGAATTCCTATTCCATAAATTACCATAACTCCATCGAGATTATTTGTTTATATGAGCTACTATAACACCCATTTTTACGAAGGCCGACATTGAAGAAATATAACATCCTTGTACGTCGCGATTAACTGTTGTCGCCTTGTTATAATTCTCTTCTTCGAGGCTAATTCGTATACGGGCGATATTCACATTCATTTGCATCTCGCCGTTGTATGCTAATCGTTGCACAGAAGAAAATATTTAGAGGAATGTAGTTATCTAATTGAGTGTGAATTAATTAACATAATTTCTCGGAACGATCTTTTAATAGGGATAATGAATTCAGCGCTATTGTATTCACGCTATTCGATTTTATGCAACAATTTGACTACCATTTCTAATTGGTTTTAAGTATTTAATAATCGAGAAGCGTTTTGAGGTACTGAAGCTGAGGAGTTGAATGGAAATATAATATTAGTAACGTTTTGCATGTTTAATCACTGACCATGTGAAACTGGTTCTATTCTATATGTGTAACGGATGGTCCAGCGGGGTTCCTAAGCTATTAAGTTTGTTAATAAATACAGGAACATCCTCTATGAGGGTAGCCTGAAGAGTCTCCAGCCTAACGTAGAAATTTTTATTTCGTCAAATTCAGTTTTATTTTTCGAGATAGTCTCCTTGTAAATCTACATAGTTTTCTTAGCAATGCTCTCATCTCCTTTAACCCGTTCAAATGGTAATTGCCATATAGTTCTGCAAAATACTCGTTTACGAATTTGATGAAAATTCGATGAAAATCTCTGTCCTCTCAACAAAACTTTAAACCTAGGAAATATGTGCTTTCTAATCTACTAGTGTGCAAGAAAAGCATGACTATTTATTATCTTTTGAGCAGATCCATAATCCAAGCAATGTAATTGCAATTATTAGTTAAAAAACTTGAAGAAATTGAGTGTTATTACGTATTGAACTGTTCCAATAAGAACAATAATTACAGTAGCTTCATTAACAAATATATTTCACGCCAATACCAACGTTTCTACTCGATTTTATAGCCTATTTTGTATAAATATACGACATTAAGGAAACAATTCAATTTTTCTTTGAATATGCTTACAGCTAAAAATGTCTTTCGGGCGATGTCGTGTAGTTAATGTTTTACTAGACGTTTCGCTGACCATGTCTTACCACCGTCTTTAGAAATCTTCTGAAGAACCTGAAGTCAGCGAAACGTCAAGTAAAACATTAACTACACGACATCATCCGATAGACATTTCTACTATGCATTACGGTCGTGAAAGCCTACACTCAACTATGCTTACAGCTGATTACCTGAGAATCTGTTATAGACACAAAATAAAAATTACTTCCCTTATTTTTAAAGAATTTAAAAGTAACAACATGCGGCAGCCCAGAAGGAACTCCATGCAACTGCAATTACAACGCGGCTTCAACCCGGAAAGGAAAATTTTTTAAAAGAAAACATCCACCGAAATCTACAACAACATATTACTTTCCATAACTAGTTGCTAAGTCTTCCTCTTTGTTGAATTTCTCCGATGAGTAAATTTCCATTAGTCCAAAATACGGAACGGCTATGTTCACAAAGATTATGCAGAAAGAGTAGCAAATAACATATTCATAGCTTGCTGGGAGTTACATTTCGATGAACATAGAGTTAAGTGCCTAACACTTATATAGGTAATGGGAGGCTATTCGTAGTCGTAAACTACACTAACCTATGCGAGGTTAGTGCCGTGTCATAATTCATGAGTATCTTTCTTTAAAGACTTTGCAATTGACCTTAATGTATCCGCTCATGGACCTATGATTCTGAACATCTGCTGTTCGTTTTTCTCTCAAGTGGACGGCTTTCACTTCCATATCGTATACCATAATTTTCTGCTTAATTTATGAAGAAAGTAAAATTATGCATAAAATATAAATATTTACTTTTAATATTATCATAAATACACGAAATTAACTAAATGCATTAATTGACAATGCAGAAAGTGAATTTACATTGTAAAAAAAAATGTTATCAACGGTGTTCCTATCCATAAAATTATCAATGTCAAAGATCTGGGTGCCAACATTATCGTTCAACTTACATATTGAGCAAATTGGTAAGATTATGAGAACATCTAACGTTGAGAACGTTGTTACTCACAATTTGTAAATTTGTCCTACGATTAGGATTACTTGGTGGACAAAAAACATTATTTTTGTTGAGAAGAGAGCAGCTAACATGAATTAACATGATGCTTTTAGAGAAACATTTACTCAAAAGCATCACCATTTTGTTAAATATTTTATAAAATGCCGACCTAAAAAAAAAGACCATAACTACTCAGCACCTGGTTACATTTGCCTCAGAATTTAATGAACATTTCAAAAATATTGTAATATACATAACCTGTTCCATTTGCAAAATATAACTTTGGGTAGCTACGAAATTATGAAGTATCCTGTAGGCTTCAATATAATTTCAAATCCTGCCTTCAATCAAATCTCACAACAAACAGAAACCGCTTTGAAAAGTTTCCATTCACGAGGTGCACCCTTAATGTAATCAGTTAGCTTTCGAATCATCCTTTGTACTTAAAAATAGTTTTACAAGATGGACGCTTTAATTCGACACCATACAGTATGTGAAATGCCGATATTTTTCATGGTGTTGTACTTTAACCTTGTAATTTCGGTGCTATAAAATATATAAAGGGAATACAGCGTTGGATACGTAGGCCGACACATCACTGCATGCTATCGGGAATAGAACACAAGATTGAGTATTGATCTTTCCAATAATGATTTACCAAGTTACAAACGTATTCGAAATTTATTGCACCAGAACTTTAACTATAAGTGCAGGAAAAATATTCTTGCAGATCCTAAGGGCACCGGTTCTAAAACATTCTGTACAGGTGAGGTCGGTAGTTTCGCTTCACAAAACTAGATAATAAATAGCAGTTTTTCGTGATTCCCAGCACTTAGAAAATCGTTTCTGTCCAGACTATTAATAATAGCGAACTGTTTTCTTATTAAACTTTGAGTTATAAGTTCCTCCCGATAGTCATCTTTAATCTTGTCTTTGCATTGCATTAATTTTTTTCTGTTGCCGACTGGCAGTAATATATAATTTAAATTTTCATTTACGAAATTATTTATGAAACGATCCGTTTGCACGATACCAGACCGTCTCCCGAAGTAAATGCATAAAATTATGCAAATGCGAGAGTGTGGAAAAAATGTAATTAATTTAATGAACGCCAGTGTGCATTATATTCCTACTAGATGTCTGTGGGAGGTGTTTAAACATGTGTTCAAATAAAATCTTATTGTTTCACCCAGGAGCCCGCCTTCGAACCCGTGGGGGTCCGATTATAAAATATGGTCAGTCACATCCGGTTACACTTGCTGCGTTCATATGGTTAACTTAAACACTTGTATTTGTTGCTGTTAATGATCCATTTGCTTACAGCTGTGAAGCTAACACTCGCTTATACCCGTTTTTTTGTGTTAAACGAAATGTAAAAAGGCAGATATAATTATTAAATTATAGTGATAGCATTTACAGACAAATTCTATTGAGAGCACACGAGCTATTATTTGTAAGCAAAAGCAGATAGAAAAGAAGATTGAACAAATATGCTAAAAATCTAAAAAAATATATTTTTTTAAATAATAAATTTAACCGCTAAACGAAATTAGAGTTTGAATATTGAAAACTACAATTTCATAACCTATTTTTATATCATATTGGACATACACCGCCGTACAGAGAAGTTCGGTCGGTTGGTAAAAAACATGAAAAGGTTACAGAAACAAACGAAACTAAAAACAAAATGCAATTTTATTGTATGTACAGGTAGAAAAGACAAAAATAAATAAATAAAAAGTTATTCTGGCCTAATATAACATACTGAACATTATTTTTTTTTTTCATCGAAGAAACCTCCTTTGCTGTTAATCACCGCCCGAACTGTTCCAGGCATTCTTTCGATAAGTTTTGTTAAAACGGATTGTGGAATATTAATTCATTCATGTTGCAGAATATTCCGTAAATGTTCTTGTGAAGTGGGGCATATTTTTCGGATCCTCCTGTCCAGTTCATCCCACAACAACTCTATAAGGTTCAAATCTGGGCTTTGTGGGGGCCATGTCATTACTTTCAGGGTGCGCTGTTCTTCTTGCTCCTTTGGATAGTTCTTACACACTAACGCAGTGTGGTTTGGATCGTTGCCATGCATGAATGTAAAGTTACGGCCTATTGTACGCAATCCTGATGGCAGTGTTGCAAAATAATTTTCCTTCCTCATTACACCCTGCGCTCTGCATAAATCTCCCGTCCCAGCAAAGGAGAAACATCCCCACACTGACACAGAACTACGCCCTTGCTTCACTGTAGGCACAATGCAGTTCGGGATCACTTTTGCATCTTCTACCTTGATTTCTGTACACGTTTCCCCATCTAAAAAAGACAGGCCGGCATTATTGTTTTTCCGTGATTCCACAAATACATACGTCGACTAAAGGATAGAGCTCACAGTCGGTAAAGTCGTGCAATAGTAAGAAACGCCTCTCGTCTCTTTGGCTACTGCAATCCTATTTAATTTCCCAAAATCGTAAATCCAGTCAGAATCTGTCGATAACCGATTATCTCAAGGTACCATATATCAGCTCGGGTACCACGCCATTGACAAATTAAAACATGCGGTCGAAATAAAATACACAAATTGAAATTGTCAACGTGTGAATTTCCAACGGGCATAACTTTAAATCCTATTAAAGAGAACGAATTCCAATCACCATAGATATCCACGAGCACCAATAAATATATCAGGTACTTTTTCAATCGGAATTCCAGCCTGCGTGTGGCACCATAAATAAGAACCAGAGGTGGGAAAACGCAGGTATTATAGAATAAATAAATAATTAAATAAATAACCGCTTGTTAGCGAAGTGTGTGGTACGAGTGCGACAGGGACGAAGATATAAGAGGTTGTAGGCGTGCGAGGAGGAACGCTGGAGTGATAAATAAGGTACCTAACAAGATGCTGTTACTCAGACTACCCCCCGAGGTGAAAAACACAAGATAGATACCAGCATTTGGCCGCTTAGCAGTTTGCATAATGGTCTCTATATGCACCAGCGGATCGGCGCTGTTAAGCCAGTTTCACTTCTATTCCTTTTAATTACATACGCACACATACGAGCATACGTCCTGTGGTAGCGGGAAAGATAAATACTCACGGCCCAGCTTAATCAATTATTATTAATTACAACTGGATCGTTAAGGTGTTTCCATTTTAATTATGTTTGTGAATAGAATCAATTTATCTCGGCGATTTGGACTTAGCGCTTCTGTTCCTCTTTTCTGTCACTGCGGTCATTTTTATCCTTACAGATATAATAATTATCCTTATCGTATATAGAGACATTGAAAGATTGTATCTGCGTGCATCGACGCAAAATCATTACCGATCTCCTCGATATGTGTTCACGCGCAAGACTTTACTCCAGAAATAATTAAACCCGATGCTGTTAATCTTAAGATAAGAAACTGTAATTATCCTGAATATATTCACACATCTTAGACTTTTTTAGTTCAGCTACCTACCGCAGACATCTGCAGCTTACAAAAGAACTACGAAAGTGAAATAGGATCTCAATTTAAAAGTTCCAAATAGAGGAGACTTAATATAGCTCTCCTTCGAAAATCCTTTAATGACCACAAAATAATTTGTACATTGCCGTTCAATTATAAATATGAAATATTGTTTACTAGTGTAAAAAAAAAAAAATAATAATGGACGTTCAGACATTTCAACACGTGATAACTCATCGCTTCGTCAACCGAGATTGCTAAAAAGATTTTAATTGTTTATAAAATAATACACAATTATATAAAAATATACAAAAAAAATGTTCACTGATTTCTAGATGGCACCAACGAACTCCCTACACCCTGTATTCCCTGCGGTTCTAATATCTGAATGTTTTCGGCGTTTCCCCCAGACGTTAGGCCCTCGGATGTGCATGAATGTATATGAAAGCAGTACAGATAACGTAGTCAAAAGTATAAAAGTGTTATAAGACCTATCGTTGCTTGCACTGGAAGAAGATCAGGATACATTTTCGTGTCAAAAATGATCCCAGACGACTGCCAGGATGTTGAAAAATTAATCACTTGGGCACCTGTTACGTGGAAGAGGCCCCATGTTTGCTTCGCAAATGTAAAATTGCTACTGAAAGGATTGCCAGAATTACAAATTGCGTTGAAGGATGGCTGTGCACATCCAACAATGTGGACTTTCTTTAGCAGCCTGCTGGAAGAAAGCGAATTAGCACGCGCACCTACCTTGATCGGATATAATCGGAATAATAGAGGAGGTATTGGTTCATTACTCAGATATGCGCTAGGCTGTCAGCTGGTTTTATAGTTGTCGCTGTATTAGGCAAGATATCGGCACACTCCGCACCACACAAAAGTAAAATGTGACTAATCTTGTATGTGAACTTATTCCCCATCCTCTTATTAAAGATTCCCTATCAGAAAACTATAAGAAACAACATTTTGTCAAAATCAAACATTCTTTTGCTCTTCCTCTATTTAAACAATCTGGCGTACTCGATTAAAATTATGGAATAAAAAAATACAATGCATAAGTATAAAATTCGCAGATAGTAAAGACACCGACTCGCAGTAACGTAGCGCATAACGGATAAAATTAAAAAGCTTTCGTTTGGTTGTGCGGTATAGTAACTATATCGATAATATTTAAGCCCCCTAATTAATCGCTCGTGACGCTATTTAAAACAATAGCAATAAACAATGATGAATTGTCAGCGGTAACGCATGAGTTGTCCCGTTTAATTTCTGATACCGGTTGAACACCAATGCTCTTGCATTTAACAAGGCAAAGCTGAGAGTGGTATAAGAACTAAAGGTGAATAATTCGAATAGTTCTGTGTCACTTATAGCTAGCAGTATAGCTATATATCTCCTGGAAATGTCTAGAGATTTAAATCAGTGGTAATTCGGTTGAATTTATATAAGATAGAAACGCCATTTGAGTTCTTTTTTGTTTGCCATTACACGAACCCACCCTTCCAGTTCACGATTAATTTCACAAGATACATAAAAATTGTGTATTGCTCTGTACCGCCAACGTCAGATATATTATAGCAATATTTTTAATAATAATACTCGGCTATATTGAGAAACTCTTTTGTAATAAGATTACAAGGTATTATGAATTATGGCCGGCGTTCACATAGCTCACATTTACCAGATCTAAAATGAAAATTGTTACTGAAGAATTTAAAAATAAAATAAACGTTGATAATTACATAGAGATAGGAGCAGATCAGGCAGTGCAATACACGTAATAAAGCAGGTATAAACGCAGCTAGGACAATAGCATAATTCCAATTAAAAATTCAAACCTCGGCAAATCCTCCCAGGTTATCATATCTGTAAATATTTGATGCATATTAAAAAAAATCTCGTCGTGTGGTATGTTTCATTTATAATATTTTATTTATTACTGTCGAAGCAGCGACAGCACAGAAATTGACCAAAAAGTTCCTTTACAATGAGCTTTTAAAAAAAACAATTTGAAGGTTTTCGTTGGATGCCTCGAATCGCTTCGTTCGACATTTGGTAATGAAACATCATTACTTCAAATCTTTATTGCGCTATAAAATATAAAAACAAAAACAGAGACAAAATGGTATTTAGGCAAGACGGGAACTTCATCACCCACATCTTCGTATATTTAAGTATCAACGATACAAGAAAAATGGAATCGTGGATAACGACAAAGAGAAGCATCGAAATCCTTCCCCTCTCCTCCAGGATAAATGCAATGTTTGTCAAAGAGAGATATATAAAAGGTATACTGATGTGTAGAAAATGGCGAATCTAGCATCTGGATTGCGGAGATTCAGAATATTATTGCATGTTAATAGTGCTAACTCAATACACTTATCATGAAAGGAGCAAATTCTAGACAATCTTGACGATTTCTCGTCACGTCCATTAACATTTTTGAGCGGCCATATTTTGACTTATACTACAAGATCTTTTCACTTCCGGTCTTTCCGGAAGTATCGCCAACTTTGTTGTTTTAAGCGCAACATCCTGCATGTTAGCGTAGGTACTGCTGTGTGGGGTTTTCTGATAACATCCTTTTATCGTTTACTCGAAATATGTTGACATATACAAGATGTTGCATTTAAATTAACAAAATTCATTCTGCTTCCCGGATAACCGGTACTGAAATTGCCTTGGAATATGTCAAAATACGGGAATTCAAAATTGTTAATCAACTTATCCAAACGCTTTTAACGAGACGAGTTGTTAAGATTATATTGAATTTGGTCCTTTCATTGTAAATGCCATGAGTATTGCTTCAAATCATTCGTTTACTGAGAGTTTTGCTCATGTTTCTACACTTTTATAAAAACCAAAAAACGACGGACAAAATATTTCCACAATTTTATGAATTATTTTTTCATTCTTTACGAAGCATTTCCAAATACCTCCGCCAATAATAAAATGTACAAAAGTTATGTATGATTTTTAAAATTTTAACTATGCCGTCTTTCCCTGGCCCTTTCTCCGCATTCAAACGAGTTAACCACTTACATATTAGACTTTTTATAAAGTTATCAAAAATGGAGTTGGATAGAATAGGTCTGTAAAATTTTGTAAATTAATTGAAAGCATTAATAAGGATTTTCTTTTATTATAATTATTATTATTACAATGTGCAGGACACCTAAAGGGAAAATGAGATGTGAATACCGACTGCGGTGACATTATAATTAATTTTTTCCATCGTGCAACCTAAATTAAAGGTATCCAAGGTAACAAAATGGCGCATGTCCGTCCTGTGTACGACACGTGTCAATTAATAAACAACGCACGTGTTCACATAATAGATTAGCATACTCATTTTTCCCTTCTTTGTACGATACAGCAACATTAACATTATATAACGAAGCAGAAAAGTGTATTCGGGTAAGGTTCGAAGACACCGGATTCGTATAGAAAATGTATTTCGAACATAATGGGTGTCGTATTCCCTTCCAACGCCTAATAATTTTCGGGGAACATCAAAACGTCATGTTATACTAAAAGATTATATTTTTACGCGCGACAAGTAAATGTATTCTATCGCGATCTCTGTCGAGTACGCGGGCGTAAATTTCGATATCAGAGGGGTCGCGTTCGGCCGACGTAAGGTGAAAAGACGCCGGTGTCCGAAACAGATTTAAATCAAGCACCTCTTTCTCCGGGTTTTTATCTGAAGACCACAAATTTGTCTATATTTTTAACTTTTATTTTCGTGGCGCGGGAACAGCAGGGCGCTATTGTGAGGAATATTTACACCCTCACACCCTTAATAAATTATTCTCAGATTTTATCTCTCGCGCCGCTCATATATTCAGCGTTGTTTGTTATTGCCTATACACGAAAGCCTAACTAAAGATATTTAGTCGCCGATTATTACACTTTAAATATTCTCTTTTTATTTTCGTGTCGCCTCAGAAGTCTGTAAGCACGCTAAATGAAATAAAATGAGACGCAGTTACGGTTGATACACAAACACGAGAGAAGTCGTTGAAAGATATTTGGAGCTTGTACATACATATCCAAAGAATCTTTCTTTGATGCTTGTCTAACTTGTAACTCTGTTTAAATACACATTTATTACTTTCTTGATTATATTAAAAGTAGAACTTGAGCGAATCCTTTGATTAAAGATAATCAAATCATAATGATATAGGTACACAGCTTGCAGTTGCGGCCTCTAAAAGAGCCACATAAAACAAGCAATAAAAACATGGGAGGACAATCAAAAGATCTCGTACTAGGAAAATGTTCCAGGCCAAAAACAAACGAAAGCATTCATGTCAGTCTTGCCAAAGACAGCAAAGGGGACCATAAATTACTTACGAAAATTTTGGCAGGTCATGCAGCCCTAAAATATCACTTATTAACTAGAAAATGCTGCAGATCACATCGATCGTCTTTGCCAAAAAGATCTGACGCCAGAACTTATTCTATGCAAATGTATTGCATTTCAGTAGACTATTTCTTGCATCTACTGAAGTGAAGGGAGTAGGTGCTAGAGTAACCTCTAACTGTTCTAAAACACAGAAGCGCATTTTGTTATAATGAATCCATTAAGGTTACAGCAACCAGAGATGACCCGATATAATAATAACAATGATAATAATCAACACAAAGCGAACGTTTGCGTAAAATATTTCTATTCTAAGATGCTCCTAAAATGAAAAACAAAAGAACTGCGATGAATTTGATGATAGGATAGGCAGTGAAACAGGGTCGACCAAAGTATCAAATGTCTGTCGCTCTTTTTACGACAATAACATAATCTAAAAAATAATTGCTCCTAACATTTTTAATTTAAAAGAATTGAGATTTCTTTCTACAGAAACACCCAACCAAATGTACGCTGATTAATCCAGGGAAAGGTGTAAATATATGTAAGGATTTTTTAAGTTTTCAAAAATGATTAAGATGAAATAAATAATAACCCGGTATTTACGAAGGTACTGTTAGTCGAACATATTCTTATGAAAATTAACTTACACTCAATGACAAAAACTTAGACGCAGTAAGATGATTTACGGGTTTTAAGGGTTACAACATTTCTTTGCGAAACTAGCAAGATATCTAATTAAGTTTTTATTCATAAGAGTAAAATAAACTTAAAAATATCTCCTGCAGTAATATATGAACTAAATAATAAATTATTACTAAAATGTTTAAACAATTTCTGCGCCAAAAATTTAGACGCTCTGTTGCAAATGTGAAACAAAAATCAACAAATGAGTGATCAGTAATGCGTAGATCCTCTATTGTTCTTAATCACTTCCAATAGTCTGTTATTAATAGATTTATATAAATTTAACACATAATTTTGAGGGATATTCTGCCATTCAGTCACTATTGAAGTTTTCAGTTCCTGTACCGTGAAATATTGACGCCCTCCGCCATAAACGCGACGTGCCAATTCACCCCACATGTTTTCAATAATGTTTAAGTCTGGTGACCGTGCCGGCCACTGAAAAGTTTTAATCTTTTTCTCTTTAAACCATTCAGTAATGGTTTTTCCTTTATGAATTGGCGCGTTATCTTGCTGAAAAACAAAATTGCGCCCGGCCCATTGGTTTCCAAAACGTAGAAGATTGTCACGCAATAAGTCTTTATACGTCATAGATGTCATTTTGTTTGTGCAAAACACTATCCCACTTTTATCGCGAAATCCAATCGCTGCCCATGTCATCACAGATCCACCCCCTAATTGTCTGGTCATTTTCACTGTTGGTTCCTTTCTCAGATCATGATAATAATGCGAGTACCCATCCGGTCCGTCCAAATTAAAACGCTTCTCATCGGAAAATATAACTTTTTCCCATTGTTTCTTGCAGGATACGTGTTCTTCGGCAAATCTCAAACTCGCTTCTTTGTGTTTCGCGGTTTTCTCAACATTTTCTACCGTGATATTACCGGTGACGAATTTAAAATCCTTTGAACATTACGCACGTGCATTTGTATCCCCGCCTGTTCTGCAATAACTCTCGCCGACGCAGAAGAATTGGATGCACACCGCCAATATTATGCGTTTATCCCGTTCACTTACAGCTTTCGGTCGCCCCTGGCCTTTTGGTTTGCCGTAATTTTCCGGATCTTTTAGGAAATTTCTAACGCAATGATCGCTTCTTCGTAACCGACGAGCAATTTCCTTCTTACTGACACCATCCTGGTGCCAGGCTAGAACTTTACCCCTTTCTATCAAGGATAATTGATTTTCTCTACCCATATTGCGAACACTTTATAAAATATAATTTCTCGCGGTGAAATGTGTACACTTTACCAGCACAACCGCTGCATATAAAGAGAAGTATCAAATTAAAACATTTTTGCTTATATTAATGTAATAAATGCACAGGGTCTAAATTTTCGTCGCATTTAAAATTCCTATTTTGATCTGGGAAAATCTCAATTACCCCTCATAAAGCAATAAATACCCAGAAATATCTATAAATGGACTATTTGCATAACAAGTATTAATAACCCTCATTTACATTTTATACAATGTCTATAAACTTTGTTTCGTAAATAGAAACGATACCGCGTTTATGTTTTTGTTGGGTGGTGTACTTCTATTTATTAGTTTTTGGACAACTTAAATGTGAAGAAGAGAGCACCATTTCTGTATTAACAAAATGGGTTGTTTGATATAGTTTTACACGGCAGAGGTGCCAACACAGATCTGTAGCAGAATGCCAATGGTCAAATTAATTAACTCCATTTTTCTCTTTGTAGATATTCAAAATAGAAGAGATTTACAAAAACTTCCAAGCATTATTAGGGCAGTTGTCAAAATGTGGATCGCCGTATACTTCTTCAATATGTGAAGTTGATTATCAAGAGATGTATTATATAATTATAAGATATAGATAGAACAAAATAATCTAACCTAATTCAATTATATTTCGAATATACGATATACATTCTGAATTCCTCGTTAATTATGGCGAATAGGAATAGCAATTAGCGTCGATTAGGACTATTACCAGAGCTTATGTTGCAATAATTCTTCTAATCCCTTCGTAACAGATAATGTCCTTGTACTAAACATGAACGAGTGAGCTACTGAATAAAACACCACATTGCACGTTCAACCAAATCATTGAAACGTTTTCTCTAAAAACCATTGCAAAATAAAATCAAAATGGAGGTACGATATCTCACTATATCCAATATCCAATATCCAATATCTAATATTATACGTTATATATATTGTTACGAATTTTACGACAGAAGAAGGTATTTAGAATGATTTATAGCTTTAATTTCAAGTAAAGTAAAGCAACAACGTCCACGATAAAATTGCTATCGGTTATTCATCACAACTCGACCATTAAATTGAGTTCTACAAAATTTTACCACCGTGCGCAGCAATTTTTTCGTGGATTCTAACGAACATCAGCTGCCAAACGTACCCCGACATTTAATTTGATTACTAATGACAGGGTAGCGTATCGATTACTTATTGCATCGCAGGCCGCGTATTTCACATTTAACGAAGCTCATTCGGAATATAATGATAATAATTAACGCAATTAAATGCTTCCGATACGGTAAATGATCTACCCTATACCGATGCTTCATTATTTCAGGTTTTTATGTACTATACCGAAGAAATTCTACGTAAATGTACATAGCTTAAGGTGTTGTCAGTTTTTTTTAGGCTTTGCTCGCTACAAAGCAGCTCAACTCTAAGTCGCAACGGCCAATAATATTAAGCTGTCCCAATCAGCACATTATTTGATCTTGTGTTGCTGAATCGTTATTATTGTAAGGGGGTGGTCCCTAGAAGTTTTCAGCATTGCAATCGAGTGACCCCTCTGAACAATTTTTTAATCCCGTAGAGGTGCTGCGGGCTTTAAAAGGTGAATTTACTTCTATGTAAATT
This sequence comes from Oryctes borbonicus, assembly GCA_902654985.2. Lineage (NCBI taxonomy): Eukaryota > Metazoa > Arthropoda > Insecta > Coleoptera > Scarabaeidae > Oryctes > Oryctes borbonicus. Next base: position 823,786 of record LR736880.1, read on the forward strand.
TTGAAATGAGACGAGTCCACTCAGGTTGACAAGTCTGTTTGTTGTTAATTTTGAACATTTTTATTTGAGCATTCACTTTAAATTTAAGTGCATGCGTGTAAGATAAGTACATTAATAACTTCATACCAAGAAGTATTAACTAGAATAAAGTATATTTCATATGCTCAGAAGGACATTTATGAGAAGATCTCCAATTTTCTCTGTTTTGTATCCTTTGATTATTAAGTCATATTCAGTAATCAGTAATATTAAAATAAAAACGTAGGCTTCCACGGCCAGAGTCAGTTGAAACTAAACGTGTTCCGGGTTGGAACCGTGTCATGTCGGTGGTTAAAATAAAACTCGACGTTTCGCCCACAATCGTATGGGACTTCTTCAGGAGAGTGATGGCAACAGTTAGCGCGGTAACTCAACGTGTGAACCACGCCAAAGGCGAAACTAACTGAGGGGGAAGCAGTTGATCACGGTAACTCAGCATGGCTTTGTGCCAGAGGGTAATATTGCTGATATAATACGATGTGCATTGAGTATGTACAGGCACTTTCATTATATTTAGAAAGGAGCATAAGGCCTCTTCGGTAGAGGTAATCCTTACCTAAAAAATATATTATTACTATTATTATTTTTAATATCTCCTTCCCAGTTCCAGTCCCATCCTGGGATGCCTACCTCCGCAGTAAAGTACGGTCACCTCTCAGACGATCAATGTTGCTGTTACTGCTGTTTGTCAAAAAGAATGTTTTGTCTATCTTTTTTTATTTATTCCCTCTTTCTTTCGTCCACATTATTTTTATTATTACTATTAATTAAATAAAGGTATCTCACAATCAGCATTCAAGAAATTTCATACGAAGGATAAATTTAGAACGGCTCCCATTGCTTGCGAATATCAAAAATAATCGTACGTTGTAAATTCTAATCTGGTTCTTAACGCTATGCAGGTGGGAGCAGTCCCGTGTCAATGTGTTGTATAAATTACAATAATAAATAATCCTGTAAAGTATACAACGGCTATTGTATGTCAGATATGACTGTAATTTTTTTTTTTTATTTAGGATGAAATCTAAATATGGAATTTGTTAAAGGTGTGATATAATTTAAAACTCGCATTTTCTTTTTCTTATTCAATTGCTAATAATTTGTCAAGTCAATTTTAACATGCATGACTTACAAGAACAGTTGGACATTTGCTTACTTATTTGGCCACAAGTGGACGCTGTACATAAACCCGGTGTGAGGCATATGCAAATGATGAGCTATAAACAAAGCCAGGGCGTGTAGTGACAACCAATTATAACACGTTCTTGCTTTAATAATCTATAACCCGTCGTTAGTTTTACCTCTACCTGCTTTTTGCCGTAATGCTTCGCTCGCTCAGCTCACCTGTTTTGTTTTCTTATTATAACCGAGCGTTTTTCGCGAAGGTTTTCTTTACAAAATACATATTACAACGGGATGAGATTGTATTGCAAAATTATAAGTCTGCGCGTCGGATTTTTTTATTGCGTTTCCGCGAAATGATTTATTTTCGCGCACTCGCACTTATAATTGCATGCACCGTTAAACCAATACGTGGTAATAAGTAATGTTTACGTAACGTTTCCAGAAAAATGTTAAATATTTTTTCTGGGTTCAATAAATTCCATGCTCGTGGGTATAAATATGTAAACGTAATGCGCGCATACAGGATTTTAAGACTTATTTCGCTGCTGTAGGTTGTAAATAAATAATTTATGTTACTTTCACTAGTGGTGTAGTCGTAGTCATGAAGCATTTTACTAACTGCCCTTCAGTTATGATTAATTTATTACAAACAACGTAAATAAACGATTAAAGACATCTGTTATCTTATTCTAGAGTTCTGTAGGTTCATAATAGTCGAGAGACGTTCACATAGAGTAGCGCAAAGCTACGCACATCAAACTGCAGCGCTGTGGCACCGTCGCCAAAGTTTGATACGCTACATCAACATTTGTCTTGGAATTTGTACTCGTGATTATTGCAGAAGCTACTAGTTCCTTATATGCGGCGCATTGGCATCGAGTCTGAGTAAAAAGGCCAGTTCCTCTGTCATTAATTAATCTTTAGTGAGGCTTTACTTTTATCAATTTGTTCGAACTGCTGAATTCACGAGAGATTTGCGAATAAAATATTCAAATTGGTATAATTCCGATTTATAACATTATAAATTATGGCACTCAACGTTCAGACAATTAAAATGTCTACATTTTCACGTAAGCAAGCGGACAAGGTAAGATGCCGAAACGATTGAGAAACGCAAATGACAACAATGATGCTGCTGATACAAGAGAAGAATTAAATTATTTTACTAACACCAGCAACCTGAAAATTCAGATTTCAGTGAAACTGTAGAGACTGAAAGAGTACCTTGGCACACTGGCTGAATCGGCTGAATTCCAGGATTGTGAGGTACAGCTTCCTCCAAAAGTTTGCAGCTTTCGTAAATATCTCGGATTGAATTGCATCATGTCTTAAACGACACGATTGTAAGTTTTCAACAAGAAGATACATTGTCCTTCGAAAATGTAACATTGAACTTTGAACTATAAGAAGGACCACATGAAGCACAAAACTTTTAGAGGTAGTCCAAGAAGAAAACAGTGTTATTATTCTTCTGCAGACGGGCGCTTTCTTTCGCAATTATTTTGGAAGTCTCACTGCAAATCATTTCAAAACCTGACTAATAAAATTTTCCATTCTGTAGATTCCGCCACAAAACTCTGTATTATGCGTATAAAGAAACGTAGCATTTCACGAATATGATTTTTTTTTTACTAACACGTTCAATTCTGTCTTTTCGTAACTATTCATTGCAAATGAAGAACGCATTAGAGAAGTTCTCAAACCATTACTTTCCATTAGATCCCAGTGCGCGATTTGTGTCGGTCTTTATAGAACATGCAATCTGTGCATGCAACACTGACTACAGCTGAAAACGATTAATAAGGATTCTGATGAAAATTTATTATTTCCGCGCATATTAAATATATCACAGCGCCGTAACAAAGCTTCACGGATACGCTGTCGTCATCAGCAGCAAGTAATAATTATAACAGGTAGAGAGAGGAGCCACGCACTTAGTAACCGCAAGTAAAGCCTAAAGATGTCTCGTATGAATTTTAACTACAGTTAATTATAGGATACGCAATTAGTTGTACTTGTAATATTATACTGATAATTTAATGCGCAATAATTATTACATAACTAACTTTCTTGCATACAAATTAAAAACTGTAAACAATCTCCAAAGGAGGCGTTGAAAACGAAGTTACAGCACGATCAAAAATTTTACTTTGAAGTGCAGTGCGCCCGGAATGTCCAGAAACACCCAAATAACAACGTGATCCATGTTTTTTTTAGAACCAAAATCAATTTGACGATTCGGTACGGACTAATTATCCTACCCCCTCACCATACTACCGCATTCCTTAAAAAAAATTATATTCTGAAAGAATTTTTCGACAACTGAGTTTCTTTGTTCTTTTTTTTTGTTTGACTTGTTTTGTTTCGCGCTGTTTATGTTTTCCTGTATTTTATGTGTTGCAAAATAAAGATTTATTATTATTATGGCATTCTTAAATAGAGAGCGCTCGATAAACATCAAAATATACAATGTTAATTTTCTTCGTAATAATCATCAGTAACACTTCATTTCCATTGGTATTTTAATTATTAAGCTGCCGAAAGAACAAGGTGATGCAGCCCTATTGGCTGCAGATCCATGGAAGAGATGAATCTCGTGTAAATTTCAGAATGAGAGCGAAGAACAGTCATTAAAAATTATAGTTATGATCAAAAACTAAGGATCACTTTTTTCCTATTCTGTCAACATTTTTAATTACCCCAACTACAGCTTCATTACCGGAGGCAGTTTGCTTTTATGGAGTTACATCGCTGTTCGAATAAATACAATATTACATACTTCACGCTTATTATCCCATGAAGAGGTACATTTCATCGGCTAATAAATTAACGACATAAATAACTCCCATTAATCACGATTAAATTATAAAGTCACACCATACAAGATCTTAATAAAATTTTTCACATCTGCTCTTGAAGACGTAAGCTGGTGGTAGGTACGTGCACATTATTTGGTCTGACATTAACACGAACGTTATTTATTTCCTTGCTTCCTGAAATTGGTTCCATGAATTTTGAATTAACCCGTACTACTGTCTGTTTAATAATATTTCTTATTTTGATGGCTATCTAAATATATATTTTTTTCTCCTTTAATTTGAGTGCATCCGTTCTAAGGAGCATGATAACATTCACCGTCGAAGATTAATTTAATTAGTTTCCGTTAAAAGCAAGAATTGAACTTTCAAGTGGAAACGTTATTATGTCCAACGCATTTAATCCAAGCCCATTACAAGACTGTTTGGGAAATCTTTAGATCGCTACTAGTAAAATAAAGAACATCTTCAAGTAGTTTTTGCAGAGACTTTAAAGAAATAAAAGCATACCTAATGGAGCAAGTAAAATCAAAGCATCATGTTTATTTTAATTTTATACGTTCAATTTCTATCATTTAGCATAAAAATAATTCCTTTCGTCCCATATTATTCTGCTAGTTAATTTCATATGATCCGTGAGGGCATACCATTGTATGCCAATTGGCAAAGCCAACAGGCCCACATCCGTGTTGGCATTTAGTATGATGCGATCTTCATCGCGGAGGATTTACTTGTTTCTCTACGTTTGTTCGCAAGCGACGCAAACAACGCCAAAGGAGAGCACGATATGGTGCAAGTGCGAGATGTGGTTTTTTCGGATAAAAACTAGTGATTTTGACCTCTTCCTGAACTTGGGTGCAATTTGTTTAATGCGAAATATTCAGATAAAAAATCGCGAGAAAACTGGATACATTTTGAATGCAGGACATCCTTAGAAAACAATAAGCAAATATCCCCGTGGTCGATATTCGCCCACTCTCCCCTACATGGAAAGCCATTATTCTTATCTGAGTTGCTGTTCCTCTAAAAGTACAAGCGATCCGAGCTCCAAGAAGCAAGTGGGAATATCTGTTAAACGCAGCTACGGTTCAATGGTTCTACATAATAAAAAATAATTACAGATGTCATCACTCATCAAAACGAATACCGTGCATGCGATTATTACGAGTCGATCTTAAACTCCAACACGTTATACCGTGTATCTTTAATCATGTCAAACAGTATACTTCGGGGTACTTCCTTGAACGACCGCCTTCGGAACGATTACTATACGATAGCTCCGTAATTTATTGCCCCACACCCTTCCGATTCTATTACGATAATTTTAACACCTGTACTTAAAGTGAAATCGTTTTAAGCGACTATGGCCCTTAATTATACCGCTGGTTAAACGTGTAATTGGCGCAAGCCATAAACATACTCCGCGTCCGTATTTTCATTAAACGTTTTACACGGTTCGATTCTATACGCGTTCATTGTTGTTACTGTTGCTGTTGTACGATGTGTTTTCGAGTGTTAAATAAAGCAGCTGATAAATGATCTTACTTATCGATTGTCCGCTATCGAACCGTAACGATCTACGGTAGCCCAATTCTTTTTCGCTATTAAACGTTGTATACGCACATTATTTAGGAATATTTATTATTATAATGACTACCTACAATCAAGCTTCTAATCACATAATAGAGTATTTGTCCGTTAGCGATTTGAGCACAACAAATTACAATTACGTTTATGTATTGCTGTAATATTGTGTTTACATGTCTTAATGAGCGCTAACTATTTAATCATGAGATTGATAACATTACTATTGATTATACAAAAATATCGGCATACTCCGCACCATACAAGTTTAATTAATTAATCCATGACAACTGTTTCGAGGATACGTCGATCCCCAAACTCTAATTCTATGTTTGTTCTATCCCTCCTCTCGGGAAAAAATATTATTTACAAGAACCAGCTTTTGACGTCTACAAACCCTAAAACTAAGACATGCGAAATAAACGGAAAAATAGGGGAAAGGATTTCTAATCATTGCAGCACGAAACATACAACATTTGTTCGTTTTGGCCTAATAAATCAAACAGAAATGAGAATGACAACGGTCCGTTCTCTTTATTCATCAAATTGGTGTTTTGGTAGATAGTTTCGTAAGCGTCTAATTCACGCGGCGAAGTTTAAGAACGTAACTTCGCCGCGTGAATTAGACTCTTACGAAATTTCAGGTTTTTCTAATTTTATATTACGCCCGGGTTCGTACTTAACGATTCTATTCTACCAAAACTATAAGATCTGATGTGCTCCTTGAATCTGGTGCCTATTCGTTTGACCAATATAAGCTTTGTCAGCAATTTTGTAAATTCCCAACTTTTCGCTAGGTTTATCTTCCGGATTGCCAAGAAGATTTTTAAGTGTATTTCGTGAACTGAAACATACGTCCATATCTTCATTCAAGGCGGCGTCCTTTCTCATACACGTTTCAAATTTATTCATGAACAAGTTGCCTATGAAAGGGAAGAGCGGATTAACCATTACCGTACCCTCTAATTGCTCATAGTACGTCAGAAATTACTCTGAATGGAAAATACAACGCTTTTTTTATAAAATTCTAAAAATAACGAAGTCGCTGAAACTCAAATCAACACAGATCGAGAAAAAATTTCTGCTAGGCTGCACTGCGAGCTCTCGAGAGGAGAAAGACTTCCTCGAAACTCATACCTGAAATAACATTTATATTATCAAACAGCCGATGCCCCGAGTCCAGAATCCTGAGTCCGCTGAGTCCAGAACTTTTGGTTAATAAGAAGTAATTCGAACCTGGGATAATTCCACAGCTCTATCTCTATGAGAGGGCATTTATATTGTCCAGCAGAGACAGAGCCAGGAAGCTTATAGAAGTTGGCAGGTAATCTGTCAGGGCTCTAACTACAATCCTTATTGGCAATGCTCGATTCAGGAAAAACCAACACAAAATGAGGCTCACCCAAGAGGAGGAGTGACATCTGTGTTTTGAAGAGGAAAAAGCAGCTATGCACATTTTCTCTGTGTGGTGAGGCTTATGTTTTGAATTGATTCTTCCGTTGAACCAAAGTATATATGTTTATGTAAGCAGATTACTTTAACAAATTACACAAATTAATTAACTATTTAATTTTAATAAATTGATTAACAACAAATAATATTTCGACATTTATTCATGATACGCCTGTAGTATGTGTGTAATTACGATATTGGCCGCGTTCATTTTATTTAAGACGAATAGCATTAATTTAGTCTTGATATGTCGCCAATTTGTTTTGAAACAGGAAACAATTTATTTAATTCACAAGCAGCCTATTTAATTTTTTCGTGAACAATATTAACCTTGCCCCTTCTTTCTTATTTTCATAATTTTCTAATGAAGAAACATCAAAAGCCTGCAAATTAAATATTTTGAGAAATGTAATTTCCTGCTATTCTAAACGTTTCGTCCTGCTTATAAATCACAGCCGTGTTAATTTGTATGTATTTTGTTTTAGAAAAACATCTTAAATATTTTACATCTTGAAGATAAAAGCCGTCTGATTAATTATTTGAACATTTGGAATAGGCGGTATTCGTTAGTTAAATTCACACATGGTAATGATTAACTGACATTCGTGGAAATGCGTGAAGTATAAATCACTGAAACGCTACGACGAAATCAATCTTCAATTTGTTAACAAACCGGTTACACGATCTTCCTTCCATAGGAGGTATGTACGTAGTCTTTAAACAACGCATGTATAAGGACAGTATTTCACCGTTTACTTTCTAGGTTGCCTGCAGCAGCCTCTTTGTCGAGATTTATGGCCTCCAACCGCCCCTTGTATTGGGGCCTTAACTCGCACAACAGTTTTCGTAAATGATATAGCGTGTGGTCATCAGATTAATGCCCATGGTTCCCTTTATATCAAATTAATAAGTTTTAATATTTAACTCCTTTCTTGTTTGCGTTGCACTTTACGATTCCTTGGCACGACTTGTTCTTGTTATGAACTTTACAGCCCATAAACACAGAAACGCTTAAGTGAATTAATATTTATGGATTATGGTCGGTTGTGCCATAAAACAGCGATCGCAATTCGTGCAACCGTTGAATTTTGAAATATTGAGAAAGTATATATTCATTATTATCGTAAATCGTCTACGTTATTCTTTTAAAAGTAAATTAATGGTTGGCCATATTTGCTATTGCTTTTCTCCGTTTGTGTTGGCTACACGATTCACAAAGAAGCAACTGAACAGCACATACAAAAAGTATTCGTCATAACAGCGCGTAAGCTGTGGTTATTAACAAAACTGCATTTGCATTGCAGCCTCTCTGGGATATCATTATTTGATTAATCGACTGATGTGTTGACTGAGAGAAAAATTATTAATGATCACAAATAATAACATAAGAATAAGAAAGAACAAACACATAAATGTGCAAAAGTTCGTGGTTTGTCGGATGAACCAATTCCTTTCTCTCAGTGTAGAGCATCAAGGTGCTTACGGTGTTCATTTGTTGTCACCGAACGGTATGTGGCCAGATTGCTTCATGTCAGTCTTTCTATTGTCCGAAGGGTTTAGAGGAACTGGCAGAAATACGCGAAAGCCGGAAGCTGGCAGAAAACCCGATGACCGGTTTCTCGTTCTTAATACTCCACGGAATTATCATTTGACAACAGAAAAACCAACTCAGGGAAGTTCTTGGTACATATGTAAGTATGTGGGCAGTTCGGCGAAGGTTATAAGAAGTTGGCTTAAAAGCTGCAGACTAGCAAATGGATCCAATCAGACACCAATTTTCCCGCGAGCATCTAAATTGGACATTGGTACAATGGAGTACTGTACTGTATGCTGACTGACTAGAGGTTCTGCCTACATTCATCAGATGATAGACAACGAGTATGGAGACGAATGAGAGAACGATTTACGGAGTGCACGTTTAAACCTCGTCTTAGCCATGATGGAGGTTCAGCGATGGAATGAGCAGGAATAGCAAGGGATACTCGCACAGACTTCATTGTGATTGATGGAGGATTGGTGACTGTACAGCGGTATATTGAGAAGCGACGACGGAAGGCCGCATTCTGCGAGGTGCGTCACTGAATACTTGAAAGTTGAAATAAGAAAACTAAACTAGCCAGCATGTATCTCAAATGGAAATCCTATGGGACATGCTGGAGAGGCACAATAAATGATCCTCGTGTGACATTTCAGGAAAAATAACAGAATATTCAATAATTGGTGCTAGAAGAGGCAGTACAAAGTATTGAGCTCTATTCTGAGGAAATTTTCATTCTTAATCTCCGTTAAGTTTATTTTCCGGACATATTATATAAGTACACTGCCGTTCAGAGAAGTTCGGTCGGTTGGTAAAAAACATGAAAAGGTTACAGAAACAAACGAAACTAAAAACAAAATGCAATTTTATTGTATGTACAGGTAAAAAAGACAAAAATAAATAAATAAAAAGTTATTCGGGCCTAATATAACATACTGAACATTATATTTTTTTTTTCATCGAAAAAACCTTCTTTGCTGTTAATCACCGCTCCAACTATTCTAGGCATTCTTTCGATAAGTTTTGTTAAAACGGATTGTGGAATATTAATCCATTCATGTTGCAGAATATTCCGTAAATGTTCTTGCGAAGTTGGGCATATTTTTCGGATCCTCCTGCCCAGTTCATCCCATAACAACTCTATAGGGTTCACATCTGGACTTTGTGGGGGCCATGTCGTTACTTTCAGGGTGCACTGTTTTTCTTGCTCCCTTAGATAGTTCTTACACAATAACGCAGTGTGCTTTGGGTCGTTGTCATGCATGAATGTAAAGTTACGGCCTATTATACGCAATCCTGATGGCACTGCATGATTCTGGAGTATTGCAAGATAATTTTCCTTCCTCATTACACCCTGCACTCTGCATAAATCTCCCGTCTCAACGAAGGAGAAACATCCCCACACTAACACAGAACTACGCCCTTGCTTCACTGTTCGCACAATGCAGTCCGGGATCACTTTTCGGTTTTAGATCTTCGGACATAAACTCGTCGATTTTGCCCAAAAACCTCAAACTTTGGCTCGTCACTCCAATGCACGTGTTTCCAATCATCTAACGACCAATCTAGATGAGAACGGGTCCACTGTAGCCGTTTTGCGCTGTTGCCCCGACGTAATAAGGGTTTTCGAATGGCAATGCGTCCATGAAGGTCCGCTTGTTGAAGTCGACGTCATACCGTACTCGCCGAAACTTGTTCTTCACGGCCGCGATTGACTTCAGCTGCTATTTGTGGCGCTGTTAATTTTCTATTGCGTTTGCTTAATAATACAATTCTCAAATCTTCAGCTTTTGTTGTTTTCCTAAATGCTCCAGGACGAACACGATTTTCTATAGTTCCAGTTGTCCGATATCGCTTTATGATGTCATTTACTGTTGAACTTCTCGTATTTATTTTTTCAGCAATTTGTCGCCCCGAATATCCTTCTTCAAACAGTGTAATAATGCGTGAACGTTTTTCTACACTGGTAGGCTTGCCACGTGCCATTTTGAAGTAAATTTTCTTAAAACTTTCGCGCAAAAACGACAGATGCACACCAACACACGTTTAACAGTAAAATGAAGCAAACTTATATCTTTACGCCTTGGATAAATAAACAAGAATGATACTGCTGTATACAGTGTGATATAATAGATTTTTATTGTATGACCGAACTTCACTGAACGGCAGTGTAGATTAATCATTTTCGCTGATTTACGTTGATTAAATAAACTGATAAGACCATACGTTGTTTCTTTTCACACCCTGACGGTTTCTTTCATTGTGAAACATACAAATGTTGCACTTGCAGACTACTACACTATTAGTTTTTTTCCGACAGGTATTGCGTTTCAAAGTATAACTGTATAATTGTTCTTCGTGCGGTAAATTAACACGGGTAACGTAACACTAATTACGTTGAATCGACCGACTTTTATTGTAAGAAACAATAATGTGACTTCTACTAATTGTCAGTGTAACTAGTTAATATTGTTTATCTTCCCCCTGCGAAACGCGGTGTCGCGTTACACTCTGACGCATTTAAATTGAAACGTTATTAATTTGCGATACCAAAACAATAAAATCAAGAATAGGATGGGCGGAAATCCTCGGGGACTAAAAATTTTATTCTCGAAGAGTCAATACCCGAAGTAACGTCATGAAGTTAAGAGTCCCCGATGAATTTTAACGCACTCCTATGTCCTTAGAGATTGCAATCCATAAAGCTAATCTCCTGTAGTGCTAGTAATTTTATTGAATTCTAACTGGTATCGTTAACAGCTTTGTTTTTAATAGGGCATGTGGAAAGACTTTAAGTAACGGTACGAAAAAATAAGTACCAAATTATATTAATAACAATTAATGAGAGTGGTTGGTGTTCAAATACGTTTGATTAGTTCGCAATACCGAAGGGATTCTTTTTTCTTTTTTCCTCACGCGCAATTAAAATTGATAAAATTAATGTGTTAATATAAACTAAATATTACTAACCGAACATTTAATTTAAATTTATTTTTAAGTGCACTGGTACTTCACATAATAACGAAGCAATTCATATTGGTGGAAAATTTATTATTTATACTAATTTGCTAGTTATCCATTTACTAACTTTTATTGACAGGGATATCAATGCAACAGCTAGTGTATTTGTATGGAACCTCTTGTCGATCAGCAAGGCTGAAGTCGATCAGCCTGGGACTTTTTTTTTTTTATGTGAATGGAAACAACACATAATCAACCAACTGTTTTCTATTTAGAGGAATATATCCGATTGGCGAACAACCGTGATCCCTCAAGCTCCGAGAGAAGTCGATTACCTTTTAATAAAAAATTATAAAGAGTGGCCACCCTAAGATCCATGACCAATCGACAGTTTAGAAATCAACAAAGTTGTATTTCTAATCGCATCAAAATATAATAATTTGTTTTTTTGTCCGAAAAAATCGTAATGTCTTAGTTGACATCAACCCGATTGACGGTATTTGCCACAATAAAACATTAAGCCAAATGATATTACTGATGCTTGTACTTGAACTATTATTTTAACAACCGAGTACATAAAACCGGATTACATACATACATTCTGTGCCGATGTATTGCTTCAAATGAAAAGGAACAGAGCGGTCTCAACCGGGAGTTTGAGAACAAGCGGAAACAATGGACAGGAGAAACAATAGACGATATAGAGAACAAATACGGATCATGAAAAGGGCAACAGAATTTGTCAAAAACGAGAACAGTCCTCTTGACATTATAATTATTTTAATCCCCCCTTTGAAAATAAAATTCCAACTCACCAGATAATCTTTTATCTTTATAAATTATACCGCATTAAAGAGAGATAACAGTATATAAGGTGGTCCGCGCTATACAGAATGAAAACATCCTGTAGACCGTTTTCTAGGGGTCCAGAAGAGATGCTAGCACGATAACACTCTTCTAAAACCCATATAGAAGTATATGGTCTATTTATAGGCATTGTCAATGTGCAGCGCTGTTCATTTTAATGTGTTTGTTTTTCTGCCATGAGAGTAAAAAGAAAAGAGTGTATTCTACGCGTGTTAGTCGGAGCGGGATAGACACAGTCTCTTAAAAGTATCAGGTTTCCACTAGCAGACAGCTGTTTTTAGTACGTGGAAGTTAGTTTTGAGGGTCTCCGGCTATGGAGAGCAATATAGATGCACATTTCCCAACGAATTTTGGTCATTTAGATGAGTTTCAGGTGGTAAATAGATCATCTGTTGACAGAATATGTCTGGTAATTGAGTGTTAGATTTTTGTTATGACTTGCGACTATCGTTGAGGTGTCGCGATTGGAATTATATTAACGTTTAAAGAGGTTTTGTTGAAATGCTTTTCTTAAGCTGTAATGCCGTAAATGTTCCGAATTATTATCTTTATTCCATACTGAGCAACTAGGATTTATGACTATAATATACAGCTGTACCATTACTTATAAGCTCCAGAAAATATTATTCTGTTAAATATACCTACTGGTGAATGACAACGAGGATTTGTCGACAAAACTGACAATAACTAAAACGAATGCGAAGGCACTGATGACAATTTTCTGAATCGAACAACGCGCCTTTGTCGATTCCTCACATTCCAAGTCTTGTGATTTAATGTAAAATTTTCCTACAAGAACTTCAAGAATAATTTCGGACGTATCTCAATCGTAAAATCGTCTTTTTTTATAAAGTTGTCATGTTCGTTGATAAAATTTTATGTCACGTAGTTATTAGTCCTCGTCATTATTAGTTATTGGTCCTCATCATCAACGGATGACCATTTGGTCGCCGGTTGATGATGAGGACCATTCGTGTCCTCGAAACGGCCGTCCAGGATTGATTAATTAAACCTGTGTGGTGCGGAGATTGCCGATACTTATGTGTTGTTTACCATACTACGCCACAGTCCTTGCTATCATTATTCTTTTGCAGTTTAGTTACTATTTTAGGTTTTGCTTTGTATATCAACAATTCAGTTCGTTAGAATTTACTTTTTCGCAGGTCTACGCACATCCACCTCTTTTCTAATAAACGCAACGGAAATTAACCGAAAAGACAAAATTCAATTTAACATTTGAATACCAAACAGGCATCTTGTCATCACATTGCCTTCCCAACTTTAAGTGCAATAAATATATCGTATTAAAACCTGTACACATATTGCATCAGAAATTAAGAAGCACAACAACAACAGAAAAATAATCTTAGAAATAATCTCCAACATTAGATAGCTTGTTATCTTACTTAATAACAGCTTAACACAAAAACGTACATGAGCGCCTACGCTGCCGGTGAAAAGCTCCACCTAGTTTATTAAATAGCATGCCAAATGAATTAGTGCGGCCCTTTCGGTGAGAGCAACGAACCAGAAGGCCACACAAAAGCTCTGAAACTAATGCCCATTGACAGGCTAATCATCGAACCTCCGTAACATCTTTCCACCGTCCCAACGTGTACGAGTTGATGAAAGGAGAAAACTTGCTCGAACATTTTAAGAATTTTAGTGGCTTCTTCGACCGTCTGGTTTGGTGTGGGAGCGCATTTTGTTTCGTTGAATTTTTGTACTGTACGTACAATCGAACTTATTTGGTCAATTCCTTACCTTCGTTGTACAAGGTGTAAACTAATACGCAACGATAAAATTATCTCCATGTTTAGAATTCATTTGGTAATAAAATTATAATACAATTTAAAATACCGAAAACACGATAACGACGATGGTTCATTTACGTGTAACATGATACGCTACCGGTAGATAGCCCCATTTTCATTTAAACGTACAGCCCACAAAAGTATTCTGCATTCGAGGAGCATGTCGATACTACTAAACTTCAAAACAGCGGATACATGATAAGGTAATCGTGCCTTATAAATTTCAAGCCGATCTGTTCCCCGTCTTCTCTGCGGTAACCCGTAAAATACACAATAGAAGAGAGGAATGTCGCTTCTCGTACATACGTTGTATTTCGGTTTTATTGGATCGAATTAAAGCGAAAAGAGAGACCACTAATTTGCCGAGGTTCCAGTTTATTGCGGTACGCACCTCTGCTGCATAGAATTGTTGTACTTAAACATTGTACGGCGTACACCGTAAATAACATGGTCATTTACATTTTAGTCAATGAGAGTTTCGCCTTTATGCGCGGGGATGCGTTCGGTAGGAGGAGCACCTCGCGACGACATCCGATATGCGCGGACATTTGATACGACACCGGAAGTACGCAACGCATGCGCCTTACCTATACCACACCGGATCGAATTACACGATCGCTCCGGTGCGGCGTTTGCAACCGCCGGCCCCTGCAAAAAATATATACATACGTAATACGACGAAACGTATGCATTCTAATACGTCGATTTTTGTAACGACCAATGAACCGCGGAAGAAGCAGAAAAAAGCAAAAGAGTTACGTACATGTGTTCTCTGGATGATTGTTTGCGGCTATATAATCCGCGAATAAAATAGAACAGAATAAATAATGCATTAAAAGCAAGTTTTATAGGACCACGAGTATTTAATGAATGAATGCTTTAATGTCTTATGAAACGTGTTTTTTATGCTATTTTTGCAATTAGCTTTATTAAGTCTTCTCTTTACAGAAAAAAATTGATAATGTAGGGAAATTAGGGGGCGGTTGGTAACGTTCGCATTTGTTTGAAATGAAATTCAGATGTTATTTAGTTGCCTATCGTTGACAAAAATACAATTTATTTCAAAAGGAGTTAAAAATTTTTCATGCTCTCCTCCAGAAATACGACAAATTACTGAAAATACAGTTAATAATTTACTTTCGGAGCAGTTTCATCCACAGTAAAGAAAATTCTTCATATTTCTGAGAAATGTTTTACTTGTAGTTGTTGTAGTAAGTACATGTATACGTATCAAGCTGATGAATGAACAAAGTTAATACTAACGGCGACCTCCGATCGGCAATGTACGAGTCTGCACTCTTAGTATTTGAAAATACTTCGGTTGAAAGAGGTTCAAAAACTATTTTAAAGGTTTACTTGGCACAATAGAAAAACTGCAAACTTACGGCAGTATCGTTAACAGAGTCACTGCAGATACTGGACGAGGTAAGTAAAATGCTAAACGATACAAATAACGCAAAAAAGGGTGGCGTTAAAGAAAAGTGCGAGAGTTTTTTAGAAAGGAATCCAAATTTTGCAACATAAAGACAAATTCGTGCTGGTGTTAACTAATTGCAAAGATTATTTTAGCTATGTCTTACATCAATTGATGCTGAACCTTTCTCAAGATATAAAAACATTTTTTCATCACGGCGAACATTCTTAACCGAAAAAAATGTGGAACATATTTGCAAATGTTCCACAGATCTTAGCATCTAATGTTATCACAGCTGTAGAGAAGGTACTTGTTTTACAATGTTTTTAAACAATATAAATTGTTTATTTTACTTATTATATACGTTGTGTTATTGTACCGAGCATAATGCTACAAGTTGGTGGCACAACT
Source organism: Oryctes borbonicus (assembly GCA_902654985.2). Lineage (NCBI taxonomy): Eukaryota > Metazoa > Arthropoda > Insecta > Coleoptera > Scarabaeidae > Oryctes > Oryctes borbonicus. Next base: position 839,806 of record LR736880.1, read on the forward strand.
TGGCACGGCGCAAGGAAATGCGAGCTCTTTTTACTATTGTTATAACAACCACTATCAGCGGTACAATTTTTTAAAAAGTGGTAAAAGTGAACATAATATGTTATATGTTACATCAGCAATGCTATATTTTGCTATATTCTAAATTCAGCCCAACTGCGTTAAAAAGAGCATATTTGATGGGTTCAGAGTGATACGAACGGGGGACGGGAACGGTAAAGATGGTAAAGGTCAGTCGATCTCCAATGCACTACACAATTGTATAATCTGTACGAATAGTTCTCCAAAAATTATCATAATTAAACAGTACCAAGCTAAAATTAACGATCAGGATTAATATACAAAATTAATACCCTAAAAAATTGAAATACATTCACTAAATTGTACATTTTCTACAATAAAACGCATAAAAGAAAATCATTAAAATAATTATCTGATTAGAATTAAAATTAATAGATGAATAAAATCATTGTAATTTTCACATAAAAAAGTAAAATTAATTTAACGCTTTTCTTTCATTATTTATATCTCGTATAAAATGAATTTATTGTTATTAAAGCTCTTAACTTAACCTTACCGTTACATAATTAATTCCGTCGATTCAATAGACAGCCATACAATATATTCAATTAATAGATTTATTGTTATTATAACTAAACGTCGTTCCCTTTCGACGTCGTAGTTTTAATTCTTCTTTAAATTAAACTACCACACATTTTTATGTTTTTATTGGTGTTAAAAACGCATTGCCTGTTGCCTCGTTAATAAGACATAACTTATGGAAGTTACCATAAAGCTAAATCATGTATCTATAAGCCGTTAGGTGGATGAATTAAACAATAATCGAATTCAATAGCTAACTCTTAAAATATAATTTTTTTTTTGGGCATCGAAAACACAATTTGTATATATCTATCTAACATACTATGAATACTAACTTTCGACGATTTCATCAATTTTAATTTACCTCCTTCATACCTCTAATCTCCTCCTCTCGTCAATTCAACCAATTAGTTACCCGCATAAGGTGCAAATGGACGTAAGATTGTAACATGGACAGGTAAGATGGGAAGATGCACACATTTGCATGAATAAATATGCTCTGAGAGAAACTTTATTTGTATGATAGTTGAGTGTGGGCTTTCACGACCGTAATCCATAGTAGAAATGTCTTTCGGGTAAAGACAGTCTTTAGAAATCCTCTGAAGAAGCTGACAGGATGGTCAGCGAAACGTCAAGTAAAATATTAATTACGCGATATCACCCGAAAGAGATTTCTACTATTTATTTGTATGAGTAAACGAAGATGTAAAGTTGCAACTTACAATAAATAATTCAAGAAGAAATTGAAGAAATGCGAAGTGATAATCTCTGAAATTTTTACATTTATTAAATGTAGTTGGAGAACAATTTTTTGCAACTTACAATTAACAAGCAACTATATTAGTTTTAAACATGCAAAAATAAAGAATACTAAGAAATTGTAATAATTTTGTCATAGTGACTCAGTAACAATAACACCTCAAATTTTCGACGAGTGAACGATAAGTGATGTAAATTTTAGAGATGTCTTTTAAGGAACTTTTCAGATGTAAATAAAAATATTCAAGGAAAAGTTCCAGATTTTTACAAACTTTTTAAAGCGGAAAAACACTTGAAGGATTTTCCTGAAGAAAGTATAATATTCCAGTAAAGCTTTTATATTCATTGAAAACGAGTAATATTGCAATTGTTATAATACCGGTGCCTTAATTAAATTGTATAAATATAGAAAAATTGAACATTAAGATTTAGACATTTATTTACAAGATGCCATGAATTTTATTTTTATTTTACGATTAGTAGATTGTATGTAAAATCATTGGTAACAGAGTTGCCATCGATTTTACATATATAATTTTACCGCATCCATTTTTAGATTGAAGAAGCAGTTTACAGTTTCTATAAATGTACAGGGAACCGGTATGTACCTATTCCAACATTTATATTCTTCTGCGAAATGGTTTTTTCAATGTTTTCATCAACCATATTTTATAAAAACTCTGCTTACAATTGCTTGGCTCACCAAATACCCGCGTAAACTTCTTCATTCGCACATGTTCCTTATTACTCTTGAATTCAATGAAAATAACTATCGATACATGAGTTAACATATTTCAGAACTATTTTACTACCGATTTCCACCACACCATACGCAGTACTTCACACAACTAGGCACTCTACCATTATTCCAAAACAGAGTATCTCAATATCTCAATATTCCCTTTCTTAACAGATAAAGCTAAGTAAGATCATAAAAACTCTCTGTAAAAATTAATAAACAGAAATAAACAATCACCTTCTCAATAAGTCCACAATAATAATTGGAATATAAATCACTAGCTGTGAGCTTATGTATTGTATTACAAAAATGTGTATAACATAGAGCCCTGTCAGTTAACATTAAATCACCCCAATACCAGCATCCACAACAGGAAATATCTTTTCAGCTTTCGAATGACACTTTTAAATATGTGTTATTTTAACCCCACATTAAAGTAACAACCGAAGAAGGAGAACACCTTCATTTCTCGCGCCCATACGCCTTTATAACGGGTATCTAATGCGTTGCGTCGCACAAACCTATTCGTCACCGCTACACTGTCACTTGTTCGTCGTTAGTTGGGGACATAGAGGCGCAAGCATGTAAAATAGATAACACACGAATAACTAACTAATGGAAAGCTTTAAAGACGCGTTAAAAGAGATTCTAACAATTTCGTATTACAATTAATCGCAATAAGGCCAAAAATCGATTTATTTTTTTTAATTTTCTGCGTAAAAGTTTTAATTTCTAGTGAACGAGGTAACATTTGTGCAGATATTAAGGCATCAGAGAAAGGTGCTGTTGGTCAAGAGGCAAGTTATTATATTCTTACAGGAAGGAATACTCTTGATGAAATTATTACCATAACAAAGGGATTAGTTACGGATTCAGGAAGTGTGCCTACGTTAAAGCATCCTTCAGCATATATTGAATACGGTTTAGAAATTACTCTAATCATGGACAATTCCACATTAATGGTGGGAAGAAATCTGAAGCAATTTTTTACTATAGAGACAGTACATTATTCTCCTAAAAACTGACAGACTTGTACATACAGACTATTAAAGCATAAAAAATTGAAGATATGCTGATTGCACATCTAACGAAACCATTTATTTGAGCACTACAACATTGAAAATGAACTATAGATAATGATAATAAAGAAAATAAGATTTTCCTATTGGAAAACCTTATTTTTCAATTTACCAGAAGAATGGCACTAAATTCATATCACTTCAAAAAAATGATCACCTCATAACGGACAATATAATAGGTAACAACTTAACAGACTCACAATCAGTTATTTTCTCGTGAATTATGCCATTTATGTAACCCACCATTTTGTGTATGAGAAAAAATTTTACTGGAGGTTTTAGACTATTATGCTTGTTTCTTGATATTGCCATTATTTATTTTAAATACAAGACTTATATGAAGCACTCTGACTAGTAGATACTGCACACACTTCATTGTTTTGATTTTATGCAGTTTTCTAGGATAAAAGAATTAATTAACGTTCTAAGATTCTTTTTGATATTTGCATATTTGTAAAGCTGTACCTAATCAGCAAACAATGGAAAAAACCCTATTTTAGACTAACTGGAATAAATACTAAATATAAGATGAAAAGCCTTAATTGAAGAGATTAAAATAGAAAGGGTGTAAATTTGTATTTTTTTTTTGAAATATTTAGCCTAGAAATTAAATAATTACGAAAAAGTCGCAATAGCAAATTTGTGTAATGAGTCGGTGTTTTTCATCAAAAAACATACGTGTCCTTTTTATACTAAATAATAAATAATTCAGTGTAAATAAGAACACTGTATCCACAAGAACTGGGAGTAATAAGCGAAAATATCATAAGATTTGCCATTATCGGCATAATTAAAGCCCAAGATAACAAAATCTTCCACGTACAACTCCAAATCCGTTCCGTCGCGAGAAACTTTCGACGTGTGAGCAGTTACAATAGATCTTCTAGTTTTAGATCTTTCATCTTCTTCTTCTTGTTGGTCTTGTAAAGCTGGTACGTACATTAAAGTGAAGTAAACGCACTTACTTAAAAATTTAAAAAATCGCTCTTATTCTAACCCCAATTCAATAATAAATACTAAATAAATTAAAATTGTTCAATTTTTAATAAATCGCATATTTTTATCGTTTACTTAAATACTATACGTGCACATGTTTTCAACGATCTAAAACGATTTTCGTGATTCTTATGCGAACGCGTCAAAAGATAGATTTGAGCGACTGCCCGTGTGTACTAACGAAAACAGTGATGAGTCGTAACAAACTAACGTCTAAAAATAAATAACATATGACTCACCTACCAATGATGGTGTGATTGCTATTTCTCCAGAAGGCGATAAATTCAGGGATGTTTTCGAAATCTTCTGAAGAGTTAATGCGCAAACAGAACCATTGATGTATTTAACTACTGATGCGATATATGACTAAATTCAGTCGGCATGTTTTCTTAACACAGTTCGATATTTCAAAACGTCAGTTGCTTCAAAGAAAAACGAAAAAATTTAAACTCAACGTAATATTAAAAGGAAAGATTGAAGGTTTATTTGTTTGAAAAATAATAATGCTGTATTCTTAATGAATAAAGTTGGAGTCGCCCGCTTTCGGTGTTGGATGAACATCATTTGAAGTAAAATTTAGTTGTTTTATTGTTGTTGATTTGGAAGCAGCTTAAATTTATTTACCTTTACGCTGCCTATTATTCGAGTATTCACTTTTCCTTCGTAAAAAAATTGGCATTGCATGCTGCTTTCTCTAGACGATATTTGTTTAGTAAATAAGGTAATTTTTAAACGTCCTTTTATGGAGCAGACAGTTTTGGAAAATGTTTTCAATACTTTTACCTGATTGCCGTTATTTGCTTCAGAACATTGATGTGCTGGAAGCGCTTATTGACAGCATCTCACCCTGAAATATCTTCTCTTTCTGGTGTTGGTATAATTTTGCTTTGCGACGATGCAGGTATCATTGCCAAATTTGAATGACTTATGATAGAGTTCGTTTTTAAAGTGTTGCATCTAATAAGCAACGGTCACAGTTGTCTTCTGCGTACAACCGTGATTGCCGGCATTTATGTACCAAAATCGCGGGATTTCCACTAAAAAGAGCCTTGCTTGACATTACCAAAAAACAAGTGTGGGTTTTACGATCTGCACTAAAATCAACTTCAGAAAACGCTAGTTTGAAATTGGAGTCTAGGTAGCTTTTCCCACATCATGCTTGCAAGTTTCCGCTTTATTTGTTGGTTCCAAATCGGAACACTGGCTTTACCTATTAACATTACAAAAGTTAAAAGTATTATTTTACAATTAATTTGAACGAGTATTATAAAATATTGACGCTTTCGCTCTTTCACGTACTGCTGTGCTAAATTTACTTTACATCAAAGGATATAAAAACTTTGGAAAGACTGAAAAGGACGTAGAAATTCTTCTATTATGGACGTTTTCGTATTCGAAACGCAACATATTGGATAATATAATCTCTTCGGATGTAACGATTTTATACTACTTAAGTTTCTATGCAGTAATTCGACGAGTAAGATTATAAAACTACAAAGTAAACAGTACGCCATAAAATCGCACCATAATAAAAAGCATTCTCCAAGAAAACAAGTTTAATGTCTACCAGCAATATCGAATTACGAAAAGTATAAAAATTCAGTAGAGCTAACGTTCAAAGACCGTTCGTTCGACGTAGACTTTGCTATTAAAATTAATCGCCCGTCGTAAATTTTCCAAATATAATATTAATTTAATTTCTAACGGAACTACAGAAGTTTGCGCGCAGATATACGAAAACTTTTCACGGCAATTAGAACTTTGTATATGATGATGAAGTAGCAGTCACGCGAGCCACATACTTGGAAAACAATTGAAATAAATCAAGGGCTAATAAAACGGTAGGGATCCGCAATTTCCACAAAACTAATGTTCTAGTAATGACAGTCTGTACCATATATCAATTCTCTGCAGACAATAAAAGAGCAAAACCGCAATAATCTACGACAGATATAAAGATCAACTTCTTGTCAGGGCTATAAAAGTTCATATCTTTTAAACTAGACATGATTCAAGTTGCAATGAAAAGAAAATGCAAAAATGATCCTTCGATGATTTCTATTTCAAGTAAACTTTTACATATTAAACAAGATTCGAAAGAATAACATAAGTATAGCGGTACAAGCTGGTGTTAAGCCCCATCGCCACAAGTAGCTATTATAACTATTATCGGACGTCCCTGCGGAGTGAAGCACCCCAATACAGGGCCGTAGCGGATTCTACAACATTATTGCAATGCTTACACTCTACCCAAATGCCGTCATGATATATTTTCTTTTCCTATATATCATGCGAGCGCTCACTTTTGAAGAGTCCACCGAATAATCACGTGCAGTTACGAAGGTCTATCAATTCTAGGTGGAATTTTGAATTTCATTAAATCAAACAAAATTTTAAACAATTTGTTTTTTTTTTTCATTTAAATACGCCCCTGCATTCAAAGATGATGCGTGAATTACATGGGCAGGCGACAAGGGCGCGTACATCCACCAGACGGAAGTCAATAACCGTTTCTGTAGATGGTTTTGTTGTTAAATTATTATGGTCGTCTGTGTGACAATGCTCTTGTTAGTGCGATCATTTATCTCTCCCGGGTTTCGGGATGGTGAGCAGGACGTCGAAATACGGCGAAAACCTACAAATTACGATTTCATTGTTCGGGAGTGTCTTTCCCTTGTTGCGTAAATGTGAATCAGTTCGCTTTTATTGTTATACCAATCGTCCGATTTTCACTTTTTTCTTCTTTTTATTTCGATGAGAACATCAACGGTATAAGCGGTAAAAAAAAAACTGTTACATATATTGCGTCTTAATCAGCGATCATTCAATTCGATCAGAATTTAATTTTGGGATGGTTACCTGCTATATTGATTATCTATACTTACATTTGCTTTTCGGTTGATGAAAGTTAACTGTCAAAGTTTATCATTTTTCTATTAAAATAACTGAATAACCGCTAATCTTTGCCCGATACTTGTACCGTTACGCGATTATACACACACCGAAGCAAGCTTTATTACATGGTTTCTATTGTGCTCACCGATATTCGCTTAAAATAGCTAACGTAAAATATTTTTTTATGTTTTATATGTATGAATATCCTCAGGTCTTCTTCAAAAATTACACCACTAAACTAATATTTACATAACATGAATATAACTCGCCTATAAATTTAGCTGATCCATTTTTGACCCTTGCCATGCGAGGATATCGCTTATTATTGATGATTTAAATTTGGCAGAGTTGCTAAATTTTCTGTTTGTTATGAACCCCAAAAGAAAACGGACCAGTCACAAGTGATGAGTTTTTTTTGTTTTTAACAGGAAGAAGCTCCTTTTCCCCTATTACTTCTAGCAACTTCATTGGACCTTGCAGAAAAAAACCAAAAACATATTATTTGGGCCACCTTCAACCTGATCCGATCTAATGGTACGGTTAAAATTCGTAAAAAAATTAACGCTTCAGTTCTTTCTAACCATCATCAATTTTCCTACTTCTTGTCGGCGCCTAACCGCACACTAACCATAGTAATAATAGGAAACAAATGAATAAAGGAATAATTAATTGATTAATTGCACAATTGGACACGCTTTTCGGCATCTTGAACTGCACCTTGTACGGTTTTTATAGATTACATCGACATTCTGAAGGAGTTCTGTTTTGTGGGTCATAAAAAAAAATCCAGAAAACAGGTAAGGATCATGCCGGCCATACAACTCTACTGCTTCCAATCCAACAATTTGGAAGCACTTAACTTAAGTAATTCCTCACAATTGCGGCATTGTGAAACTGTGCGCCGCTTTGCTGTCACGATAAATGCTGTAGTTGAGTTAATAGAATATTGTTGTCTAGTTAACGTACGTATCTGCGAAGAAAGTAAATAAGTAACGTTCCTTATTTAATATTTCCTCGTACATAGTCCTATGAGACGATTTCCCGTTTAATCAAAAAGAAAATGTTATGGTTTCCTTATCCTATTTTGCTCAATAATGCTCAATTTTTACCAGAAATATATGTGCTATAATTTTATAGCCAACTACGGGCAAATGTTTATCATCGCGTTAAAAATATGATAATATTCGAAGCTAAAATACATTAATTTTGATTCAATTGTTTTCACAATCGGAAGAAATTAAGAAGAAGTCAAATTAGTGCATAAGACTTTTGTTTCTTATTTTATGGTCCCCCATCGCGCAATACTGTGCATTATAGTCCAATATCACTAGATATATCGGATTAAATGATTACGTTTAACTATAGATTTGCAATAATAAATTTTGTAACGTGTATCAATTCTCCATAGTTGTTATTTGTTTTGCAAATAACAATTTTTACAATTGAAAAAAATTGGAGTGAACAGTTGTCCTCACAGCTTCCGGCGACTTTTCATAGTTCTACCTAAGCAGTAATTACCGATGTTCCCTTGTTAGAAAGTATAAAAGTTTACATTTTGATATTCAAATTCAGGAAGTTGAAATTTTCCACTATTGCAGCTCTTCTATCGCTACTGATCCTATTATCACTAAACCAGAATGTCTCTACAGCTTCAGCAGAACATAAATGAAGGTCAAAGTTGAATTTTTAATGCAAAATTCAAGAGAAGTATCTTATTTCCAATTCATTATCATAAAAATCCATCCTACCTACATCCCTCTTCTTACATTTTAGTTTAAACAGGCGAAGGAAAAGTGTTATTAAGCCAATAATTGACCTACAAGACCTCATCAGACAGGTGTACACCGCTTCCTATAGTATTACTTAACGCAATTAAAATGGTTACTGACGTAAATGGAAAAAAGGTGGTCCCAAAATGTGTAAATAAACAGCTACTTGTTTCGGGCTATGCATAAAATTAACAAAGTTAAATAAAGCACTAATGCAGAACTAAATTATCGTTTTTTTTGGGGGGATATATAGGTAATTAATAAGATGGTAAATTATTATTTATAAAGGATTGAGATTTTTTATATATATTTGCCATATATACATATAAAAAAAATTATAACTTAGTTCACTATTAATTTATAGACGGTTTCACGCCAGCCTGATGATGAGCTGTGTAAATAGTTCAATTTTCGAGATATTTACAAAAATAATTAAGAGTATTTAATTGTCACTTATTATAAGAAAATTCACATTATGAAAATACATAACCCCAACAATTTTGTAACTAGCCTTAAATCCTTAAGTTCTCTGTGAAATAAACATTTCGCTATCTTGAAAGTGCGTAAAACATTCAAATTAATAAAGATTCCACATACAGATTCTATAATTTCATCAACCTCGTAGCTCTAATGAAAGGAAACAAAGTCTAGCAGTTCTGTAGACAATGAAACGATTTGTTTCCTCAATTAGATCTACAATCTACTAAATTCAGTTGTATTTATTCTTTATTAATACGAAAAGACGATTTTTTTCTCAGCGTGATGAATGATAAGTTTGTTGGAATACTTCAATAACCGGTATTGTATCGTTCATTCTTATCACATGTTGCTAATACGCATTCACCTGCATACATATACCTGTACGACAGAGGTATGTGCAAATAATATGAAGTAGATTAAAGTTTGGAAACTGATTCAGCAAGCATTCAAAGATCAATAGCGGGCTTATACGCTGCGTATTTAAAACCAAAGCTGCCTAACTGTAAAACAGAAGCTTGCTATTGTATCATTGTTATCCTCATATCCCGATTAGCCATGTGTATTTATTGTTCTTTTCGTTGGTAAATAGATCGGTTCATTTATACTAAAGCATATACGGCGATACACGATTATGCATATTTTGTTATGATTCAACTTTTAAGAACGTTAATAAAACATAAAGGGGAGCATAATTAAAAGACGCGATGATGAAATAAAACATTTGTATCTATTGTAAATACTGCTGTATACCGTGGTTAATATTTATTTACGTTTTAATCTAATTTCACGTATTTACACCTGACTTTACGAAATGTTTCTAAGAACAAATCGAACGATTTTTGTGTGATTTTTCAATATAAACTGTTTGGATAAACAGCAAAAGTATAAGGTACATCCTGTCCAATAAATCGGAATAATTTCAGCGAAATAATCAACTAGAAAATAAACATCATGCTCGATCATCAAACTAGTACTTAATTAGCAACGTTGCATTCGCCCCAGTATATTTTTGTTAGCAGATATTTACAGATTCAAGTTAAAAAGTATATAAAACAGAATTGTCCATGAGGGAAACAAAATTTTAAACGGATCAATGTAAATATATGGGCGTATTTGTGTATGTTATTCATTTGATTTTGAAGCTCACGATGAAATGACTTTTGGGAATTTATGTTTTTCTGACCTACAAAAGAAATTACGAGGAATTAGAAAGAATAGAACTATTACGTTGTTTATAAGAGTCCTAAGTGCCGATTCTTCAAAATCGCAATGCGCGCAACAATTAAGCTTTGACCGTAAGGGCATGACATTAATTAATTTTTTTTCATTAAAACAAAATTCTTATAAAGGCGACAAAAATAAAAAAATTGTTAAACCAAAGCGTACATACAGTGTGTCGCTTGATCGTGTAACAAGCTATATTGAATGCTCCATTCATTTATGCACGATCTACTACAGCTTATATTCACTTGATGCGAAAATGTTTCAAATTAAACTAAATTCAAGCAAAATTCGTAAACTGGCATACATCTCTTTTACTTTTAAATAATATACCATTTTTTTAATGCGAAAGTACAACAACCTCTACTCAAAAATATAATTTGATGATGTATTTTGGAAAAAGCCTTTATATAATCCAACTTTTGGCACGCGTGAGCAGCACTCTAAGAAAAGTGGAACCTACATACAAAGTTGTTCATTTGGCTGTGTTAAAAAATAACGTCTTTCCTTTACAATTTATGCAATAAATTATTAAATAACTGTGTTTCGACAAAATTTCGATGTTTCAACAATTTAATAATATATTATTAATACATAGACAAAGCACATACATCTATCTAAATGAATAGTGGCTAAAGTATAAGGTCTCGTTAAATCAGAAAGTTTTATTAAAATCACTGTTCTAATGAACCAATCAGAGATCAAGTTATGTTAAGAGTGCACTTGTTTTTAAAATATTTCTTTGGACATTCTGACCATACTCAAAAAATTTGATGATACCAGATATGAGAAATGTAATGCCTTTTTAACATAAATTGTTGTACCTTCCATTATCTAAGGACAGCCAGGTTTTTTAATAAGAGACATCATTTATATTAAAAAGCGCGTACTATAGATGAGAGAAAGTATCATAATTGTAATAAAGCTTGTTAATACAATGGTAGGTCTATGGAATTAATTGGCTCCAAAAAGCATTTCGTAATTTTGTAACATGATCAAATTTTCCTATAAGAAATAAAGGAAATAGAGATAATTCGTCCCCATAACCAAAAAGTTAAAATAGAGAAATCAATAAAATGACTCTTTTTGGCGTATGGGAGACGATCAGGGTGAGACTGCTTTTTCATTTAGGTTACAATATTAGTGACGCGACAAATCCGGGATTGTTGGTTGGCTGACGGTTGGTGGAACATAGTACGGTCGGTAGAGTGTCAGTAAGGTATGCAAGACCAATGTTGGGTGTCGATTGGCTTGAGTCACTAAAATCGGTTAAGCGTTAGTCGACAATCGGGAAATGGTAATCGAGCTATGCTTGGCAGCAATAAGGAAGTCGATGTTGAACCAATTTAGTCGGTGCAGCGTCGATTGAAGATCAGTTGCTAAGTGTTGAGTCACAATCAACAGATTACAGTGAGCCAATTTCGAGAGAATGTTCGCTAAAGATCGGTGCACGCCAAAGTAGATAGTTCGCTCAAAGATCAAGTAAGCATGCGAGAACGTTGCCAGCCAATCTTCGGCTAATTGTTCACGCTTTTAAGTAATGCCGACATGTGCTGCCACGTCGAGCCAAGCTATCCGTCATCGACAGCCAACGTTGCGCCAACAATCTGTGCATCTAGAGGAGGTACCACTGTATTATAACAAAACTTATTAACATGGTGGTAAGGGCTACTAGCTCACTTTTGTTACTTAGGTCCTATTATCTATTTATCAAAGTAAATAGCTACTATCGAGATAATAGTTTAGGCTGCATAAAAATTGAACTTAAAAAACAATTTTTTTAAATAGCTGACGAAAAAGCGCTAGTTTGGTTCTATTTTTCAATATGATAGTTTATGGTCCTATTCCATTCTGTTATAAAACACCACAGAAGAAAAAGGCCGCGTCGACATTCTCTATCGCACAGTATTAGTAAAGAAATAACATTTACATATGTAGACCATCACTCTAGCTAACTTTCTGTCACTAAACACAATTAAACGAATAATACAGCATTTGAAAAAAATCGGATCGATCAAGGTAAAAATTCAAAAACGTAGTTTCTACGAACTTATATTAATGCGGATCTAAGACCGCGAATTATTTTTGTACAATATTCTCTGAATAAATGAAGACAAATTTACAAGAAACATTCTTTCAAACAAGCACAATTCTCATTACTGGAGCACATAAACGTTCCAATTAATTATGCCTTCGCAATGATTAAAAAAAAAGTATTCGAAATCTCATGTATACACGTATCATGTACAATACGCGAGGATAATCTTTCTCTTCCAACCCTTACATAATATCGCTTCCACAAAACAAACAAACAAACGATAGCAGTTCGACTGCATATAAAAGTAGACGCATTCCCGATGGGCAAGCTCACTTGACGTACGGTAGTGCGTACAATAACAATAATAAAGAGATCTTGTTATACATGCGTGAGAAATATGCATGGGGTTCATAATGGGGATAATGCGGTTTCCCTAATCCTATAAACCCTTGTCCGCTCTTGACATCTTACTGAATGCCCAACAGTGGTCTAAATTTCCCGAACAAAGTACCCGATTTGCCTACTTGCACTGCTATGTTATTGCAACAAAGTGTCGAGTAATTGTAATTATTTCTGTTAGATGAGTACCGAACATCCCCTATAGTTGAATACTAACGGTACTGTTAACATGAGGAATTACTCTTGTTACTAAACTTTCTAATATTCAAATTTATTTATGTATTCGATCATGTTAAACCGCGTAAGTCGATGTAACTTTGGATTCTTGCTAGGAAACTCTATATGCTCTCCTTAGTCAAAATATTACGATAAGAAAACACTGCAGAGAAACGTTTGTATGGTGTTTGTTAATTAACTATAGTGGCCCGAGTATTGATGGTAGCCACCCTTAATCGCCGTTGTCTGATTTTTATTACGTACAATTTAATATCGGCTCACGTACTACAAAAGTTCAAAAATATAGATCATCCTATTTATCAAAATTAATTCCGTATTGATATCTTCTGCGTCCTCCTTGTGCAAAGAAGCACATATTTGTAAATGGAACGCTATCACGCTCAAAATGATTATTTTGTGATTTTGTATGAATATATTTAATAACTGAATAATATAATTGAATATAAGCCTGTGGCAGATTTTCAAAAAGAAGCACATTAATGGAATATTAGTTTTTACTTTTTTATGTGGTGTTTCTAAAGAGTTTGTCGCTGCTTGAAGCAAAAGCCAAAAGAATTTACTATTTTTTTACTTTATTATTTAGACTTACTTCAAATATTTCTCTTGCAACATTTTAAATCATTAACTTGAAAAAAAATTTGTCAACTCAAAAACTAATAAAATGTATATTTGGCACGACTACATTCCCCATACATTCATCTTGTATTAAGCTACCTTACTCAAAATGAAAGTAAAACGCTATAAAAATTGAACGCAAATTAATTTAAAGTTCCTCAAATATTTTGCGGTTTGTACTAAAAGTGCTTGTCCACAAAAAAAAACTTACCTTTCTGAAGGTTATGAACGAAAATTATGAATTTTATTTTAAAAAATCAAAAAATATTAAAGAAACGATTTTATTTGTTAAAGCAGAATAATAACGTGTTCTACTACTAGATACCGTTAAAAGTGATAAATATTCTAAGCAGCAATCTTTTAGTATTATTTAGTGAAGGATTTATTCTCTATCTGATAAAAATTATTCAAAGGAATAAGAGCAGATCTATCCTATCGGTAAAGGTGTGAAAACCTCTCTGTTATTCTGTTTCGATCGGATTTCCGATAAGAACACCATATAAAACGTTGAAGGTTTATGTACGGAAAAGGGTGAAAAAAGTTTTACTTTTGATAGCCCCATTTATTTCCTGTTTGTCTAGTTCAACTCATGTATCTGTGTTCCTTGATGTGAAAGGATTGTTGTGTACCTGGAAGTGGTGGTCAAATACCTATCTACGTTGAACAAGAAAACGTATATGGGAAGTAAAACGTTTTCCTTCAACTAAATATTTCTATAAAAGTATGTGTAAATGTTGTTCTTTACTCACGCGAACATTATGCGCGTTTCATTGCGATTTTATAATTTAGACAATAAAAGTTTAGAAAAATAAGGAAAGAATCGCACTGAATAATTCATAAAATATATAATTATAGTGATTATAAGGTTGACTTAAATTAACGACGAAGCAAATTCTCGATAGATGGTCATAGTTTTTATTTCACCTAATGGTGCATTTGAAAAGGTGCAAAATAATTTATTTCTTTGATTTAAACAAGAATGTCAAATATAAATAAACCTAAAATTACAAAAAAAAAAAAATTATTCGGCCATACAATGAAAATCCATGAGTTTCTTTCGGATTAATTGAATAATTAATTCGTATGGTTCAGCTTTCGTGTATGTTAAAGACGTTTACCTTACAAAGTTTATAATAAAAGAAAAGCACGCGACTATTGGCCATCTCTTTCAAGGGACACATATATAAAACATTGCATTAAATTTAACATCTTTTCACCCTTTCAATTTCAAACTTTTCACATCTTTGATAAAGATTCTACTCACTCTTCAGACTCTCCGTTTATTTTTGTTTGACGATGGTCTTCCCCGCACCCTATAAATTAAATTGGATGGTTTTCTCTATATATTTATTAGTCAACAACATAAAAATCTTATTAAAAATATATATTGGCGGCTAGTTTTATCAACGAGCCAGAGATCATTACCTCCACATTTTGAATTAAAAAAAGTTTAGAGTCCGCAATTTTGGATTAAAAAAAATCAAAAAGTCATCCATAATGCTAAATTCGTGTTATGGCACTTGCAAAGACAACCGCAACGCTTTGTAGCTAACTCAAAACGACCACAAAATGAAATTGGTGTCATGGTTCCTACAATATTTGACCACTGCGCATTCTGGCTATTGAGAAAAGCCACATAAAAATCTGAAATTTGAAATTAAAAAAAAATGCATAATTTGTGAAAATGAAACCTCAGGCGCTAACAATTGCTCAAAATGTCCTGGATACATGTTCACGTTATCTGCGGAAAAAAATTATTTGAATGGGGTTTTCGGTACATACGTTATTTGCAGCTTCTGTATAAAAAAATCAGTGTTGGGAGAGAATGTGCTGAATCTAGCCAAGAAAATCAGGCATAAGGAATAGTTTCTGAAAGAGTAAATACAACTGAAGTAAATGTTATTATTAGGATTTTATAGCTGAATTTGTTTAATTAAATTATTGTTAATGGCCAAAAGTGTGTGATTTTGTTAAGTAAGTATAGTGAAAGAAAATAAAAACAATTCTATAGTTTCCTTTTTGCCTTGTCTGACTGAGCATCGTCCAATTTCTAAAATACAAGACTATAATATAGAAAATATGTGACAGCAATTTTTTGGGTTGGATCCAACCATAATTTTTGTTAGAATAACTACATATTTTATTAAATTAAATAAATGTGTTGTAATTCTTAGTACAAACTGTTCTTATTTTAAAAATTTTACAAGAGCTTGTCCCAAAATTTTGCTCTGTATACTGCCTATTTTTTTTATTACTCAGTTACATATCTATTTCTTTGTTATTTTATTTATTGTTATATAGATGCGATAGCACCCTTTAAAGTATACAGCATTTTCCCCAAGAATTTAATCTCAACGCCTGTTGAGAAAAATGAGATCCGTTAGTCTACAAAAAGCTTCCCAAAATTTGCCCAAAATAAGCTTAACGATTTGTCGATGGCATTAACGTTTTTCTCGTTGTGGTCGTTACAATTAACAATATATTGCGTCTTACCGAATTCATCCTTTAACTGCAGGAGAAAGCTAAGCCAACTATTTATATTCTTGTAGTATAATAGGTATTTTCAGTTTGCTTAGGTTACCTTCATATATAAAAGCATTTCAAGAGCTTATCATAATTATTTCTTCTATCTGTGCAATCAAGTAAATTTGAAACTGAATGTCCAGATAAGTGTAAATTTATCTTGTACTAAATCAACTAACGCGAATTTGCAAAACCTTTAAGAAATACAAACAATTTCTCATGTCACTGCTGATAGTATCAATAAATTATGTACATGCAAAAATAGATCTTGATAGCATCGATAGTACAATACTGGCGGCACTTCCCTTCCCATATTCTTCATATTTAACACCGAGAAAACACCAACTAACTGTTTGAGTGTTCCGAGTGCATGCATCTTTCTAGTAATTTACGATATTTTGATGCAAATAGCTTCATATTTTTAATGTTAACATTCTCCTGTTATTGTCGAACACGAATACGTTATATGCGTACCACAAAAAGGTCATAAAGTTTAGAAATGTTAAAAGCCCAAAAACAAAGCCCAATGTCAAAGACGATTTTAAACAGTGGTAATAAATCCAATCAATACATGAATCGATTTCAATTACAATTTTGTTACGTTAAAGAAATTACTCTATATATTACCTCACTGTTGGGGTTCCCCTTAGAGGTAATATGGTAATTCCAAATGCTGCGGAGTTACCCGCTGTTCTTTTGAAAGTTGTACCGGTGTTAAATTTTCCAGGATATGAGTTGTGGTAAAGAAACGGATCAGTCTCTCTACTTATGCATTTTTTAAGAAGAAAATATTTTACAGGGTTAATAAGAAAAGTACTACGTGTACCAACTTCTTATTTTTTAATATTCTACAATTAATTCTAAATATTTTTCAAATATTAACTTTCAAAAATTAATTGCCAGTGTTAAGTTTAAGTTCCCCAATCTTTTCTTGCTTCATTTTTCCATTTGTTTCTATCCCTCGCTAAATTCTCGGCTTCCTTCCACTTACTTTTCCTTCAAATGTCTGCCAATCGCATCATACCATTTCGTCTACTATTCGTTTTATTCTTAGTTTTTCTTGATTAGTCCTGTGCTGTAGCTGATTTACCTGCATTTATTGTTCCAACTTAAATTTAGTATTATTTCCGATAAACTAGATACACTAGAGTGGTTTGTTTGATCTAATAAACAAATCAAATTCTATTTAAATAGCAATATTTAAGTGATGCTTTGTAAATGAATTAACAATAGATTCAGTTACTTGTATTGCTTTCTAATTTAATTATTATTGTTTTTGTGGTAAGAATTATAAGTTCTGTATGGTACAATAACACTTCTATTTTTAGAATTAGTGTACATAGGTATGAAAACAAAATATATTTTTAGAACATTAAGTACAAAATATTTAAAACATCAACCTTTCTGATTTACTTTGCCAAATATTTAAACCATACAAGCCAAACAAAGCAAGAAAGCAACGAAAATATTCCTAGATTATTTTTTAATGAACTCTTCATTAATTGCTTAATTGCTTGATAAAATACGTGTTCCCAAATACTGCTTCCAGCATGAGGTTGAAAAAAAACTATTTTATGTCGCAAGTCGGGTATTCCTCATTTAATAAGAAGTCCATTACGAAATTTGGAAAGAACAAATTGAAGCTGCAATGCAGAAGGTAACTCGCTGTCCATTTGCGAGATGTGGTAAAGTATCTCTAAACTATTTTTTTAAACGTGCCGTATGGTGAGAAATAATTTACCATCGCCTTTCTGCTGAACACAATTGTATCTAAATAACAGCAAAACAAAATGTTAACTTCAAATATTTAATTCCATATAAAATCAGTGCCATTGGTACATTTATGTTGTCAGTATGAAATTGCAGCACCTATGATGAAATCAAAGTACCCATAGTGACCAAAAAATTTGCGTTGGTCCACTAACATCTATTGCTCGACCAACGTTTGGCGTTGTATCAAAATATATTTGTTAAACAAAAAGTAATAGAATGCAATACTAGCTACAATTTCAGTTTTCAACTAATTTGAATCGCCAATGTACATAGCTTTAGTTCGGTTGAGTTAAACTTATTCAACATGTTGATCAAGTGAGCATCTGCATATAACACTGAAAAGGCTGATTCTTGAAAAAGTTACTGAAACTTCATGCGTCGTAAAATAAGCAACATAACTTTTATCGATATTTAATGCAGTATTTTGACGAAAACAATTAATATATAAACTTACGCCTCCACCAAATGACTATTGCATGAACAGATTTTTTTGCATAAAGTAAACTATAAACCTCAAAGAGTTTCTTTCCTCCAATGCCAATTATATCAAATTAGGTTTGTTTTTATAAGAAATGACAGTTCAAGATTTAATAAAGATAGCGAAAACTTACAATTTTGTTCGGAATACACTTATGTGCCTAGCTAAAATGATTCTTAAAAGATTTGTTCTATCATATCCCTTCGCTGCTTCAATCCAAAGAAAGCAAAATGAAGATTTTCTAATTTTACACCTATTACTCAATCTTATCGCGAATCAATTTTCTGCAAGCAATCCATGAAAACCATTGATGTTGAACAAACAACGCGTACGATTCAAGTCAGACAACATTCAAACCGACCAGTTGCTAGCCGGTCAAATTTGGTCAGGTGGAAGTAAATTAACAGTATTTAGATCAAAGTGATTCAAGAAGTCCTGCAAGAACGGAATATGAACTGAAAGGCAGAGAAACATTTGTTGTGATGTAACCATGCTTCCGAGACTATAGTGCTAGTCCAATATATTGGATACATAGAACTATACATCAACATATGTACTTCCACATATTCGAAACAATTGCAAGGAGAAGATGCCTTTGCGTTAGGTTACATGCAAGATAACCACCCAAAACATTCAAATAGGTTAAAGTCTAACTACGAGAGGCTTTGGTTCAAAATCTTCTCTGACCAACGCAATTGCAAAACCATGACCATGTGGAAAATCCGTGAACGCTTACATTGCTATTTTGAAGTGAATTTTGAAGAATCTAATAATTGCATATGCTCAAATCAAAGCATGTTTAAGCATTCCTTATCAAACTTTAAGAGATTTCAAAATACTTGGTTATGACTGACAAAGATTTTAGATGAACGCTGTAGGTTACTAATCATAGAAATGGTTTTTCCTCATATTAAACGTTAAACTTTTTGATAACCAAATACTTTAAGAAGAAGCATTTGATACCCAGTAATTTAAAGATATTAACTTCAACAAAGTGTAGAAATTTGTAATTTTTTCTTTTATAACGAATAGGAAACCAATCTCACTAGCAACTATATTTAATTTACTTTCAATACTCAAATTAAAAGTTAAATTTCTTCTAACCAGTTACTTTGCCGAAGCAAATAAGTAAGATTTCTATCTGAAATGTACCTACATAAAATTTTTCTGGATCATTAAAGAAAAGATTTATTGACTTTAAAGATACACAACTTCAACATTGGTCCAAGTTACGCAACCCTTCCAGTTTCAGATTTTCACATTATCTCTAACCCAGGAGCTAAAAGTATAACCTGCACCAATCGACTTCTCGATATTCCCCATTGACACCTAGTCATTAACGTCACGTCTAGCTTTTTAATCTCGTGGAGAGTGCTAAAGCGTACGGAAAGGTATACCCCACGATAATCGGAAGGGGATCTAAAACAACGTGTACGTATGTGTGTAGATATCAACAAATTAGCGCCTCTCGCTCTCACTACCATAGATAATGCATGACAGTTGAAAAAGCAACTTCCAATTGGAGCTTGCACTTTTGACTCCGCCTAGCGATCGCCAGCTACCTCCTGAACCGCCCAAAGCTTTCTAATACAGAAAAGGATCCCAGTTTTTAGCAGTCGTAAACGATACGTGTTGGAGAGTGCACGTTGAACATATAGAGACGCAGTAGTGCTTTTTTTTTGTATACGGTTATTAGAAATTAGTTGAATAAAAACTGTGCTTTCTGTGGTAGATACGTGTTGTGATCTGTACTGTTTCTTCTTGTAGAGTATACGTTTGACGTAGTTGTAAACTTCCGGTTTTCGCTTCGAAAATACTTATATTAGATCTATTCAGAGTAAGATCCGAGATTAAAATAAAGTAGTGGACTAAACGTCAATTAAAGCCCAAAATCTCCGTCAATTAAACTCCTACATCGTGATTCACAAGAAATCTCATTAAGTTAGCTTCCCCGGGCCTCAAACAAAGTTTTCGTAGCCTTTTATAAACTCAGTCAATTTAGCGATAACATCGCCCTAATCGGAAAGAATCTAAATTTCATCCGCAATAATAGTGAAACAATAAATTTCTTATTCGTTTGTAAAGTGCCATAAAATGTGTGAGATATAAAAGCGTGGAAGTTGAACAGAGTGCGATGTTGTCGGCAGGGTTGGGCTATGGAACCCCTGGATCCGGGACCACGCCTCCTTATAGCCCACCACCACGTCACAGCCCCCTACCGAGCTTTGGATTTACACAGGAACAAGTTGCATGCGTATGCGAGGTAAGATTTTCGGATTATAATTATTCTTGAATGGTTATTATTTTCGGTGTGATTTCCTTTATTGTGTCTTTCGCACCCATTATATGGCCTAAAACTGTTCCTTCCAAATTGGATTTTGAAATTTTGAATCTTACATTTGATGAAAGTAATACAAAATCTTTGTCACCACCCCAAGATGATGAGAATAGAGAAATAAGCATAAGTTTGCAAAAAGTAAAGCAAAACAATTATTGGACGAAACCCAAAGCTCATGGTTGGGTCGTGAATGTGTCACAGTACCCATACATTCGAGCTATACATATATATATGTTATTCTTCAGTATTTCCGGGACGATAAATATCATTTACTCCAAATCGTAATTTTATAGAATTTTTTATGTGCGTATATTTGCCAAAGAGGCTATTGTAAGTCACAATATAAAAATACTAAGAACCTATTTGCTACGAAAATATGTTATAGAAGGCATAACATTGATAAAAATATATTTGTTTTCGCAATTAAATTTATTTGCAGCATGTTATATATTTTTTTTCAACGTTTGAGAAGCAATATAATGCTTGTAATACGTTTCTGCAACTACACTTAACGAGCAAATTTAAATTTTATTTTAAATTACGTCTTTGAATACCGTGGCATGTTCTTACAACGTTCTTACTACGTTTCGATAGTTAGGCGATCATCTTCAGCAGTGAATAGATACTTGATAGACCCCTTAGCTACTACCTTCCGCTGTAAATGATATTCCATATAGACGGAAAAGAACTCTGGTTTTGTTCAGTTTGTTATTGTGGCACATTAGGCATGAGCTAAAAGAACTCATTTGGATATAATTTAGGCTATTTACTGTCAATGCGCATTCAGTACAGTCAAACCGGCTGCTTTAAAGATTCAATTCAATAGATGCTTTGATAGTTGATTGGTTCAATCGGATGTGGTGTGATGGTACAAGAATTTAACGCTTTTGGGCACTCTTCTAAGTAATTTGTAGAGTTATAAAGTGGCTAAAACATATATGACGCAAGAGGATAACATATTTATCAAACTTCCACTTCTTAAGGTGTCGCGGACTCCTCTTCTAGAGAACTTCCGTGAATACATAGAGAATTGCTTTAATTACAAAAAAGGGCCTCGAATTTTAGTGATAGCTGCAGAACGTATTTTAAAAGAGAAAAGATTCTTACCTTTCCATCGGCATTTATTTTGGCAGCATGTCACCATGTCCACCAGAACAAGGAAGCATTACTAAAGGGAAGAGAGCAAAGGAGAGGAAGAAATTGAGCTAGGAGTGTCGTACGAGATTCCCGAAGGCAGTCTACTACTGGGAAACAAAATCGTTATTGTTTGCGACATTATTTATTGCTTTTAATCTTGTTATTATTGACAGTCTGCTCCATACGCATAAAACTATGCTTTGACAATTTTCTGTAATGGTTTGTAATCATATATTCCATTGCGACAAACTGTGAAATGTACGGACGATGCACGACCATATAAAAAATCATGTAAAATCTCAATTCTGTAAAGGAAATGTTAAAGAACCCAGAAAATCGTCGTTCCCAAGTTATCATATTTAAACGATAAACATCATATAGGATTACGCAAACTATTAGACAACAATCTGCCAAATATTTGCAATAACTACGAACGGAAACATCTTGAAAGAAATAAATTGCCACATTGTAATAACACTACAACAAAAATTATATGAAGATCGAAGGCTACTTTGGGACCCACAACAATGTTGCTTGGATGAATAATATTTCACTGTAAATGCTAACGAAACATTTAAGAAGCTAATCTACAATCTGTTATACCGGGTGTTGATGGTCAGGTCAAAATTATGGCTATCACTACCGACAAAAATATTAATTTTCTTTTTAAAATTGTGAAGAAACTGAGCAACTTTACACCCAACAGTTTTTGGCGTAAAATGAACACGAGAATAGGAAATTGCATATGATCAAATTACATGTTAAATCGCTATGTTAGCACCTGACCATCAACACCTGATGTAAAGTAGTACATAACAGAATATAATTATTTTATATACAGGTTTGTTTTTTTTTTTCAAAATAATAGCAAAGTCACATTATTGACGTTCAGCTTTTCCTTGAGGTTTGTATATTTATTATACCAAGTATTTAAAGAATTATGTTAGTTAGATAATTGTAAATAAATTTTTTGCATCCATGGCTAGTGCAGCGCAACGGCTTTTCTTATCCATTACACCTGTCACAACTACAAGAGCTTTATGCACAAATAGAATTTGTTAGTTATTCCACGGGCCTGTTACTGTCGCCCCTAGTCGTACTAGGTGCCTCTGGCAGGGTTCAAACCTGCGACTCCTAACGCGCCACCGTTAATGGCAAGCCCTCTTACTACTTACTGTTACTTACCGTTGAGAGCTTAAGTCATAATTGCACCTTGAGTTTATTTTTTCTAGCATTTCTCAAATTTCACCAATTCCTCCATTATTTCTGTTTACATATCAGGTTTCTCTTTATACTTTTTTTCCTGTACTTCGCTCAGATACTGTTTACACTTAGTAGGGTTATTATCTGACACCTGATAATCTTCTTTTATTGTAAGTAAACGGGATCACTTTCTTTACTAAAAATTTAGGAACACTAAAGGCGCTAAAGGCGATAAGTGGTAACATATGGCTCCTGCGTTAAAATTTACTTGGAGGCTCAACAGTGCAGTTCCTACTGTTAGGGAACAATAGTGGCATGGAGGTACACAAAGAGTCGGCTTATTTTTGTGAGCTAAATACATTATCCAGCGAAGAGTAGCTGTTGCTGCGAAAAAATTGTAAATCAAAGTCAGAAAAATTCTAGATTCAGTGCGGTGTTTCGTTTCGGAAGTGTGATGGAGTAGAAGACAATTTCACTTGCGCGTTACACTACTGCGTTAAAAAAAAATCAATTTCCTAAGTGGAGCTTCCCTATAATTTTAAACTAAGAACCTATGCGCAAATTAACGTGGTGCCATGATGCAGTAGGTAGAATGAGTAGCATGCTAGTACTTTTTGAAGATTTGCCCGAAATTTAACACTATCTTTGCGGTAAAATTCTAGTTGCTTCAGCACGCATATCTGTGGATTCTTTTGTACGTGTGGAAACGGACCAAAAGGGTGTGTACGCTGTATAGTTGGTCATAACCACCTGAGTCTTTAGCTTGTGAATTCACAGCTTTGTTACTATCCGCCCCCTCGCTGCGAAAGGTGAAACGTAGCTAATTATTCCCCAACAAACCAATGCTGACTTGAAATTGTACTAGTCTCTGCTACTATTCTGCCACAGTCATTTAGAACTGGAACATGGGATAACGAGGCGTTATCCCTTGCCGTTTTCCACACTAAAGCGAAATTTCTTGGAGTTTTCGGCAATATATCGAAAATCATTTTCTCGTAACTAGCGTGGTCACCGAAATCCTTGCCATATCCTTTCGATTTTTTTTAATAGAACACTTTGTAATTTTTACAGAATCTGATAGAGGAACTGTTCTAGAATGCTTCTTATAATCATTTCCCTATATTAAAATACGTCGTTCTTCGTAAATTAAATATGAAGTTAAGCATTGAGTGCTGAGGTACTACAAACTTTTATTTCGCTAAAGATATTCGTTGAAACTAACGTGTAAACGTTATTATTAAAAAAATGTCGATGTCTGGCGAAAACTCCAAGATATACTCGAATAATCGAATAGAATTAGAACGGGTGTAATTTCGTTAAAATCTCAAATTATCTCAGTTATCTCGAAAACTAAGATAGATGGGTGTATGGAATATCGAAGAAAATTGAGGATAAATTGAAAAGAGAGCTCGTAATACACGGAAGCTTCATCGTTTTCGGCGGAAACTGAACAAAACTTCTTTCCGGATATTTTTTTAAAAATTTCTTCTCTAAATTGTTCAAACTATCTCCGCCCACGTCCACAGGTGGACAAACTGCGTATAGACCTACAATTTACGGAATATTGCAAATACAACTTATAATCACTGTAGAGGGGAACAAACGAAAAGTATTATTATCTTTATTGATTAAGCAATTCGTAGAATGTACATAAAATATAAATATATAAAAATAATATACTTTTTTTTTGACTGCTGCTATTCTAAGAATCAAAGATAAATTAATGCGAAATTACTAAATGGCTCCTTATTAACTACTGAGATACTTCCTATTGGGAAAATATACCGAAGAGTCTGAATACTGGAAGACAATGTTTTTGATCATCAAGAACCTGATCGTACAATATCGTTGGTTTAACAAACGCCAGCCACCACAACTTGATACAAATCATAAAATATGTATGGACGAACGAAGTAATCTCTACATCTGTATTATGTAATATTATGTAAGCACATTTACCTTAGTAGCTTTATAGCTACGCAATAAAAAAATGACCCGATTCCTCTATTTACCTTGTGTAAAATCCACAAGCCCGATAATCTTCTATAATGTGGCGAATTTAATTCCTCCAAATTGTATTATTGTCGTAGCTATGTAGATTTTCTGAAACCCAAACACAATAAAAAATAATCTGATTGACATACGTGATATACACTGCTTTAGCATTTTTCGGTACATACATACATATGTAAGTATTCAATTTTTATACAGTATTAATCTGATGCAATACATGGATGTTATTTTATCAATATACCGATTCTATATTTAGATATACGATATCAGACAGAACGACGTTACCAAATCTTTCTGAATTAACTTGGATTCTGGCATTTTTCTACTATTTGTTCCCTTTATCCCGTTAATCTTGTACCGATGAATGAATTGTCTAGCCAACTAAATATTA
The DNA here is from genome assembly GCA_902654985.2 of Oryctes borbonicus. NCBI lineage: Eukaryota > Metazoa > Arthropoda > Insecta > Coleoptera > Scarabaeidae > Oryctes > Oryctes borbonicus. Next base: position 865,489 of record LR736880.1, read on the forward strand.
AGTATACATATCTTATATGTAGATGCAAGACCGCAATGTAATGCATAGCATAAGATACCAACATTAATATTATTGTCGGATACCGTTTGTTTATCTCTAAGTGGTGTAGGTTTGATTTCGAGCAATGTTTGTGTTAGCAAATAATTTCACTGTCTGTTGGTTGTATTTCAAATTATTCGATTCTCGTAAATTGAACCAAACATAGCGATATGCAGTATTTATCCCTGTACAACAGAATAGGTCCGAAATGACTTGACAGAAGCACATGTTTCATCAGCCTTCTTATTATATAATCTCGCGTAAGCAATGAGTAAATATACAATTATTAGATTAGACTTTATTGATGTTTAAGCAAAGATTTCCTAATTGCTATATTTTTATTTTCGTTCCATTGATTACAATTGTTGCTATTTCATTTGCCTTGTAAATAACGTTATTAACATTACTATTATTTAATACTCGCGAGCTTTATTGCTGTAAAACTATGGCCTCTCTAATTCTGCGATTTTCAAACCGGTAAGTAAGCAACACGTACCTTTAAAAGTTGCCATTGTACGTAAACACGAGGATAGAATGAAAAGTTAAAAGCCTCAACGGGAAGATGGAGTTACTCATCAAAAATAATACATTTATTACTTAACAGTCGTTTCTGTCAATCGATGTTAGTACCTGTGTAAACACTGAAAAAAAAACGAATATCGAATTCTTGCATCGTAATTGCATGAAAATGCCGATGTTTCGCTCTCAATTGTATGGAGCTTCTTCTGGGCTGCTGCATGTTGCGTCGCTTCTGTACGAAGAGCTGCCCAGAAGAAGCTCCATGCAATGGAGAGCGAAACGTCGGCATTCTTACGCAATTACGACGCGATTTCAACCCGGAAACCCAGATTCTTTGAAAGAAAACAACGACCGCGGAAGTCTACAACATATCGAATTCTAGCATTTTAATCGTAGTACGCGGTGGTAAAGCAGGCACGGACGCTGTTTACCACCATTTGCTACAATGACATTTTAGGCAACTGAAATCTCAACGTGGTCGTATCAACTTATTGGACCATGAAAGTACGGGGCGGCTAAAAACTGCAACCACTATCGATAACATCGGAAAAGTTCACCAAATGGCGCTGGACGAACGTCGAATTAAGGTTAGGTAGATAGCAGATGCTGTGGGCATCACCAAAGAAAGTTGACTGAAGATTTCAGCATGAAGGAGGTAACCGCGGCACTTTCACGGTGAATCAGCTTTGAATGAGGCGAAGACTGACCATCGGCCTGGGGGCTGATTTAATTTCCTAAGAAATTAAAACAACTAATACTATCTTTGCAAGATTAATAATATCTGATCCTTTGGGAAACCTTTACAGCACTTGTCCACCTTATTTTATCTCCTTCCTACGACCGTTTGACACGTTATTTTCAAAGCAGCACAGTGCTCGATCTCCCGCACTTCAGGATGTTTTACAATAATAGTAGCTATCAACAATGGTATGCGGCAAACGGGTGATAAAAATTCTTAAATCATAAATATCTTGTAGCGGCGCCTATATTATTCAAGCGTTTATTTTCGTTGTGCTCTTACACACCGATATCAAAACCACAACACATGCTTTCTGAATTCCTTAGATTCATTTAAGACCGTAGTGCTGCCTGGTAGCGTGTACTTACTGCAAACGCATAATGCACCTTTCTCAACGACATGTAAATCTCGATGCGTAAATTTCAACGCGATAAATTCTCCAGACACAGTTTGAATTTAACGTCTATTATAATTGATAAGCTACTTCTTCCTTGTTTACATTTACATTTCATGCAATGTAAATTAACAATAATGATATTTTGTCTTGAATGAGTTTTTTCTAATTTATTGTTGCTTCTCCTTCTAAACATTTAACTGAGAGTAACTAAATTTTTGCGCTATTTATGGAAGCGTCCTGTGCAACAAATGTTTTTGCAGTAAACACGTAAAAATGCGAAAAACATTTATTTAAGGCGCGATTGTGCAAATTATTCTATTTAAAGGCTATAAAATTATTAATTCCTCTCCTCTTTGTGTAGTAACTTAATTCATATACACGTATTGGATTGATAGATTCGGCTGCAGATTTCTGGGGCTGCTTGCCTCCGTTCCGCTTTTGCGCCGGTTAGATCCCATTAAAAGGTATTATTATTATGTATACCGTTGTTACAGCAAATCTCCTCATACCTATATTTTGGCTTTGAAGTAACATTCTTTGTCGAACACTGAACTACTGCGACGAATCCAACATAGGCGAGACTCCGCCATATCGATTATATACCAAACAATGCCCATCGTATTATTTTATAATCTTTGTAGCTTATGCTAACGTCTCTCCTATCTCACAGGAAAAGGATTATCATATAATCTTCTGTGATATACAAAATGAACGAAACGAACCCAATATTGAATCTCGAGGAACCTCCATAAAAACGTTTGATTGGGATAGCAAGTAATCATTTTAAGAACAGTGTTCTTTACTGCGTAGCTAAAGAGTGTTTTTAATAATAAGGTTTGAAATTTAATAACAAACGTCGGTATACGTCGGTATAAAAAAGAGCGGCACATCTACAATGAAGATGATAAATGGAAGGTTAATAATTAAACATGGTACTCAGTTTTCCCAGTAAGTATCCGTAGTAACAAAATCGCCGTACACTTATTACTTTTATCAAATAAATTTTGTTTACAAGTTATGGCAAATAAAATAGGCAGCTTTTACTATGACAGTAATTGTCCCGTATGTACGAAATTTAAAAATTGGACAGAGTTGGCGAGATTATACACCAAAATTATTCGAAAACTACATTATTAAATTCGATTCTTCTGTGTTATCAATGAAAAATGATCCTCCGCTAAAAGTCTATCCACAATGTTTATAGCGTATGAAAATTAATTTTATGTATAGCGTAAATAACAGCTTCTAATTTTATTTTGTCATAAACCTTGAGTTTTTAATAGTGAGTGGAGTGGACTTATGAATCTCGTTTTAGCTATTGCATTAGTAACTGTACATGTTTGTCACTCAGCTTCATCTTCAAATATTTCCTATACTTTCACATATTTAGTACTATTTTGACGCCGTTACTGATGACGATATGATATGATATGATTTTAGCTTTGATTGCGAGGACGTTGATTGAACCAGTCAAAATATCACAGAGAACGGTCTATTTCTTCATATTTTCACGGTTGATGCTAACTTGTCGGGCCATTTAAAGAAATTCATAAAATCAGTCAATTCAATTTCAGTTAGTTCAAGTTTTATTTGAGCTAATGATAGCTAAATGAGCTTCAGAAGGTGCAGAAACAATGAAGTTAAGTGAATCACATGATGACCGCAAAATTCAATTAGATAAAACAAAAAACCACCATATAACTTGCGGGTTAAAACATCTCTCGAACGCCCAACGAAATCTGGTGCAGCAAAGCTTTTCTATGCCTTGAAACAAAGAAACTAACCAGTACTGCCTAGTTTATACTACAGAATGTTAAAGGCACACAAAGATATTATAGAAATAATTGCAAGAAACTTAAGGCTTTCCACAGTAGAAATGTCTTTTGGGCGTTGTCGCGATGTTTGACTTGACGTTTCGCTGATCATGCTGTCAGCTTCTAAATTCCAATGTGGAAACAGCTACATCGGTTAAACAGGGCGGAGTATTCAGTGCAGAGTGAAGGAACATGAGAGAGACGCACGCCTTAGACACATTGAAAAATCTGCAGTAGCAGAACACCTGCACCAACAAGGAGACCTACAGCGACGTTAAGGTATTAGCTAGGACCAGCCACTACTACCCGAGGATAATCCGCAAATCGGGAGAAATAATGAAGAATATCAACAACTTCAATCGCGAAGACGGATATAAAATCAGCAACACATGGAAATTAACACTGGGGAGTCGTCATACAGCGAACGACGCGATTCATTGGAGCAGAACGGTTATGGATCAGCAAAGCGGAACAAAAATATGGTATACACCAGTCTTTAGAAATCTTCTGAAGAAGCTGACAGCATGATCAGCGAAAGTCAAATATCAAGTACGCGATAACACTCGAAAGACATTTCTATTATGGATTACGGTCGTGAAAGCCTACACTTAACTTAAGGCTTTCACCTTGCAGACTTTCTCGAATGCAAAACTCCGATAACATGCAGGTATTTAGCTTGGAATAATCGATTTTCGATATAACCGGGCGCATATTGGCACCGGTAAACTGCTCGTGGATCACGCAATTTTAAATATTCCAAGAACGTATGCGTACAAGGGAAAAAATAAAATAAAAATCTAAGCATTTGTTTTTTTTTTATTGAACTTAACATCATTTAAACATAAAAATAGAAACGTCAAAATAAAAAGGATTTAAAAACTACGACAGTTAATACAAAGAACTGTCTTCAATCCACCGTCGAACACGAATTAATTCGCGAAGGAACATATCTCGTAATACTATCCGGATTAGTTTTACACGCAAAACGTAGAACACCTTCAAAATTAAAGGAAGCATTAAAAATTACAGTGTCGTGTGGCATAGCATAGCTATTATGACGGAATAAATAAACAAGACATGTAGAAAAAATTTCCTACAATTAATGTCTTCTTTCAAAAACGCACGATACAAATAAGGCAAAAATAGTGAGAGTCATATTACGCCTCCGTAACACATATGTGTTAGTAATCAAATTTTATTTGCGTTATGGAATTAGAATGACACGTACAGCATTAAAATCAAATGAGTCATCTAAACGCAAGAGTATAACGGCTAAAATTATTAAGCTGTTGAGAATACCGCTGCGAGAAATTATATCACACAATTCCTTAAAACAATTGCAGGTGTACAACTAAAGCAACATCAAGTTGAATCCCAACTTGATTGTTGGATCTTATTGTCGCCGAAAGCTCATTATGCACGTAAAGGCGTTATTTAGACATTATGAGACGGACACTCGCCCTTAGCAATGAAAAATTTTTGATTACCTATACTGTTGCTGTTACTTAATGATTTGTGATACTAAAGTCGCATTTATTAACTCAACTCATCTGTCCATATAGTTCTGGACAGAAAATTAAAATCCTCTTGAACTTTAACTATCATAAGTTGGCAAAATTAAATAAACTCCTCTGGCACGATCGCCTTCACGCAATGCTTTCTGAATAGAATATGGGCGCATTTTGTGCTTCTTTAAAATTCCATGTTTCGATGTATGTGAAATTCCTAACTGAGAAAATGCGACGGGTATTGAGCGGTGAAGATACCGTCGTTGGTTGGACTACGACCTACGCTCCAAAGATAATAGGCCGGAAGATGGAATTTTCTTTTAGAAATCAGGCTTTCTACCACTAGACAAACATCGTGATCATTTTTTTTCTTACATATCACACACTTACACAGCATTAAACTATGTTTGACAGTCACGCCACACTTCATAGAAACATCGCTGTTATGGTCCACTAGAAGAAATATTTTTTATTTTCTAAAATGATGCATACAGATGCAAAATGACTCTAAATGACTAAAAATAAAAATATGCAAGATGTTCCATTAAAAAAAACCAATGTTGGAGTCATTTCCGGTGAACTGGTACAATTAGTTGTTTCTCTGATGCAAAATTCTAAATCTACGCCAAAACTAAACAATTATTTTGTAATTTAACCATCGTTGCATCTTTAAAAACAAATAAGTTTCCCATAGAATGGTGTTCAAAACTGAACACCCTGTACACCTATCAGATTGTGATAATTAGCACATTTGATATGTTATTGTAATCATTGATGTGCATGTAATTATGTATCAACTGTACTGTGGATAATGCAAATATTCAAATGTAGACTTTTCTTTATCGACGATGTAAATAGGTTTTGCTACGGTCTAAATAAAAAAGATAACAATAACCGAGATTCTATAGAAGATTTAGATACCTTCCTGTCTTTTATTTAGTCCCGTTTATGTTCTGAAAGCACTCGAAGTACTTGGATGTAGCCTCGTTGATACCATTATAGTGATCAGCAATGTTGTATACGGTTCCCTGTTTGGCTTTCTTTTATGCGTGTGGAATTGATTACTTTTCAACCACATCCCTTCTTTTAAAATTGATAGAACTTACCATCGCGTGCTTTCAGTGACAAATTTTTTATGCAAATTTATCTTTGTTATCCTAAAGTTTATCGTATGATCCCCAATTAACCCCAAATACTTTGGCATTCATGTACCAATATAGCTAAACAAGTTCCAACTATTGTTTCCAACAATTCAATAACTAAAGGATATTGAGTGTAGGCTTTCACGATCGTAATCCATAGTAGAAATGTCTTTCGGGTGATGTCGTGTAGTTAATATTTTACTTAACTTCTTCAGAAGATTTCTAAAGACGAAGAAATCTTCTGAAGAAGCTGACAGGATGGTCAGCGAAACGTCAAGTAAAATATTAACTACGCGACATCATCCGAAAGACATTTCAACTAAAGGCTATGTTTATATCGAAATGTATTAATTTTTTCTTTATTATTGTTGTATTACGTTATCTTGTTATTAACTGAACTTAACACCGAAACGGAGAAATTCTTCGCCACTAGGGGAAATGGTCTAACTCCAAAAGGAAAAATTTTTCATTTTGGTAACTTGAGAGGAAATTCATAACTCCGAAATGGCGAATTTTTTTACCGAAACCGCCAAAGGTTTTTGTTCCTATTCAACTTCGGTTACCACGCGACGGTGCTGAAGCAACGCCGTAAAATGTTCTCGTCGATTCCCACTATTTATCCAAATGAATATGAGGGAACAACCAGAACGCATCAGATTTAACTCCGTACTTTTATCTGTGCATACTCTAACCAAAGAAGAATAATGGACGACACCAAACAACCAACAGTAGACTTTCAAACTGTTTATTATAGATACTTTGTTACAAGTGCGTTGTTGCAAAAATACTTGAAAATATATCTAGAATAATACGATCTAAATCGAAATACTTGATCTTACTCCAATAGGCCGCAGAAGCGAATTTAATGTATCTTCTCAAGTAACCGAAATGTTTACACCTCAAGCGTTGAATAACAACTCCCATGCTGTTCTGCTGACTTCGTCTTGACTTTTCATTGTGTGTACCCGCGTAAACAAATAGGTATGGATGTTTAAAACTACATCTCCTCAATACGTATTCAGAGAAATGATGCACCGTCGCTACATTTAGAATAACAACTTGAAATCATTTCTTGAAGCGGAGCGTTTTAAATTAAACCGTGATTTATCCGTACGATATAATTACACCCAGCACCTGACTTCGTAAATATGAGCGCACTACTCGCATGACTTTTTAAAATACGCACAACACAACAGTTGGATGGTGTTGCGATGTTTTCGTGTCGTCTACCGCATTACTCGCGAAACAATCGACGAGTTCCGTAGGACATATGTCACACACATATGAGCTCCGAATAAGGTCATCTACATACATCACATGAAATAAACAATTTCGTCCTGTTTATTTGTATTTAGGCGTGGAAGCTTGCCTCGCGCACCCCGTGTATGTGTTAACGACGTTAAAATTAACAATGATAACAGAATGATCCGCGGTAATCAGATTGGACACGTTTCTTAGTATAAACAGATTAATGGTTTAACATTTGCTTGCTGGAAGGATCATGCCTGAATGCGATATTGCTCCCTCCTTATCGAAGTTTCTTCGGCACGCCGTCGTATTGTGCCAAGAATAAGCAAGCTACAAGCTTTTAAGAATTGCAAGCAGCAATTATTTTTGTTTAGTCCTGCAGTTATCTGGCAAATTCAAAAGTATTTTGTTATTAAACATTGCTCTTGATTTATTGAGGAGGCGTATACAACAAGTTGTCCTGGACAAAATTCAAATTGAAAAAACAATTGAAATATGTCCTCAATTAACTGATTATTTTTCTAATGAATCTGTGTGTTACGAAAAAGACTGGGAATGTTGCCGAAAAAGGTGTTACAAGGCAACTAATGAACCTTATCTTTTGGCAAACTTACTCGATTCTAATTAGAACCTGATTACGAAGTGGAATGCAAGTACGACAAATCCTCGGATGCCATGTCCAACATCATAAAGTACTTATTTACACCAGAATTTTTAAAAGATATAGAGCCATTTAACTTGTGGCATGTTTTAAGAAACAGCTTGCATCTTGCAACTTTGCATTTGTAATATCTTGACGCCCTATGTGTAAATAAAGTAAATAATGATTGTATATAACACATATAAATGTTCCTTACTCGACAAAGGAATGTATCCTATACACCATTGTAGTCCCTGATTAATCGTATTAAACTGACAGGAGCATACAATTCTTCCAATACATTTTATATAGGTCTTGGGTTTTTTAATTCTATTAAAAAAAAATTAATTTTAATAGGAGGCATCCTGTAAAGAAAGTATAAACCTTCTACTTGCGTAAATGTAGCCTTGACAACCCTTACAATAAGCGAATCTAGCCGAGAAAATTTGCTCTCTTTTAGCTAACTTCTTAAAACAAAAGGCTGTGTCTTTACGTTTTCGGTGTAAGAAGCAATTATATTTGTTCTTAAAAAAGCTATGAAATACTATGAAGCAGATCAGACCTCGTCCAGCATCCCTGCTGTTGAAGAAAAAATAGTTTTTTGAGAATTTCATCTTCCACAATGCCAAATCTGATAACTGAATAATGCACATAACTGAACGTGATAAATACCTTGGCAAAGTTTTATACGTCAAGCTCCCGGCATTTTCTAATATACTTGATCAACTTCTGATTATAAATTCTCTACGACGTTAATAGCATATCATTACACACAGACACAAGCGCATTGTAAGTGTGAATATAAATGCGATATATATATAAGTTGCGATCTACATAGATACATATATAAACCTTCAATCCAACGATATTACTTAATCATGTTGCACTTGCGCAACTGCTCTAAGTTATGAAGCATATTTAAAAGATGTAATGTTTTTATTCGGCGTACACTTGAATTGCCATAGTACATACGTGTAAATGGTAAAAATTATTATGAGAATGCTGTGGCGAAGCATATGTAATAAATAATATTGCTGGCGACTCTGATTTAATAATAAATAGTTGCAAGGAACGTTTCTATCAACCACCAGTTCCTGAAATGCAATACGCGGTTTACGTCGTACGAAGCAGCGATCGATTTCAATATCAATCGCGTCGTGAGCTAATGTCACATTTAATTATATTTGACTTAATTGTAATTTAAACGAATGTTGTTCATTTACTGCGCTATAAAGAGCCAATGTATACGCTGCATGGAATTCTTTCTATACCTCCTTCGTTATATCTAAAAACTGTGTTTTAAACGCGAACGCTTTACAAAGGAGATGTAAAATGTACACATGTGATAAGGATTAACACATAAAGAGTGCTAATTTCATGAATGAATTACGAGTACTTAGTTTACGCTAGCGAAAATAAAAATGTAAAATGCGAGTAATTTACTGACGAATGCCGCGATAAGAGAAATGAACGATTCAATTAAAGAATTGTTTAGAGATGGAAAATTTTTAGTCGTTGTGAATTATGATCGTTATAAATTCATTTATTCATGTATAAATGTGGCGTTAGCAACTGTTAATTGCATTGTTCGATAAACAAGCATAAAGCACTCGAAGTAAACAATGATTCCAGAAACATTTATGTGCCGTAATATGCGAATACTTTCCAACATATTCAGGAAAATGGAAAATGAAGTATGCAACGATTGAGAAAGTTGTTATTATTGTTGTATTATTGCGCGAAATGCCAGGTTACGGTTATTGGTCAACCCTATTAGAATTTTGCTGAATCCAGAAATGTGTCCAACCCTAGGCTGCGGTAACGACTTTCAACGTACCTAATAGCTCCGCAGTCCATCGGCAAGAGAGCCTGCGCTTAACTGGAGTGACACAGAGTTAGACGCTGTGTGTTCGAGTCCCGCTACGGTTAAAAAATTTTCTTAGTGGGCCCGATACACCATTCGCAGCTGGGCTACAATTAACTGCGCTACATCTGAGTGGATAAAAACTAATTTTTAATGTCTTTGTTATTGGAAACAAGAGACAAATTCTCCTTTAAACTGTTAACAATCTAAAATATATTTATAAGTATAAGCAGAGATTGTTGAATATTTTTTCAAAATAAGACTACAAGCTGATATTCATCTTCCCTATCTTGCTGTGACAGGCTCTGGAGGCGAAGATAAATTAGGAATCTTCTCTCTATAAACAGCAACGCGTAACGGGCCTTCAACAGAAATCTAAAGACAAATTGCAGCATATTATTTTTAATATGCCACTTATATACATTATTATCCTTAGTAGAGAGAATGAATTAATACATGTAAATTCTTCTTTCTTGCATAATCCATCATGCTAAACATGCTACATCTAATATGTTTTTTTTTAACGGAATCTGAATGGAGGGTTAGGCACTGTTTAAAAGCAATTTGTGCATCGTACTAATCTTCACAAAAATTTACTATTATTTTATAATTCGTTATTTCAAATTCAAGACTCCCACCCCCCAAATTTAGCCGGGACTACCATCTGTAACAAAAGGTGCTTTTTTTATTTTTTCATCACAATGAGGAAAACATTACAAATACAATTACAAAAACTAAGCCATGGCCTGTGGCATCTGCTGAAAATTAATATTCAAGTTCAAACAAGAAACAAAAATAAAACCAAAAAAATTAAATTCCACAATCGTTCACGCTATTCGATGCTTGATGCAACAAAAAATTAAAGATATCTAGACCTGAGGAAAAAATGCGCTTTAATTGCACCAACTGGAGCATTCATGTATACATTTTGCGGGATGCTTCTCGAAAGCTCAAGAAAAACAGTGGCGATTCACAACGCATCTGGAACAACCAGAAACGTGAGTGGTTTCGCAGCAAAGATTCGGCTAACTTCTTACTCAAAATCATCAACTAACTCTAGTCGGAGCACTACGAACGAGCAAGCCTCAGTTATCAAATTAATTTGCTCATCTAAAGAGATTAGTTTCTTCGAGTACAGCTTTAAAAAAAAATGCACAATTGGGTCATTTCATGTAGACGGGTGTCACATTTACACATGTAAATTATCCTAAAACTTGAAAAAAAAATAGCTTTAAATTACTAATTATATTATTTATTATAATCATGAATAACGTCCGCTTTGTGCAGATATGTTCAATTTCCGTTCGATGGTTGCTTTTCGACATTAATTGTGAAATGAACATAAACTCTAACAAATTTATGAAGTTGCCTATTAAATAAAGGAAGGAAAAAAATGTAAATATTTATACAAATAAATTTTTGAAAATTGGTCGGCTGTTACCGCGTAATATATGTATTTTATTATGCAAGTTGTAGTATTAAAAAAAAATATTTCTTTAAATGAATGAAGTGGATAGAACATCACAATTTTTTAGTATCAGCTTTCAGTTGATATTGACATATGTTTTGAAAAAGTTCCCATATTACACATTTCACCCGTCAAAAGGGGGTAAGTGTGTATTATATGTATAAGCTATTGTATGTATAAGCTAAATGTTAGATGTAAATAGAATAAATTCAAATCCGGGGCAAGAATTAAATTTACTTTACCCCAAATATTACAAACGCATATACTTAAATTCCAAAGCACCTGCTCCAGAAAACTTGCAGCTTTATCGTGTGGCCCATCAGAATTAAATATTAGATTATTAGGTTTTTCAAATGTAACATTATCTACTGACTACTGTTTATCACTCGTTTTTACTTTACTGCTTCGGAAGTGTCTTCACAGTTGATGTTCTTAATCTGACCCTGTCACGATAATCTGTACGTTATAAATACGTACATTATTTTGTAAAAGAAAGGCAAGAAAATAATTTTACGCTATTGAACGATAGATTTTATCTCATATGTTGGCATGCGACGCGACGTCTTGTTCTACACGACACGAAGCTGTTACCAAACACTTCGGGCACGAAACTGGGACCGATACGTACGAATAATGAAATATATCTCATATATGCACTTAACACTTGTATCTGCCGATCTGACATGCTCCGTTGTGTTGAAGAAATGAAGCGTAATTTTTTAAATTAAATCCTTTTCTAAGGCTCGAAGTATTTACCATTTAACGGGAATATGTTACCAAAATTTGAAAGCAATATATACAAACTATTATAATGTTATATGTTAAAAATAATTAATCGGGGGTGGCAATTTTAAACTCGTTATTCGGTGTTCGTTATGCGTTACGCGTTACCTGGTACCCGTTATTCCTTACACGTTACCCCCTCCTCGTTAACCCTTATCCGTTACCGTTTCAGTACAAGAATTGTTTGAAGACGATTTTTTACCGTCGTCAACAGTTTCATGAATTAATGCCAACGACTTATTTATACTCCAGACTGCTGAAAAATATCTGCTTTTGTGAGGAATGTACACTGCCGTTCAGAGAAGTTCGGTCGGTTATTAAAAAACATGAAAAGGTTACAGAAACAAACGATACTAAAAACAAAATGCAATTTTATTGTATGTACAGGTAAAAAAGACAAAAATAAATAAATAAAAAGTTATTCTGGCCTAATATAACATACTGAACATTATATTTTTTTTTCATCGAAAAAACCTCCTTTGCTGTTAATCACCGCTCGAACTATTCTAGGCATTCTTTCGATAAGTTTTGTTAAAACGGATCGTGGAATATTAATCCATTCGTGTTGCAGAATATTCCGTAAATGTTCTTGTGAAGTTGGGAATATTTTTCGAATCCTCCTGTCCAGTTCATCCCACAACAACTCTATCGGGTTCAAATCTGGGCTTTGTGGGGGCCATGTCATTACTTTCAGGGTGTGCTGTTGTTCCTGCTCCTTTAGATACTTCTTACATACTAACGCAGTGTGTTTTGGGTCGTTGTCATGCATGAATGTAAAGTTGCGGCCTGTTATACGCAATCCTGATGGCACTGCATGATTCTGGAGTATTGCAAAATAATTTTCCTTCCTCATTACACACCGCACTCTGCATAAATCTCCCGTCCAAGCAAAGGAGAAACATCCCCACACTAACACAGAACTACGCCCTTGCTTCACTGTAGGCCCAATGCAGTTAGGGATCACTTTTCGGTTTCAGATCTTCAGATATAAACTCGTCGATTTTGCCCAAAAACCTCAAACTTTGACTCGTCACTCCAAAGCACGTGTTTCCAATCATCTAACGACCAATCTAGATGAGAACGGGCCCACTGTAGCCGTTTTTCTCTGTTGCCCCGACGTAATAAGGGTTTTCGAATGGCAATGCGCTCATGAAGGTCCGCTTGTTGAAGTCGACGTTTTACCGTACTCGCCGAAACTTGTTCTTCACGGCCGCGATTGACTTCGGCTTGCCACGTGCCATTTTGAAGTAAATTTTCTTAAAACTTTCGCGCAAAAACGACAGATGCACACCAACACACGTTTAACAGTAAAATGAAGTAAATTTATATCTTTACGCCCGTGATAAATAAACAAGAATCATACTGCGGTATATTTCCTAAATGTATTGTTCGTTAATAATCCCCAAACGACCCGTTTCAAAAGATCGGTACTTCCTAGAAATTCTTGGAATGATAATAAAAGGAACTTTATTGTGGTTGTCGCAATATTTCTACTTTACATGATAATTTATGGCTTTAATCCCTTAGAAAAGAGTGTATGCTTAATATTTTTCTAATTTTATGTATTAATAATTGTATACAGTGTGATATAATAGATTTTTATTGTATGACCGAACTTCACTGAACGGCAGTGTACATCTTTATTAAATGGCTTAGTTAACAGACATAGATACAGGACTGAAGTGACCCCCATGTGATGCGGGTGTTTCATACTCAAAGGGCACGTGTGATGATGAATTCTAGATGGAAATTTAAATGACAAGTCTTGCGGTTTTCTTGAAAATCAATCAATTAACAGTGATTTAGCATGACTAGTTTTGATTAAAATGCTCTGTACATAACAGCAAGAATACCATTACAGCATCGGTTGTTTTTGCTTCTACGACAAGCATATAAATTGATTCGAATCTTTAACAGTAATCTAGTTGATCGTGTCGTAATTTATCTACGTCTGATTTGAAAATATGCAAGCTGCTGCTGGTATGGCGCGCTTTATTCTAAAATATCATCAACTTTCCAATTGGCAATTATATATATATTGCAGCAGAGATACTAATTTTAAAGTGTTAGATCATCAACTAATTCTATACATATCTCATCCTGAAGTAACATATCAGTGCGCTTTAATTCGAATTTATCGCAAACAGAAGTATTACCATGTGGAAAATCTTGCTTAATAAAACGTTATTTTCAGATCGTGTACGGTTAATTAGACTTAACACACCACGCAAATCATAAATTACTTAATCCCATATCAAGTACAAAGTAAACGGGATCAGGGTGCTGTTCTTAATGTGGTATCTAAGAGAGTGTGAAAATATATGTGTGTATAACATGTTAGACTTAAAGGACGTCCAAAATTGGCAACGCTAATAACTTTATCGAAATGGTATGTGTTCGTGGGTTAAATCTTACTCAGATATTAGACACGTGTTGTTCACAAAAAACCACACTAACTATGCTTTGAAGCATCCCGCATAAATAGCTTTAGATTTCTGCAACTCAGTGGTTACTTTCGCTATAGTCATCTTGACATATTTTTCCGAAAACCGAATTGGTTCTCTGCTAGAGTGTTGCCCTTATTCAAAAATTGTGTGGTAAATGAGATTGGTCGGTAATTTATACACTGACTTGGATAGGCTCCTTTAAAGAGTGGTTTAATAACATACTTTTAACCGAGGCTGGATAAGTACCCAATTTTATAGGTTCATTAAAAAGATACGCTACGGATTCCGAGATGTAATTCATCTCATCACTAGCTTCAATGCTTCAGATCTTTTTTTATCTTGACTTCTTTATTTGTTTCCCTTAAGTAGACGGAATTTGATCTTTCTTTTTCCGTGAATACATACTGATTGTGAGTTAAGATTATATAGATTCTGGGCCAATCTTTCACCAATTCTTGAATAACGTTCATTAAAACAA
>LR736880.1:880584-909438 GCA_902654985.2 Oryctes borbonicus
ACTACGTTTATTTCATCATTCAGTAACCGTATTGATAATTCCAAATAATATATCACACGGCTAACTGTCTACCGCGCGTAATAACTGTCAACGATATCTCAATCTTCAAGTTATTAAATATTTAGTCTGGTACATCGTTATGTATTCAAGTAGACGTAAACTTTTGCCAATAACAACGTGTATATCACATTATACACCGGCTTAAAATGCTGTTAGATGAATTAAGTCCCAAAGGATTAGATAAACAATCCGGGTTCAAAATCACATGTTCTAAAATTTTATTTACTATTAAAGTACAAACGGTTGTTATAGGTGATGCTAAATACGTATCGAAGGTACAGCAGCTATAAAGTTTAGTTTAGAAAACAGCATTATGGATTATAACAAAGCGCGGAGCAGAATGGTTCATTAAGGAAATTAGTAATAAAAAATAATGGTATAATTACAACGTGTTGTTTATGGATTGACTTATGAGTGAAACGAAGAATTTAAAAGAACCCTAAAACTGGAATTTATGTACAATATCATAAGCTGGCTATTAAATAATATTGAAAATTCAAGTAAAACTTGTATGTTTAATATAAAAAATTATTTTGTAACGATCGGTATGGCATCAAGTGAAAACAATACCACCTTCACTGATACCTCATTTCATCAAAAAATCAGTTCACGTATGTTTCTAAATCTCTAACCAATAAAAGACAGGATTGGCATTAACTATTAAGCCAACATTAAAATAAAGGAAATATCCAAATACTTTTCTGTTAGAAGAAAGTTGCTAGTCTTCTATTTAAAAACGACACCGTGGTGTTCCAGCTTCCGTAGCTTTTAGTTCAAAGCTTTGCAATCAGCAACTTAACTTGATTGCAAAGCTTTTTTAAATAATATTAGATACATTATTTTCCAATCTACCTTCACAATTTAATCGATTTAGTAGGACCAATAATAACGAACATAATAATAGCGACCCTTGAATTTGGATCATCCTATATATTCAAGTATATGGTATTTTCCCAAAAATAAATGTTTCTCGTTATTAAGTGTATGAAACATATGAAACACAGAAATAAATTTATTGCGTGTAAAATTGTCTATATCTAAGGAAGCCCCACCTCAAGTTAAGTTTAGTTAGAGTAAAACACAATCCTTGCACAAGATAAAATTTTGGCAAAATTTTCAAACAGTAATTATAGAAAACATTTCGTGAATTCCTATACGTTGAGAATACGTACATACATACAATGTGCGCGGAAAAGTCTGCACTGTACGTGTAACTTTGTTCCTTTAGTTTTAAAGTAGCAGCGTTTATAGTTTGCCTGCGAATTTTGATGGAACAAATATTTTGGAATATTTTTTGGTTTCTCTGACGCACAAACAAACACAAGTTACTTTAAAACTAAAGAAATAAAAAAAGTTCCAATATGGTGCAAACTTTTCCGCGGACACTATACATAACTGCATTATTGAGAATAATAAACTCAACAAGATTTTAAACGGTCAAATTATCAATTTATAAATCTCGGTAAATACTCGCACATTTTGGGGCTCGCAGTCACCACTGATGATAAAGCATTTATACATTTGACTAATTACAACAATTTCAAGATAAAAGTGATATCCCTTACTCAGCATTTTACATTGTTTTTTTTTTCACGATGTTGCTCAATCTCAGCGAAATTTGTATCATCCTAATTACTACGTTAATACACATACTTCACCTCTCATACATACGTGCGTGTGCTCCTAAACTCTTAAAATATCCATTTTCAATATTGCACGCCAAATTGATATCTTATCTAGAATTTAAATTCTTGGTCACCTAAAATCTCCTCTATATATTTTTATATATGTTAACCACTACCTTTCACTAATTGCATCATATATTAATAAGATTACCTCACGTTACCATCCGTATGGCGGCAACACTCGCCTATACATACGTTTCCTTCCACTCCGCCGAAATAGACTCAACATGAAGATATTGACAATCTGACCAATTTAATTGTCAAACATTGCTTAAACGTAAATACCGAAAAATCTACAATACAAGAAAGAAGTGAAAATATCACTGGCTGATATGGTTACAATTATTGTTAAATGTTAATTTAAATGTTAATTATTTAATGTTAAATTATTGCTAAAAAAAAACTCGTCCCTATTGAAACAACAAGAATTTGGGTGTTTTCATTGACACAAAATTAAGACCATATTATTAACAGGATGATAAGAACAACTTATTGTAAGCTAGAGATCTTATACGGCTATAGAGAGCGCCCTGATGAAGACTTTACACAAAGTCGAAAATCTGGCAAATGAAATATAGAATTAAAGCTAGGCAGCTTTTTATCTTTATGCCTGTCCAGTTAATTTTTGGGTGTCATTAAGCGGTTTGCACGTCATGAGTACCTGTTACTTTCCCTCGCAACACTAAAGGCATACCATTTTAATAATTTAAGCTAAAGCAGTTCGGCAATCTCTAAACTCCCCTAAAGGGAATATTAACAGTTCTGTAGAGGAAATCTTTAAAATCGGCCCAAAAGATTTTCTCATAGCCTTGTTTTAGTTTGATTATTAAATCCTTAAGTTCTTTATTAGTTTTTTTTTATATTACAATGTTTTCTTGGATTCTTGGATTACTAGTTTTTCATTTTTTTTTTCATTTTCCGATTTATGTTATTATTTATATGATGTGCTATGTTTTCTGTATTTTTATTGTTTTTGATGCTGTTAGGGGTAAGTGCGACGGCGGTTGATCTGCCTAAGGGATAGTCGGTAGGATGGCGTGCTTTCCCAATGAGAAACTCGGGCATTTAATATCTGTAGATTATGTTCAATTAAATGTATAACATTTTATCAAATATTTTTTAATAAAATAAATATAATATTCTTCTCTACAGTAAGGAAACACCAATCATTTCTTACTAAAACATACTAAACTCTTTGTAAATGTTTTCCAATAATTATTATAATGTGACAATGTTGTTCTTCATATTCCTCCAAATGCCATCAGCTACCTAACGTTCGTTTTATGAAGAATACGATATTCTGCGCCTTATGTAAAAGATTTTTACAAAATGTAAACATCACTGGGTAGGCAGAAACACGTGCCTGAGTCTTAGTGTTTATTTCTCCCCAATGTAGAGGTACTACCAGCAAAACTACCGCCAAGTATTTTATTTGTTTGTAGTAACAATGTGATGCTTATTTTAGCAGACAAAAAAGACATTGTCTTTTTTGTCTGCTTTTTAAACAAATAAATAAACATCTTTAGATTGAGACAAATACTTGAAATTCGCACAAATAACGAGAGAGTAAATCGATTCTCTAAACAAATTTCACACTTTTAACTTAGACTTCTTCTTTAATTTCAGGTCCTTCAACAGGCGGGAAACGTCGAGCGATTAGGTAGATTTCTATGGTCACTGCCGGCATGTGATAAGTTACACAACAACGAATCAGTGCTGAAAGCAAAAGCAATAGTGGCCTTTCACAGAGGCAACTTCAAGGAACTCTATCGTATACTTGAAAGTCACACGTTTAGCCCACACAACCATGCGAAACTGCAAGCTTTATGGCTGAAGGCACATTATATAGAAGCAGAACGACTAAGAGGTTTGTATTCGCAGTAATTTTTTTCGCGTTGCAAATAACACACATGCATACATACGTATGTATGTACATGTGTACGTGGAAAACGTAGCACTATATAAAACGCTGAATAAATACAAATTTTTCGTCCACGTTCACAACTAAGTTTCTTTGAACAGGAACTTAGACATATTTATTTTTGGCGTAGGTTTCAAATGATTAGGTAAATTTTTTATTTTAACTTGGTATGATAAGTTCACAACCCTATTCACAAGAAATTTATTTTGTCGATTTTCTGCTTTATTTGACGGATAACAAAAGCATAGATAATGATGAAGAATCCGCAGGGTGCTATGAACCCCATTTGAATAAATATACTATCATTATCGATCATACAAAGATAAAGACTAACAGTTATTTTAACATGTCCATTTACTTTACCTACACAGTGATGGGCAAATGTCTGGAAACATGTGAATATCTCCAATAATATTACAGGTATTGCTATTAAATTTAATACTAATAAGTAACTGATTATGAGGACTAAAGTGAAAATATCGAAAAACTACCCTTAACCTTGGAATATTAAATAAAATAAATTCTGTATCTTTTTAATATTCTGATGGAGCGCAGTATTCCGAAGATATTAATTGTCGTTTGTTAATTTTGGACAATAATCGAGATCAAATAGTGACATTTTCGTATTTGTGCAACTGAGAAACACAGAACGAATTGAAATTTTAAAGATGATAGGCCTATCAGAATAGACGACAAACGAATTCATTTAATTTTCTGCGCCCAAATAAACAACCAATAACGCGTTTGCAAAACATTACAAAAATATCAATGTCAGCCCATAATTTATCCAAAACAGCACCGCCAAACGTGCCAGCAGATGCCGATAAAGCTCAAAATGTTGCGATTTCGTTAAAAAAAGTAGCGAAACAACACCGACAGTACCAGTCGACGCTCAGGAAGAAGGATTTTAAAAAGGAAGAATATCCACATAAATATCGTCTTGTGCAAGAATTTTTTGATGGCTGTTTTCATAGAAGACCTGAATTTTGTGAAGCTATGGTGGAGCAATCCTTATTTTGCAATAAACCTTTTTTTCTGATGAAGTAAATTAAGTGTTCTGGCTGGTGTTTATAGAAACAGGATTAATCAAGTCCTACTTTTTAAATAGCAACAAGTGGTTTTCATAGGAGACCTGAATTTTGTGAAGCTATGGTGGAATAATCCTTATTTTGCAATAAACTTTCTTTTGTTTCCGATGAAGTAAATTAACTGTTCCGGCTGGTGTTTGTAGCTTAATCAAGTCCTACTTTTTAAATAGCAACTTAGCGAGTAAAACCTATTTATTTAAACCTCCTAGATATGCAAATTAATTAATTTCTCAATGGAAAAAAAGGGGAGTTACCAGTTGTTACATGGTTTCAACAAGAGCAAACTCCACCCCATCATGTATTAGAAGTACAACAACGATAGATTTTAGATTCTCTCAAAAATGGACTGGACGAAAAGTAGAATCGAATGGCCTGCTAGATCTCTGGATCTTCAACACTTTCATCAAGGATTTTTGTGTTCATACATGCTCCGATATCTATTTTTCAAGATGTTCTAGACAACGTGGGAGGATGCTTCCATCATTTTTGAAGCATCCTACAGAAGAGATAAAAGTAATCGTCATTAAACTGGTTCATTAATGCCCCAGAAGAAAAAAGACCCACAACCAATTAATATGTGTTCTTGCTAAAAACAAGCGTACACTAAAAAATTATATAGCTTTTTATATCAATTTTTTTGACCTTCAGGAAAATTTAATCGCTTTGCCGTAAAGACCTCTGGTAAATCTATCAATTAACAAAGAATTCGTTCATTCGTTATGGCGGTTAGGTTGCTTTTATATCAGAAGAATTAAAAAGAGAATACCCCAAAACATACTAAAAAATTCGTAAATACGAAGGTAATCTGAAAAGCTTCAGGCCTCGACGTAATTCCGCAGACACTTCCTATGTATATTTAAAAAGTTGAGACAAATGCATAAAATACAATATTGTTTAACAATTACTGCATTATTTAAAATTATAGGCAGGCCGTTAGGTGCAGTGGGTAAATATCGAGTCAGAAGAAAATTCCCTCTACCCAGAACGATATGGGATGGCGAGGAAACTAGTTATTGTTTCAAAGAGAAATCGAGGAGCGTCTTAAGAGATTGGTATTCACACAACCCGTATCCATCACCCAGGGAAAAGAGAGAATTGGCGGAAGCCACAGGACTGACGACAACACAAGTTTCGAATTGGTTTAAAAATAGACGACAGCGTGATAGAGCAGCAGAACAGAAAGACAAGTAAGTGAACCTATTTATATTTATCTTTTTATAAGTCGTTACGAATGCGAAGCTCTCGGTTAAAACCACCGCTTTGTGATGCCTTAAAAACGTAAACAAGCCACCTACTTTACAAACCGCAATTCCACCGAATCCTCTTATACAAAATATTAAATATGTTTTAAAAGAAATCTCTTCGCATGTTCTAAGTACATATTTTTATGGTAGTGGCATTTCCACAATTAGAAAGGAAATGTTGGCAAATTTAATAGATGACCGCTAAATAACGGAAATGCTGAATATTCCTTACTTGAGACAGGTACCGATTACGCCAAGCGACGACCTCAAGACCCTTTGTAATCAATACGAATCCTCACATGTGTGTCTATACAACAACAAAACTCTATCTTCGCTTATATTAATCTGATGGATTCGATCGATTTTTGATTGTAGCAGCGTTTACTAGACGTAAAAACCCACAGCTCGGAAATAACTAAATTAATTTAAATTTAAATTTTTTTGAGTCGATGTTGTCCGATTCCATTGTGTAATCATTGTCAATAACGTTCTAGTATTGGATATTCTATGTTAATGTTGATTATATGTCAACAATAAGCGAATCTTCTTGCCAAATATGAGAATTGCGTGAGCTCTTGTTCCTAACATTTTCCAAACATTTGCAATTTCTATATTAAGGAACAAATATAATTCTTTTTGGCTGGTTAAAATCAACGGTTTGCTTCATGTTAATAATAACACAACATCGACTTCATCCTGGTCTCAACCAAACAAATTGGTACCAGATACCAAATCTGAATCTGTTAATAAACTGCCATGGAGCTCTCTAAAACAAACAACATCAACGTAATACGGCTGAAGGAACGCAATGGAAATGCTGGCAATAAAGAACTGGACAGGTTGGCCAGGAAGGGCTCGATCCAGAACACTCTATTCGTCTGCCAGTATATGCACTTTAGAAAGGATCAAAACTGTCACCCGTGAAAAATTCTTGAAAAGATGAGATGAAATTAGTTCATACAGCTCCGTTAAAGTCACTTGAACAAGCGAACAGTGTAAAATACTTGAGACCTTCACATAGCTATTGGAATTCTGCTTGATTAACTTGCTGGCTAAGGAAGTACCTCGACAAGATCAGCCGAAGACCTGTTGTGTAGGGCCTGCCAAGCAGAAGACGAAATATTGGACCAGTTCCTCTGTAAGTGCTCGGCGCTGACACCAATTAGAAGGTACGTGTTGCCGCCATTAGGGCGGTTCCTCTGGGTCACGTCTTCGTGCCAACAGTGTTAACAGGGTAGAGATCTACCACAGCCTAATTGCAGTGAAGATGCTTTATAATTGTCACTTTTTAAAGCTTCTCACTTACGACATATGCCGTTGCAAAAAGAAAAATTACTAAAATTCAACCGGTCCATATCAAATAACATCACTGCATGTGCATATCTAGGTATAGATTTTTAGACGTTAATACCTTTTACGGAAAATTCCTCATAATTAAAGAAACCGAATAGCTATCACCGCCACAACCCAATATTCTCTATATTCAAAAATGAAAGGATTAGTTCGTTGATTGGATTACAACGCATGATCACCATAAAAAACGAATTAGTACTCTTAATAGTGTCTAATAATACATGTCGTAAATGCGTCCATATTTTCGCATTAACTTAATTCAATAAATTACAATGGAGATATTTTTAGGCAGATGTTCAGACGGTCTGCCCGAGTTCAACCGTTTTTAGCTGCAGTTTATAAGTGCGAACCAGACATGTGTTCGTGGCAATAAAGCAAGACGCATCAATTACTACATCGTTTAGTTTGCGAACTTAACCTGGAAGTTTGTATATTTGCTTGTTTGAACGGCAAGAATTATATTCGCAAGTAAGCGTAATTAATATGTAAGCAATTTCTACAATTTAATTGAGAACCAAACACAAAATTTGGAAATATGCAATTGTCGCTAAAAATAATGTAGTGTTTAATTATTATTTATAACCATTTAACCTGATTAATTAAATAGTAAAATTAATAAAGAAAATGAGGCAAATATTCCTGAGAACCGTTTATTCAAATTAGATGTATTTCTACTTTACGGTGGGTATAATTATGAGCATAATATTATACTATAATAATTAGTGAGGAATTCTTTATCATTAAGTGAAGGTAAGGCAATTAATTTACCAAAACTATCTACTAGAAAAAAAGCTTAATTCTTTTAGCGACAACCGCGTTACTTTGAAGTACTAATATATGCCATAAAAAGTCAATAGTATAATTACCACTTCTATATTTTCTAATTAAGAAAATGTGTAGAAATAAAAAAAAAGTGGTTAATAACATACTTTCCTAAACGCTTTAAATTAGAGAACCTTAAAAAGCTGCCATGGTGTAACTGCTTCCTAAGGCATATGCTTATAAGAACCGAAGACAAGTAGAAGAAAATAACATAGCTTTTATACAGTTAATGCTTATAGATATACAGAGTATTTCGCGATAGTCGTTAGTTAGAAGTTTTAAGAATGTTGTTATGAATGAAATTTTGAAATAAGGGCCCACTAATTTAATATATTTTAGCCAGCACCGGTTGAGCCGGATGTGGTTAGCAACTTTCTTATTTTAAATACAATTGTATATTTTTTATCAAGTTACTCGATTCTATTACAAAATTTCAGAGTTCCTTCTAACTGACGGGTATACATTTCGCTTCAAAGTGAATCGACACTAGCTACAGAGCCATTTAAATTACCAAAAGCATCGTATTTTTTTACAATGACTATAAAAATTAAGACAGAAAAATAACTGAATTTGGAATTTTCAAGATATCAGCTAAGAATTATGTTTTCGTAAAGAAACACGCTGTATATTATCAATTCAAATGAAAGAATGTGCGATTAATATATTGGTGAATCGGTGAATTATGAATAAAGTTCACCACTTTCCGTGCGCTTCACAGGCGTCGGTGTCGGGAGGGGTCATTCCGGCGCACTTGTGTTTTTGACCAACGCGTTAAAGATATATCGCAATATATCGTGCATTAAATCCGGGAGATCTTTAATAAACTCACTCACTTTCTCTGACAATGGTTATTTCCTTGATCCACGACTACATTTTATTACGTATAACGTAACCTCGCTACGGTCGCATGCATACCAATCGACCAACAAACACATTACTACTGTAATAAGAACGCTAGCGCGTATATTACGAATCACATACCCGAACGACCACTCCCATACCGACGCCTGTGAAGCGCACGGAAAGTGGCGAACTTTAATTATGAAAATTCTTGGTATCCCCCGCGTAATTAATATCTGAAGGAAGGAATATCCAATTCAATTTTTTTTTTAATTAGCTACAATCTACTCCAAAAACCTTAAATAGTTGGGTAATTTTAGTCATAAGTAAGCATTCACTTTATTTGGTGAAAACAAAGCATAAGCAAAACAAATTACAGAAGAAAAACAAAATAAAACAAATCACAAACTACAATCTGTATTACTGTAGCAAAAATAAAAAATAAAAATAAAACAAGTAATTAGCAAAAAAAAATATTGCTGTTATTAAAATTTAATACTCTTCTATACATTTAGTCACATTTTTTCACTACTTTGGAAGTGATTCTTCATTAGAGAAGTTATAAATTAAATCCAACTCGGCTGGACTGCGTGACCGAAAACACTAGCGCAGTGCAAAATAAAAATGCGCACTTCGCAAGAGTTTATATCTTTTTGGGGTGGTGTTGGCAACTTAACGAAAAAGTACCTTTACGAATTTTTATTTAAATATAAATTAGTTGTACGTTAAATAATTTTATTTTTTAGAAATTTGTGGAAGTGTAAAGCTTTAGATGTTCCAATGAAATGTATGATTAGAAACTAATCACAGGCTATTTTTATTCTCAATAATATGCTTACAATCAACGTTGAAAAATTTGTAAATATAATTATATGAATTAATGCAAGTGCACGAACTTCATTAACCGACTCAATCAAATTTTAGTTATGTTAATCTCTAGACTATTAATAAAGAAAATAGTGACTTAAGCTGCCAATATGCACATACGTACGTATCGAGGCAAAATCGATTCGATTTTTGTACCGAAACATCAAAAGATAAAACAAGAGTTTTTGTTTACAATCGCTACGCTTAAGCTGGGATATCTTCTCCCAACAGAAACGTTATTGCTTAAGTCTCGTCTATAGAGATTTTTTTCTTTATTGTTTATGCCATAAGGTATGCAAAATACCGACCTTGATTACGATGTTCTAGGCAAACAACAAAATCAACACACGCCGAAAGAAAAAAAGCTGTGTACAACGTATATATATCGTCAAGTTTCTTAATCTAGTACGAATAGTAGGTGTTGGGAATTGGATTGTGGTCGGTCTGTACAGTTGTGGTGTTGCGGCATTGCGGACCGGACTGGGTGTCGAATGTCGGGTCATATGACTCATGTGCTATTTCTGGCGTCGCCGTCGGCTTAGCATAACCTGGCGTCGTCTCTAGCCCACTTCTCTAATTTCCAAACAAATATTCTTTGTGTGTGCGTCGACGTCTACTTATGTGTATATATTTATACAGCTAAACCTTAGCTTTTGTGACCTGCCAGAAATGTTACAACATAACGGGCACATATTACAGTACGGCGGTATACCTTAACACGGTCTCGTAGGCCGTCGCATGCACCCGATCTTATTAATATCCGGGGTAATGTTTTACCGATTTATACTTACTCGTGAAACAATAAAAATAGACACATTAGTAATACGTTTCGAGCATCGCAGCGTTAGTATACGTGTATCCGTATCGTGTACACTGTACGGTTTTATATAAGGTTCGCCCGATTTATCCGGCGATTTAATTATATTGCTTCTAAAATATCCGGATCATACGCGCCTAAATGTTAGATGTAAGACGCGCATCTAACACACGCCAAGCTGTCTGTTCAGCTAACGTTAATGTCAGCAGTGATAAATTGTATTCGTCTTTGAAGTTTAGGTCTATCTTTTAATATAACCGATCCTGCACGGTTTTTCTCTTCGTGAATTTATAATTGCTATTGGCTACGCGTATAACTATGAGACACATGATTTTTGCCAATTAAATGTATATCTTGATCCGAATAGATAAGAAAAAGGACTATTTGCATTTACTTTTGTTTCTCATTGTGTCTTATGAGACGCATAACAAATAAATTCATAACGTGTGCTTGTTCGTTTAATTAACAGGCAATGCAGATAATAAATACAGATGGCCACTGCATTATTAATTATTACACTGTAAACATGTCAACCTCAATGCCTACAAAATATTTCTCAAAGCGCAGATATGTAGCCCACTTATACATTAAAATACTCTCATATACTGGGGATTCTACACGAAATTCATGTACTGATTATTTAATTATTTAGTGCAGAAATTTCCAACCTTTTCTACACCACCGCCCCCTTTAGAAGAAAGAAACATTCCAACTCTACCAATTCTACCAATTTCACTAAGACAATGCACGCATGCACACTTGTGTCGTGGCCATGGCAGAATTCTATGAGTTAAGATACGAATTGCTTCCGCACCCACTATTTTCGCTAGATTTATTCTATTCTATCTATTTCGGAATATGAATGAATGGATCGGCGAAAAAACTCCTATTTTGCAGGGTTGCAGAAATCGTATTTTTTAGATGGGATACAAAACGTAGAATTAAGTGTGGCGACCTCAAAGGAAACTATGTTAAAAAATAAAATGAATTTGACATCGTAAAAATGTTTTTTTCCTTGCCAACGCCGAGTTATTTATCGAACTCTTCTCCTGGCCTCCCTTGGTGGCCGCTCAAAATGTTAGCCGCAAATACATTAGCCACAAGGAAAACAAATGTGCAATTACTGTGTTGTACCGCATATCTAACAACGTATAATCACTGATTAAACTGAGAGAGAGAATACGGAACCGAAAGACAATAACTAGCAATCCTACGCGTGACCGGCATCTGAATAACTACATGAAATTATGTAAAATGGTGCGGTAACTTGATCTTTAACCCCTTTCTTCAAATTAATTGTAGATTTTTCGGAAACGGGAAAAGCTACAAGCATGTGTATCATAACTGTACTCTTTAATGAAAAGGGGCGCAAGCCAAAGTTAGTTTCTCTCTAGCAAAGGAAATATACGTGGAACACGAATTTATTTATATTAAAGTAGTTCCATAATAAATATGGTTCTATATTATCTTATTTATATAACCTATTTGATGATGATTTTTATCCTGAATTCTTTGTTCTTCAAAATTTTACATCAAACCTAATGTCATTGCTGAGTTCAAGTACATTGGAGTTGAATGATATGATGAGATGATATTCTCTTCCCATATGCCAAAGAAGCCTCTTGTGTTTTAATAATTTGGGAGGAAAACTTTTGTAAGAAAAAATTAATAAAATCTATTTTGTTATAATTGAAGACGGTACCATTTATTAAGGTAAGATCAAGAGATTAATTTACCAAAGCGTTTAAAAGGCTGCTAATTATAATGAACCACGCAGAACTTGCTCACATCCTCGTATTGATAATTCCAGAATAAAGTATGTAATCCCTTAGAAATGTAGGATTACACGTACAGCATGTGCATCCATTTATTGGATTTATATGTATAAACACGTTGTAAAGCGTGAATTCCTTATAGACGAATATTTTTTGAGAAAAAACTAAAACTTTCGGAGGGGACTCTATATTTATAGTACGTCATAAAATGGGATCAAATAATGGCGGTATGGCTTCCGTTGGTAATTCGAGACTGAGATGCGTAAACTTTACGATTTACAGGTTTCCGATGGAAGGGTCATAATTACGTTAAAATAAGACATGTTTGTTTACGAAATTATGTGTATGTGTACAGAAAGAGCGCTTCGCCGAAAGAACCGTCATAATTTCGGGAAGCGAAATAAAAACGTTCCTTTTAACGGCCAAGTCACCGGAAAACTTTATTTCAGCATGTGTACTTTTACAAGTTAATATAATTTTAGGTAGATATACACGCATTAAAAACATTTTTAAGTGTTTTACAAGCAAGGTACTGAAAAGCTTTACTGCATGTCATCCTTTGGATCCCGTGCGATTTCGGCCCGCGTGAAAATATCAAGGGATACTGTTGACTAGTTTTAAAATTACCGTACTTGTCGGAGAGTTTCTTTGCCCGAGTTTCTTAATTTAAATGCGCCCGGCTATAATTTGTTTCGCCGCTAATGAAAGATAGGACGCAATGTTTATTATAAAACGATCACACAAGCGTAATTTTACTTCTTAAAATCGAGGAAACTCTTTCTTTAGAATATACACAGTTGTAATCACGCGAATTGATAAATAAGATTTTGTTTATTGTGCAACGCTAACACAGGATTTATTTTTCTTACTTCTAATCTAGACTTTCATTATCTAATGAAGTGAAAATAACCAATTAACGTAGTTGAAACGTAAACTTTACGGAACAGGTTCAAAAAAGCATTTTTATGCGCAATTCGAAGGAGAGATTAAATAGAAAACAGTAGGATATGGTTTTTCATAATCACCTACACGAAAAGCAATATTTTTTTGTATTAAACGCGAAAAGTGTTGAATAAATAAAGAATAAAAACGTGTTTGAACTTTACGCTACCATTTTCATTTTATGAATTGCAGTAATTCCTTTATATTTGTTTGTAGATACGTCGGAATAACATATAACATATTTCATCGAATATTACTATCAAACTCTCTAAACAATTTCATGGATATAAACATCAACGTTACAAAGCGTATCCAAATATTTTTTGGTAACGTACACAACGTCAAGTATTTTCAGGAATCCTTTTTCCGAAGCATTTCAATCATCGATTAGGCAAGCGTCCCTGACCAACATTCCAACGGATTGTTCCGGTTGGTCCACATAATCCTCTAATCAAGGCAAATTAGTTTAATTATGCCGTCTTGTTCGGTGAAGCACGACAGCTCTCTCACATTCTAAACAGCACAATCTATATATGATACACCAAGCAGACCATTGTACGTTAAATGGTGCCAATTCCTAAATGTAACAAATTTGCACTGTACACTGAAATACCTGTATAAAAATGCCGTTTGTGGATTTCAACAAAATGTACGACTCTGTGAATAGGGAGGAAGTAAATAAAGCTCTGGAAATAAAGGAGCAAAGAATTTGAAGTAAAGACCAGACCATCGCAAAAGAAACAAGCTTGAATGAAAAG
This sequence comes from Oryctes borbonicus, assembly GCA_902654985.2. NCBI lineage: Eukaryota > Metazoa > Arthropoda > Insecta > Coleoptera > Scarabaeidae > Oryctes > Oryctes borbonicus. The sequence goes on from LR736880.1 coordinate 894,757, forward strand.
TTTGAAGCATTCTTAAGTACATTATCTTATCATTCTGTTTAATTTTAAGAAAATTCGTACCAATGACATTCCCAAAATCTGAGTTTAAGATATACCCTCAATTCCTCTCGAAAATTTATCACCTCTTCTTTTCAAATTTTCCCATGCTATATTCTTTGGTATTCTGTTAAAAACTTTATTCAGGCCTAGAAAGAGATCCTTCCGTTCGATGTCTCCTCCATCAGTTGCCTTGTATCTTGTGTCTTTTTTGTGTGCTTTTACCTTGCCCAAAAAGAAAAAAAGAAGTGATTCTTACACCTTATTTACATATTTATAATGCTGCAAAAACGTAAGAAAATAAGGTATACAACACGCACAAGCCTAAGCCGCCATTTTGTATCTGCCGAATTTAAGAAAATCAGATTTATTGCAACAACAATTTCATTTCAATTCATATTAAGTAAATAATTAATTTTTTTTTACTTTTTAACTTTAACATGTACGGAAAATTTTAAAATTTCACACAGAAACCGATTTCAAAAACTGGCTTTTGAAAACCAATAAACCCTAGCTTTATTGGTATATTTGTATGTTATAAGAACGACTGCTTCTATTAACTCAAATAATAAAAATGCAATTTTTCAGTCGATCAGGGAACTATCACGGGCAGAATGAGAAAACGATTATATTTAGCCCTAAATAAATCCAGCGTATACTAAGAATCTATTCTAGTGGCTGTTTCGTGATCGTTTTACGGGAAAAAAAAAAAAAACAAAGAAAAAACAAACTGTAACAAAGATGACCTAAAATGCAGTGTTTCAAATAATTCTTTGAAGTATACCTAACTACCCGGTCCTTCGGCTTTTAGAGCTAGCCTTATTATCAGCGTTCAAAGTAGAGATACACATAAATATTTACACGATTCGCGAAGAATTTTTAAGATGTGTTTTATATCGCATTATACCTCCGACTATTATCTTCGAACACAATACCATGCTATAGAATGTTTATCATCATATTCCCATTGTTCGCTAATTTTTAAATCGAGACTTGTTAGTTTACAATTGGCAGCAAACATTTTGTAATAATATAAGCATTTCTCCGCCAGATAAGAGTATTATGTCTAGAACTGCATCTAAATGGATCTTTCCTAATAAAATCGTGGACATAAACGCGATTTCAGAAAACGGTTAACTATTAACTTTTTTCTTCAACCTTTATTATTATAAGTGCAAAGACGGGTTTCACAAGTAAAAAAAGGAGTTCCTTTTCGAGGTGGTACTTACACAATCGATTTGGGCTTAATAGTTTTTAATATCTTTAGATCGTCAACGCATTGAGAAAAAGATGAAACAAGTGTAAATATCACGGTTCCAGATAAGATCTCTGCGGAACACCCGATATGATAACCACTGCCTAGGTGCGTAGCCATCCAGTTTAACAAATTGTGACCTGTTGGATATAATAGCTTGAAATAGAGAGAGCGAACGTCACAAAATGTTACATTTGGGAAATTGGCCATTCTTTATCAGTTGACATGCAAGGTAACACGATGTTTGTTGGGATTTGTGACAATCGCCGGTTTGAGGGGTTGCTAGCAAAATAACAGCCCTATGTCTATATATATCTATATATGTCTATATTATTACAACATTACTATTTTCGATGAAAAAATCCCAAAACTACTAAATCCGTCATGTTGATTCCAAGCCACAGAATTATAAGTTTGTAGCTGCCGAAGGTGTCCAGAACCTATCCATTTCTCAGAGCTTTTAGTAGACCGTTGAACACAACTGAATTTTTCATCTTTCTGGAAACGTGTTTGTGTCGTAAGGTTTAGAAGTATCTGTTTTATGAATTCAGGTCTTTAAGTCGATTATATATGACTGAATTTAACAATTCACTGGCGTAGAACAACCTGGCTTTTGTCTAAATAGGTCCATTGGAACTAATTTCTTCGCCAAGGGCATAAAAATACACACATCAGTTTATGGTCAGCTTTTTTACTAGGCACCTTTCTTATTACTATAACGTTCGCATGGGGAACTCTTTCAATTCCAATGCATTGAGAAAGAAGTGTTGTACGTGGACGATTTTCACCCACCACATGGAAATTGTAGATAGTAGTTATTAAACAACATTCAATTTATATTAGATTTTTTGATTTTATCCTTAACGTATGTGTTACATTTCAAAATAAACACGGAGACTCGTGTAAACTGCAACGGATAGGTTTTACGCTCCCACTACTACAAAAAAACGATCGTAATTGCGAGTATCGATTTCATTTAAAAGCATATAAAATTGAAGAATGTGGGGTCCAGCTGAAATTTTGCATTCCATAATCACGTATCAAATGTGTGGTATCGAGTGGCGGAAGTTTAAAATAGCATAACACGCGTCGGGCTATTCTCAGTTTCCAGGCATCATCCAACACCACTAGAAATAGAAATAACTGCGAACTTGAAACCTTAAAATTACTATGTTCAACGCGGTACGTGTCGTCGCATTCTATCCGATTCTTTTTTCATAATTCATCGGCGCATTTTTTCCTATTTTTCGCCGCTTCTCGGCAACAATCCGTCTATGCTGACACACGTCGAAAAATCTTTTATGTTGGACTATTTTGGTATCATAAAAACCTACATGTTTTAATACAACCTAGTGCCTAGGTTTGTTATTGTTGCTGCGATTTTACGGCTGTGCGGCTAGAACCTGTATAAACTGAAACATAATACCAGTTTCACAAAGGATCTGTATTTAATATCACAAAGATATGTCATTTATTCCATTTAATTAGCATATTTTGAAACTATTTATGCTGTAGCCCTCTCAATTGACTCCTTCTGATGGGGTTACTCATGCTTAACATCTTTTCTACAAATTGATGGTTGCATTTCCCCCATTTCTTTTTCCTTTTGCTTTGTCTTTATTTTTCTTTACTCATGTTTGGCGAACTGACTAAATACCATGCAGAATTCTAGCAAGAAGTGTTAAAAATTCCAACATCTATTTGTATCTGATAGGAAACTAAAGTACTATACCGCAGCTCATTTTTTAGTATATTGGTGTTATAAGAACGTCTTGCTCAATTTAAAGATTTAACATGGCAAATCACAATTTAGTTTTATCCAAATTAATAGGGCGATCCAGAGTTTTCACAGTTTTCATGAGTTTACCTGTAACTGGATGGAAACACCGACAAATTGATTTAATCCAGAACCTTTCTTCTGATGGTTCGAAAAAATCATAAATCATCTTGATGCCCCCTTCATGTACTTCAAAAATTGGTCGAAGAAATTGATTTTTTCGGGCAATTAATATGATAGGAATATATTACAAAAACATCGTCCATTGATATGAAACAAAAAAAAAAACTAACCGCATACGGAAGATTCTTGTTGCGCTAAAACAATAGTTAATGCTAGACAATAACATTGCCTACAAACGCTTAAAATTACATTCGTAGTTTATGCAGGAAACCGCACTTACAATGTCTCTTAATCCTTGCTAGATACTTGAAGAAACCACATCTAAGAGTATGGTATCACAAGAAACTAACTCTGGTACTTTTAGTTTTACTACAGACATGTCATGCAATGTTATTCTGTGTAGTTTTCTTCTTTTTTCTGAATAATAATTAAATTTCGAATATTTGTGGTACTTCCCGCTAGATAGATATAATTGGAGTTCTTATTTATAGCGCATACCTTTATTTCTGATTTTTATTGTTTTAAGACGTAATTAAACATAAAATCCTCGATGTAAATCCATGTCGAAGTTATAAAAGTTCATTAATTAACGAAGTGTCGGAAAAACATGTTCATTAAAAGTATTAGAAAGGACCCTGTGGCTCCTCATTAATTATAGGAATTACAGACACTTTAATTTTTAAAACGTTTATGCGTTTTTTATGACGTCATTTCGAGTCAGAAGGAAAGTGTACAAAACGCACATTATACAGCTCGTATACGGATGTATTTATAATACTGATATGGTTCGACTTTGTGAGGCTTGATGTATATAGTCTGCGAGTTTATTACAGATTAAAACATCTCCGCATGAGTTTACCAGTTGGTACTATCGGTGTTGGAAATGTAAGATGACGGCTCGGCTTTCCCTCAAATATTCCCCTCATAGCACTAACAAGGGCGCTGTCTGTATCGGGTTTCACCAAAACAACGGTCGCTGTTCAAATAGACGCATCACCGATATTTTAATCAGCCCATAGAGAAAAATTTAGCGAGAGTGTGTTAAACTTTACACACCCATCATTGCAGTAATTACTGGATCTCTTTTTCACTTTGGGTATGATAGAATATGGCATAACAGAAATGTTGTATGATCGAATTACTGCTATTCATTACCTCAGTTATTCCTGAACGCTGAAAATCATAAAATAACAAATTCTCTTTACAAAACAACATAAACTATCGCGATTGTTAAAGCAAAATCAACTATAATTATAAAAAAGAAGACGATACTCCTTTGTTTAGGACGTCAGGATTTTACGGTAGTACTTTGTATGGTAGCTAACGAAACAGCGTACCTGAACACCGAAATGTCTAGTCCTTGCGGTTGCATAGGACTTCGCAACTTTGCAATTGGTTTACGGAATTGATCGAGCAATAAGTCTACGAACTGTTAAGTGATCTAAGTTACCTTTATTCTAAACAAGTACTCAAACTCTGCGGCACAAGAGCACTAAATACATTTCATTTAAACCCTTGTCACGGTACTTCACTCTCATTGAACGCACGTTTCAGTAGCCAAGCAAGATTTATCAAATCTCTTGAAATTGAAATGAACCAAATGCTCTTTTTACCCAACTCTAATTGATCTTTTTATCTGCCCAATTCATGCTTGATCACAATTTTTACATGGCACACAACATAGGTCTATTAGTAACTTACTTTTATTTCTTTTCTTATGTTGTCTTTTCCTTCCTCGCGAGTAAATTTAATAAAGGAAAGTTTTCAATTAAGTTAATCTAAGAAATCACTTATTGAACATTTGCTGGTGTCAAAGATCCAAAAAGTGATACCATCGACGTATCTAACCCAAAGCCTTGACAATAGGCCAAAATATTCTTACAATGTACCCATAAAGATGTCAGCCATAAACGCGGAGCTGTTATCCGTTTCCGTTCCTTCCGTTTGCAATTTGAAAAAAAAATACAAAGTCCTGCAAAAGAAATTAAACTAGCAGCTTCTTCTCCATTCATTTGGTAGTCTAACAAAAGATTTTTCTAAGTATTCCGAAGCTAAATCGACCGAAATAGTAAAAAGCAAGGAATTTAATCGAGCGAGACTAAAATTTCTTTGTCAGTAAGCTGTCCTTAATTTTTTCAATGGACGGGTAAGAATTATTAATAGCTAAATCGGGAATCCGCACAAGTAACTGGCTCAAACTACCTGGAAAGTAAGTTGGACTATTGATGATTGAAGCAATGAGTCTCATTCTCTTCATAATTGATGATTTGCATATCTACAAGTTCTATCTGAAGAAGCTAAATATCCTGCTCTAAATAAATTTATTCGTTTTATCCTGAACTCTTTGTTTGCTTATTTTCCTTATTTATTCGTTATACTTCCTTTGTTAACCTGCTAAATAATGTATGATTGGACAAAAGTATATTAGGACGGTTGGCAAGCGACGAAGCAGTATGGGCAGTATACCCAAGGCTCGCTTTTGTACAGGTTTATTGCGTATCGTCCAAGTTTGCTTTCCTGCCAGCACACATACATATATGATTATTTCAAATATTTAATCGTTAGGAGAAATAACTCATATTTTACGCAAAAAGTTGGCAACAAAGCGCAGTTATGTACAATTTCATTGTGTTTGAATTCATTGATTCAATTTGCAAGCCTTAGATTTAGTAAACAGTCTCAATTTTAATGCCTAAACATTTTCTCACTTTCTGCTGACGTTTACATATTCTGCTAACAATAGCTTATAACTTAATCAATGTAGCGACTACACCTGGCCGCCATAATGCACTCCCAAAAAAAAAACTACATCAATCAGTTTTATACACACTGTTAAAAGTTTATTTAAGAATCGTAAGTATCGAGCTGCTAATTAGTGATAAACAGATAAATTGTTATTAGCTTTCATAATCCTTATTGTTTCTTAAAAGCATATTTTGGCAACAGCTGAATCGTGATCGTTTTCGATAGGAAATACCAAAGAAGCTATTTTAGGATTAATCTGTCATTATTGTATATACATTTTGTAGTAAACTAAACAGAAAGACGATACTTCGTATTATACTCCACATCAAGGATGGAGGATCAGATTACTTCTCAGCGGACAACTTAATCAATTTAATTAAAAAATGATGACCATTAATCATGTTTTTTGGATACTAAAAGCGTAATTATTACATGATGTTAATGAGGAGTTATTGTTTATTTGCTGTTATCTCTTAAAAATCGTAGTAATTTGTTATTCGAATTAATATTTACTAATTAGCATAATACAATTAATTATTCCTATTGGTTCATTCATGTTTTTGTTAGGTACTTCTTAATACATGTGTAAGCAATCCATCTAGCCTCGGATGCCACAAAATCGTTAGGAAAACGTGAATAAATTATCCGTTCGTTCTTGTGTAAATGTACACAAGCGCATCGAAAGAAATTACATGGATTCAGTTTCAAGTTTCACATTTTTGTCGGGAAAAAAGACGAAAAGAAAACATCGGAATATAGAGACGGACACGAAATGTTGGAAACAGTTAGTGTCTCCTATTCGGTAGTAAACAAAAAGCGAAGGGCAAAAACCTACCGATGCAGAAGAGGAGGGTTGGGCGGTATTCTGTAAACATATGGGCACCACTTGTCACATTGACTAGCGGCTAAAGGTCTGAAAGAAAGAGCCCTAATAAGTATTTATTTAACCATCAATTTGCCTTGTCAGAGGAGAGTTTTGCACCCGAGATGTTCTTAATCGACTACGCCTGTCGTCGCAGCTATTCTTATGGAAACGAATATTTTCTTTAAAAATGCTGATAGATCTACGTAATGTATATACGTATATGTTGTACATATGTATACTAAGATACCACAGTTCCAGGAATATTACAGGAAGTAGCGTTTCAATTCTAGTTGGAGAATCCTATTTGCAGATGTTTGCATAAGGTACTACTGTATTTAATTGTACGTGCATTTGTACATTTTTTTAGTTACTAATTATAAGTCAACAATCTACTGACAAGCCACCATACACATATAAAAATAAGAAACAACTGTTACGCTAAAAATAGTCACCAAAACTAAAAATACTCAAAATAAAAAGGGTTGAGGGTGCAATAGTCAACAATGTGGTAGGTTAAATAAATTCACCAAAATCCATTTAAAATAACAAAACTAACAGCTACTTCCGATACAACCGGAAGTTTTAGGTAAAAATATTTTTATTCAATTGTACTCGTAAGCTTTAGTACATTACCATATTTTTTCAATGTATTGTAATTATTATTTGTCTAGGTTGGAAAGTGTTTCTAATTGTCATATTTACTACTTTAGTTGTGAGGCGAAGCAGTGTTGATGACTTCCTCTCTCGAATTTTCCCAGATTAGGTTTTTCACCCCCGTCTTACACATTGAGTAAGATAGGTTTTGTTAAGAAAAAAAGGACTCCATTAAACAACTTACGCTGCGAAAAATCAAAGTTACTAAATTTAAATCAATATTATACTTGTTATGAAAATTTCTCAATTTTATCAAATTCAGACAAGCGCGCTGTTTCATGTATGTAACAATCAAAATTAGTATCATCCTCATGGTGACCCTGGTGATAATTTCGATGTAACTGACAAGACCCTACCATGGTTCCGTCAGGCTTTTAAAGTGGTTTGAGGAGTGGTGCTACGCTCCCGCAATAAATAGTCGTGCCGTGCGCTAGTTTTGGACATCCCTTAGTTCGTTCGAAATGTCTGGGTTGTGGAGCACTTAGTCGTACCCAGTTTGTTGGAATATTCCAGAAAGATGGCGGTGGAGATGGGCACGTGATCCTCATTCTAGTGGTTGTCGAGTCCGGGGTTGAAGACTAAAGTTAGCAATTGGCGACGTTGCCAACCTCGAACTCAAACAACTAAGCCTATAGATGAATCACTCAATAATATAAATTACCCACCCAATGATTGATGTTTACATATTCTAGCAGCGTGGAGAAGCTGTTTTAAAGACATCCGCCTAACTCCAAGAAAAGAAATAGATTGTCGAATTTCTCATTGTTTAGATATGTAATTCCAATTTTTTTTACAGTAGGTATGTACGGATTCCCATACATACCGGCTTCTTTTTTTTATACGTACACCTTTGGTATGTGTAACTCCAAAAAGAAGATTGTCCAATACATTACCGACATAGCAGGCAACTAGTTATACGTTTACGTTCAACGTGCGTGAAACCACAGGTGAGGTTTCAATAAAGAAAATGGAACATTTCAGCTTCGAATAATGAAAATATCACATTCTAACGATTAATTGAGAACATAGCAAAGGTAATTTTATAGCGAGCATTCCAAGTATCCTCCTTGTCTTTCAAAGCAATAAGCAAGACGATTTTGAAAGCAATGCAAAGAATTCTTAACAAATTCTGGGTTTATTCACACGCAGTACGTACGCTTTCTTCTTTCAGTTCGTCCATGCAACGTATTTGCATGTTATTGTTTAGGTAACTCCAAAGAAAGTAATCGTTTGGAAACAAATTAACTGATCTTACGCGCCATAGTACGGGGCCAAACAGATTCCTTACAATGTGGCGGAGCCCCATCCACTTTAACATGATCTTACGCGCCATAGTATGGAGCCAAACAGATTCCTTACAATGTGGCGGAGCCCCATCCCCCATCCACTTTAACATGGTCTCGCAAGAAATGTAGAAATTTTGCTGGAGTAAGGCTTCCATCGATAAAAAATGAGCCAATAAGTCTCCCGTTCATTATTCAAATCTAGACACATCCAGACCAATAGCTAACGGATTAATGGAATGGAAATTTTGTGTTTTTCAATGGATAAATTTAGATAAATAATAAAAAAGATAAATAAATTTGGTAAAAATGTGTGATAAAGAAAAAAGAATCCGGATATTTTTCGTGTAATTGTATATTATACTCGCAAAGCAGTAAAGGAATAAATAAACTCACAATATCTTATTGTTTTGCAAGCAATCTAATGTTTTGGGTACAGGTACAAAAGTATATGTGAATTTATCATTACACAATAAACAAAGCAGAAAACTAAACAATAGCGTTATGCAATTATCTGCTTGTCAAATGCCGTTAAGAGGATACCGTTCCTGAGTGATTTATTTATTATTTCTTATGATTGTTATTCAATTAAACGGTGTATCCTTTTCATGAGTATTAAAATAAACATCCTATTACGGAACATGAAATTAATTTAAGAATCTCTGCCATTTAGTTATTTACTGGCTGCCGATTCTTGAAAACTGTCTATAAAATATTTATTTGTAGCGACTATGTTAACAAATATGTTCATGTAAGACATAATATGAAGAAATGAGTTGAATCGTTTTTTATTTCTTTCGAATCCATTCGAAGATTCGTTGAAAAAAAAAATAAGACTTTTCACTACCACTCAGCGTAATTTTTTTTTTGCTGAGGTCTCTTTAGACACTCCAGATGGTCCTATCCTATTTCATAAAGTAAAAAATGTCATGTTCTATAATCGTGCTTGCTTTGCTTCAAACTAGAAAAGCAGTTGCACGTTTTCTGCCATTAACTAAACTGCACCGTTAGCGAAGATATTGTGCAGGCCGCCATTAAAGTGAACACATACGGTGTTTGATTTTCACATATGAAGCAACAATTATGTGCTGCATGCATGCCGCAGCGCTCACCTAGACTAGAATTATAGCAAACTACCTGATGGCTCTGTACCGCAACTGACCTCTCATTTAATTGTTTAATGCGGAACTTCACTCCTTAGTGCATTACTTTAATGAAAATGGGATGTAACGTGCACTTTGATTAGCCCCTCATGATATAATATCGTATTTCTCTAAAACGTTAAATATCTAACTTGCCCGTTATGGGGATAGAGAACACTATCATTTATACATGTTTTCCTGGGTACATAATTTGGAAAAATACCTAGTTACATATTTCTAATAGTGGAGGTACTCCAGCGAAGCTTCAGCGTAAAAATAAGGCATCTAATTTACGCGCATTAAGGGATATTTTTGTAAAGCACGTAAGTGTAGAAAATTATAAGTAAAGGCACTAAAGGAGATGTTATATTAATGGTAACGATTACTTTATTAGAGTATCGTATGGATTAAAAATCTGCTGCTAATTCCCATATTGGAATTTAATTTAATACCGACTACTTAAAGACCTTAAAAAAGATATTTGAGAATATTTGCAACTTCTTTTAAACTCTTATAACTTGCTTATTTAAGTTTCAATATTTTTTGTAATTAATTCTGCAAAGAAATATTGAATTTTTTTCAACATTACATGAATCTCATAAGTAGAGATGAGCAAGATAGGGAAATTTTGCTGCTGACTAGTCAGGCTCGTGTTTTGTCGACTCTCGGGGAAACCCCTCTCTCCAGAGCCGAATAAACACGAGTCTGTCTAGTCGCTGCAAAAAAAAATAATCATTTCCCTTACTTTGATAATCTCTACTCATAAGCTTCAATGAGAGCAGCATCGTTTGCAGGCGGGATCGCTTAATTTGAAGCCATAATTTAATTTGAGAAATACTTAAAGTTACAATACAATGTTGGAACTTTAAATGTATTTGCTTAAAGCAACATTTGGTAAGACTACAAAGGTTGTTAAACCTTGTGCTTTTTCTAATTATGGTTTCTCCAATTTTCCTGTCTTTTGAATCTCGTCTAACTTGGTGTTTCTCTCCAAAATATGCGCAAAAGACCGCGAAACATGGCGAAACCAATGAGGTGTGGACTCGTTCGGCATGAAATCGGTCAAGTTTGTTAGATAAAAAAAAAATAAGGGAAAATGCAAATGTTGACATACTACCAGTCAGTATATTCGCCATATAAGGAAATGTGGTTGCAGAATTATGAGAGACAATATCACTATAACTCATCTAATCCCCATAATTGTGTATAGTCGAAATTTTTGAAGACCCTAGCCCCAAAAAAAAATTGCATTTTTCTATGGAAATAGTTTGGACGTGTCCACCCTGCTTTAACCAAATTGAAAATCTTTAAATCGGAACATGTTGGAAACGGACGCTTCATCGACAGGATAACGAGTATGTAGAGAATATTTCCTGTAGCTGTGCAGTATTGGCAAAAATTTGATCAATTCATTTAATTTTTCCTTAGTTAGTAAAAATATTCAAACTGGAGGACTTCACTCAATGCATGTAAAATGATACAGTTTCCCCTGAAAATTGACCATTTCCTGTAATAATAATGAACTGGATCAAATGCAAATTGTAACATATCGATAAATTTTACTTTCTTAAACATAAACATAACGAACATAAAACATCTCTTGTTTCCTCAACTAACACGATTACTATCCTAAGATCCTTCCAATATAAATCTTCTAGCAATTAATTAACGCCTCCATCGATAAACCTTTATTTTAAGATCGCGGCGAACGTTTCGAATGATTTACAATTCCAAGTGTCAAAATAATAATATACGAACAGGTACGACGGTGCAGCTCTGGTGATAGCCAATAAATCTCCCCAGAAACATCGTTCATTTCTGTCTTCATTTCGCATTCCCCGTTAACTTTTAGTAATTGTTCTAGCTGGTTATATAAGCGTGTATATAAGCCTCACATACTTATTCAGTCGATATCGCACCTTGTTGTATTAGAGAGTATATAAAACACGTAGAAACATCAAAATTCCTTGTAGCCAGTTAGGAGATGTAGTGAGACCACCTACGCCGGGTTCGCTAGCGGTGGTGGAAGGCACATCAACTCTTGTCAGATCAAGTTACACCTGCGGGCTGCGTCGAGTAATCCGATATCGGTAAACGCCGAGTTCATCCGCAACCAACAGAACACCCGTACGCGTATTTACAACAACCACCCATGTTCAAATTACATATAATATACGCGTGCACAAACGCGTTTGTTTATTACGAAAATGTATGATTTATTAGTGAGCATTGTTTTCAATAAGCTTTCGTGCTGGAGGACGTTGCTAACCCCAAGTATTATGAACAACACGTTTTGTTATTTTGTTCATATACGAAACATTCTTATTTTAGAATTTCACCGTACACATACAGAGTGTTTCGGTGTGTTTCTTAGAGCTTTAAAAACTACGACTAGATTGCGCTATTGAGATTTTACATTATCTTCGTGAAATTTCACATTTGTTTGAAATAATAACGTAGGTTTCCACGGCCAGAGTCAGTTAAAACTAAGCGTATTCCGGGTTCGGACCGAATCATGACTAAATGAAAACTCGACGCTTCGCCGACAATCATATAGGTTTAGTTTTAATTGGCATTTGTGACTGTTAAAGCAAGGACAGAAATTAAAGTAAGCGTTTTGAAGGTTTGCGTTGGACGATTCTTTTTAGTAAAGATCTAACACAACGAATCGTTTCGTTTAATTTTTTTATTTACGAGTTTGCAGAATTTCGTCGTGGTCGTGCTTCCGTCAGTGATAAATTTCACAAAGATCGACCAAAATCGAACCAAAAAACAACAGTACATGCGCAACATGATTCAATAGGATAGGGAGACTTACCGTAAAATAGAGACGTTCATATATTAAATTTCTCATAAACATTTAGCTGTGAAAAAGGTCTGTTTGCGGTAGATTCCGCATAATTTGATCCACACAAGAAAAAGCTTGTACTAGTTATAAGGAAATGCTGAAAAATTTGAATATATTCGTACGAAGCGAACGCTAAACAACAATTAACTATTTGGGTCTTTGCAAATGAACTGAATCTAGTAAAGACAGTTCGTACACGAAGGACTTCAAAGAAAATGATTGCTTGTTTCTTTCTTTGTGGTGGACATGTCGCAAGCATTGCTTTATAGCAATTTGCTCGCCAGAACTCATTGATGAAATTAGGCGAAACGCTCGACAACGTCCTTCATCATGACAATGTCAGCCTTCGCACAGCCCGTCAAACAGTTGATTATTTGAAGAAGAAAACATCGAATTTATGTCCCATCGCCCAACGGCTTGTTTTTGTTCCCGAATCAATTTTCCAGAAGCATTTTGGCCGTTTTTGGAGTCATAGTCGGTAGGCAAAATGCGTATTCGGGAACGACGGAAGTGCTTGTGAAAGATGTTATTGACGTACAATCGTAAGCCGAAGAAAGCATTAACGTTTTGTGTCAATGTACATTAAACATGATGCAATTTCAAATTACGTTGATTCGGATGTGTTTTAAAAATGTTCACAGCACAATACGGAAGGTATCCATTGGGGGTCTATTAGCAATTGGTGTACCTGATAAAACCTCTGCAAAGGATTTACATTGAGTAAAATGTATAATCTTAATAACTATGAAAAAATGTTGATTGTTAAAAAGGAGAAAACTAACACTTCTGTATTTTGTTTCAGTTCTCAAAACAGTTCGGAAAAGCAACATCTTGATTCAAGTGCGTCGGACAGTGAAGCAGAAGGATCTCACCATAAACAAGCGGTATATTCAGCCCCCACGGTCCCCGTAGTTCCGCCACAATTAACCACTTATCCGACGTTAGGAAATCCGAGTATGAGTCAACCCCTATATGCCGCGCCAGGTGGTATATTACATGATTACCAAACCTTGTGACAATGGCTCTCAGCGCCACCGGATCAGAATAGCAGCGAAAATATGTAGTAAAGATATAATATTTATAGTAAAAATTCATATACTGGCGAGATAGTATGACTTGTTAACTAATTATTATAAAAATAATATGTAACCGTACTATTGAGTTTACTAGCGTTTACGCTAACTGCATATTAGTATTGACTTAAAGTTGTAAAACGGCTTTAAGTTACAATAGATATGTGATAATATATTGTTCTTCTTTCTACATACCAGTAATTATAATAAGCAGGTGATATTGAAATTAGCAAGTTATACTATACGAATATTCTTACTACTATACTATGTATATATTATATTGGTATGTTCTACAATTAAGTTTGTTAATTTTGGACTGAACCCCTTTAAAATTAGTCCTTTGTTATGTACTTATTTGTGTAAATATTATTTATTTTCTGTAATTATTCAATTTGAAAAGACACCGCAGATTTTGGGCGTAAGAAATGACCTACGATGAATCGTGCACAATTTCATATGTACCTACATACATAAATATACGGCAATAACGCTTTCAAAAGCTTAAATTTAATAAGGAGGAAATATTAATAATTATTATAGTAACAATACATAGCGTAACAATGTATCGATAAGCCTTCACAATACGTACATAAAAATAAAAATAGCACATTTGATCTTAAATTGCAAATTTTTATTGTAAATGAAACGAAAATAAATATAAAACGAATATTTCATGTAGTTTTATTTTACTCGATGATAAACCAACTTACGAAGACATATTCAAACTTAACTTCATGTGGTCAGAGAAGATATCTAAATTGTAGAGCCACTCGTCAAACTATGGCTATTTTCTCAGTAGTGAGTAGAGATGACAAAGGCAGGTGAAATTATTATTTTTTTGCGGCGACTAGACACACTCGTGTTTTGTCGACTCTCGCAGA
>LR736880.1:909448-994954 GCA_902654985.2 Oryctes borbonicus
TTTTTTGCGGCGACTAGACACACTCGTGTTTTGTCGACTCTCGCAGAAACCAGTAGGCAACACCAACCCTTTTTTTATGAGACGAATAGACACGAGTTTGTCTAGTCGCTGCAAAAAAAAAATAATTTGACCTGCCTTGGTTATTTCTCGTTATGAGTAGAGATGACCAAGGTAGCATCTTTTTTCAGGGACTAGACAGACTCGTGTTTTTTCGACTTATGAGAGGGGGTTAGTGTTGCCTATTGGTCTCCCCGAGAGACGACAAAACGCGAGTCTGTCTAGTCGCCACAAAAATTCCTACCTTGATCATCTTTAGTAGTTGTAAAGAAAAATATTCCCATCCAATTGGCATCTATATTTAATTCCATGAACTGGAAAAAATTTGTTGCAACTTAATTTTGGGCGATCATTTTAACATTTCGAAAACGAAATTGCACCAATTTCGTCAAGTTTTCTACATACGGAACGTAAACAGAACACAATTTATTTACATTTATTTATTTACGGCTAAGCCAAGACGTTCATTGACCATTTGGCTATGTCTACTGCTACAACTAATTAGCAACTGGTATCGCATAGCCCTTGTGTACATGTAGTTAGTCACGCGTGTTCCCCATATATCGGTATATAGTATACCGCGTCCTTAAGAAAAAATACCCAAGAATGTGTAATTATTTTAGTCACTCCGACCTTAATAAATTTACTGTAACAAAATGCCCTTATAGGTGAAGGATCTTAATAAACCTTAATACTACTCTAAGATCTTCATCCTTCATTTCAGTAAATGTTGATGATTTACTGTTGCAGTGTTATCGTCGAGTGCGACTGATATTTGCACATTTGCAAAAAACATGTTCTGTCGTCTCTAGACCTTCTAGACATAGACGACAGATTCAATGTTCAGCTATTCCTAGCTTGAATAGGTATTATTTTAGGGCTGCATGACCTGCCAGAAATCCTGTCAGCAATCTAAGGTCCCCTTTGCTGAACGATAGCACTATTTTTGCTGTCTTAAGCAACCCTGATATGTATGCTTTTACCTGTTCTTGTCCTGGAACATTCTCCCAATACGAAGTCTTTCGATTGTGCCTCCATGTTTTAATTACTTGTTTTATATAAGCCACAGAAGGGATTAGAACTGATGAAGGGCATATTTGCTGCTTCTTTAGCCAGCTTATCTGCCTTTTCATTGCCTTTGATCCCTTGATGGCTTGGGACCCATCGCAAAGTAAAGTGGTTTTTGTGTCCCAATTGCTTTAAATTGCGTGTACATGCATGAATCTGACTAGATTTGTTTGAGGAGGCTTTGATAACCTCTAGAATTGCCTGAGCGTCACACAAAACAGTTATAGTTGCCCCTCGTATCTCTATCTCGTGGTTCTTTATGATACAACAATGAACGGGTTGTAATGTGAACAGCCCAAAAACATATTGTCTTTTTTTTTTAATTCGACGTGCTTAATCTAATAATATATGATTTAGCTTGAAGTAAATAAGCGTTAGCTTAAAGTTTAGCTTAGCTTCAAGATGCATTTTATCTTTTACAGAAGTTGTAAAAAAAAGGAAAAATCTACTAAAAATAACTACATGTAATCGATGGCAATCGTAAATATGTATATTTGTTACAAACAACACATAAGTATCGGCACCCTCCGCACCACATAAATTTAATTTATTATATAGTAATATAGGGTAATGTAGGGTGCCGATACTTATGTGTTGTTTACCATACTACGCCACAGTCCATGCTGCATCATTATTGATTTGTTACAAAAGCAAGAAATAAGATTTAATTAAAGATAAGTTAATTAAGCGAAAGCCTTATTTTCTTACTGTAAATTTTGATAATAAATGATTATTAAAAATATAAACAAGAAAATTATTATATTGATTAGGCCACCCAATATACACCAGATCCATTTAGGACATTTTATTTTCCGGGGGTGTCAGCCTTATTGAATGGCCACAATAACATTGGAATCGAAAAACAAATTTTGACAGTGTTCTATTTGGATTTTTATGCTGACTCTGCGTAACAATTATTAACAATGAGCTTTCATGACAAAACAGAAATATCGAGCGTTTCCAGCAAAGAAGAGTGGATACGGTTGTTGGATTCTAAAGAATTAAATAGGACGAATATGAATAAGCTGATAATGAATTATTTAGTAACAGGTATCTGGTCTGTCTTTTGTTACCTTTATCTTCTGATAGCCAATTTTATTTTAGAAGGATTCAAAGAGGCAGCAGAGAAATTTCAACAGGAATCTGGTATCTGTCCCCCTGTTGAATTAAATTCACTAGACGATAGGATTAGAATTCGAGAAGCAATAATTAGTGGTAGAATGCAAGAAGCGACAGCTTTAATTAATCAATTACATCCAGAATTATTAGATAACGATAGATATTTATATTTTCATTTGCAGGTGATATCTTTGAAATTAACGTTTTAATTTTACTTATTTTATATACTTGCAGCAATTACATTTAATTGAATTAATAAGAAACAATAGAGTTGAAGAAGCTCTAGCGTTTGCCCAATCTCATTTGGGTGAAGCTGGAGAGGATGATCCGTCCGTTTTATCGGAGTTAGAGAGAACGATAGCACTACTTGCGTTTGAAGATCCACTCAGCAGTCCATTTGGTGATTTATTACTACCTGCGCATAGACAAAAAGTAAGACAAATAAGAAATGAGATTATAGACTCGCATTTATCTATATGAGCAGGTTTAAATAATAGTAAACATAGTAAACAACACATAAGTATTCACCATACTACACCATAGTCCTTGCTATCATTATTAGGGAACATATGTTATTTTTTTTTTATTAAATTCCAATGATACAAGCCTTTGTAAGTAACAACATTACTTTTTTGTAATTAAGAATAAAGCCCAATGCATAGTACGACAGAATACACGACAAGTTGGTCAAAATTATTTGTTAGTTGCAAATTCTTTTCTCACTCTTTTACAGTACTTACTATGTATTTTTTTTATTGTTTATGTAATTTAATGAACATTTTTTTTTGTTGCACATACATTTGTAATATTTATTTTTTTTCTTACTTGCTCTAATTTAAACTCCTTCTAATTCAAATAAATTGAAATGGAATATGAGGATTTGAAATAGAGTGTCAATTATAGTCTAAAGTGAAAATGTGTTGTTCTGTTATACAGATTGCCGGTGAAGTAAATGCTGCCATACTTAAAATGGAACATCAAGAATCAACACATCCGAAAATTTCCAGCCTATTGAAGTTAATACTATGGTCCCAGCAGCAATTAGACAAGAAAAATATTAAATACGCTAAAATAACCGATTTGGCGACAGCAACCATCGAAGGTCCTAAATAACACTTACTTTTACATGAATTCTACTTCAGCTGTGTAAATCTGCTAAGCAGACATTCTTAGTTATACTATGTTCGATTCCTTTTTTTCTGTCGGTAACAATTGTTTTTAATATTATGGTTTAACTAAATTATATTTTACTTCACTTTTTATAGATTTTTTTTTAACATTATCTTCATTCTAAACAATTTCACATCTGTAAAACCAATCATTAATTCACTTCAACTCGACTAGTTATAGTGGTAACATCATGTTTTATATAAAGATAGGCGAGATAGCATTCTATCAGTAGATGTTGGATTAGTAGCTTGTTTGCAACGTTATGTGCATCTAGGATATATTATTAACACTAGCAAATTTTTACTTGCTTCAAAATGATTGCATATTATTTAAGATATTCTTGAAAAATGTTAATTTTTTTTCCTTCATACTTGTGAGTTGTAAGACTTAATTTTGGAATTGGCAAGTAAAATAGAATTTGTAATTTGATAACCCGAATAAATTATTGTATGTATTGTAATTATTAGCAGTGTCTATATTAAATAAATAGAGATGTTTTATACAATACAACGGCTATTTCACTATTGAATTCAGATTCCAAACTGAAAGTGATACGATTTTACCAGAAGAACAATCGTTAATGAAAAACTAAGAACCGAGAATTACTAACTAAAATGAATGCACAAAAATTAAGAATTATATTAAGATATCGCGTGAATGAAAGATAATTTTTCTAACTGTTCTATGTAATCTTGAAAATAATTTTCATTGAGGAAATAATAATTATCTTCAGATTCAGTTCTTTCTGCACATGGTAAAAATTAGCTTTTTCGATGAAACATCTGTGTATCACTGTGCTTGTTGATACCTCCACCTATACCTATCCAGTTTAGGTTTTGAAATGTCCATGTTTCTTTTCTCCACAAATTCGTATTTAATTTATTGTAGAAGAATGAACATTAAATGAACATCCCATTTTTCGGCTCAGATAGCGACTCAATATGAGTATTGTCTATTATGTACACAAAAGGAATCGGTAGCCGACCAGGACCATATTATATAATGCCCATGTATGGTAGTTCCAGCCATAGACATATTCATACGTGTAAGGGTACGATTAATGCAACTCCACTATAGACACAATCTTATGCTAATAGCTAAAGCGGTTTACATACACACACTGATCGGTTGTACAATCTTTTGAACTACGGATCGGAAATAAAATCATACCATGTTCTTCAGAGTATTTGCTACACGCATAAACTACCTGCAGTTCGGCAGATAGTACAACAGATCGTTGTATTCAGTTTTTGTATATATATATATACATTATGCCGTCAAAGAAAACAAAAAAAAAAAACAATTATTGTCGCAGTGATATTGTTGTTGAAAAACAGCAAAAAGAGCCCACTACCACATACATTGCGGCGAATATGCCCTTTATTACAGGACTACCAACTTAAATTATCCGCGAAATATAAAAAATGCTTTAAAGTAAAATACAAAAATAATGAGATAAGTCGCCAGACAAATTGTAGCAATCGATCGCCGCAGACTTCACATATTGCAATTTATCGTTCGATATGCCGGTCGTACGACAGATTTTATGGCTCGTCCATAACCGTCCACTACCGAGTAGGCCGCTTTAGAAAATGGCGATTTATTACCCTTAAGCCGGAACTTTAAATTTGAATCATCCCCGAAACAGTACTTCTGATAATCTCTATATTAAATTTTAGGACGTGTACTATATAAAGTCACTGGAAAAAACAGTCGTGTCAATGGAGGATAGCCTTTTTAAAAATCAGTTTCATCATTTCGCACAGAAATTATTAAATTAATTTCATTTTTATACATTGTGTAACTCGCTCTGCAGGATTTGCCTTCGTCTGAAAACTCCAAATTGCTCTCGTAAAAATAAGAACATGAAATCTACGTTCTTATGTATTGCTTAAAAAACGGTGATTCCCCAAGCAGGAAATTTGGTTATTTATTACCATACCAAGAAATTAATATAGAACTAAGATCTTAATTCATCTGCGAAATTTAAATATTTCTACTGAAATTAGACTTGCTGCTTGTTTTATATTAAACACATAGCTTACAGGAAATTGCAATTTTCTTTTTCCACAAAAGCATTTGAAAGCACGTTGTACACTCATTATTTCTTGTTATAATCGAGACTGCCAAATACAAAACTTGCAATTTTGGTTTTTGAACAATTTATTAATCAAATATGAATTCTCTTTACAGTTTTCAAATGTAATAAAATTGTAAATCTGTTTTCTATTTTATTTATTCCAATTAGAACACAGTTTTCAACAAATGTATAGATAAAATTGATGAACACTCAAATTCCTAAAATATATATAAAGTAAAAATATATTCAAATAATACTTATTACAAATATATAACAGATAGTCCCAAAAAAATAGTCACAGTTTGCTACCAACCAAATACATATTCCATCGCTTTACTAACAATACCTGTCGATTTCTGAGGAACATTTTGCGGTATTACAGTATTGGAACTCTGAGGCGGTAGCACAGAATGACGTAAATTTCTTGCACGTAGTGGCGAAGCAAGCCCAAAATTATCTAAATTTTCTTTATTTTCTTGTTTATTGTAATACGGCACAACACCTACCATAATATTCCCAGAGATTAATTTCCCATTCAACGCTAATGCTTTTGATGCTTCATGTATAGAGCTGTATTTTAAATGTACCCAGTTACCTTGTGTAGGAAACTTCTTTTCAACTATACATCCGCAGTTCATTAATTGTGCTAGAACCAAACTTGTAGACGTCGGCGGAAATCCGAAAACTGTTACCCAGAAGGTATCACCACGTTCACTTCTTGTAACTTGTGGATTAGATGCGACAATCGATTGATTTATGCTATTATTCAAGTTGCTTACAGCTTGATGATACCTTATCGATTCGTTACCGATTCGAGAGAAACTCTCATTAAAACTCAATGCTGGATCTTCAATTGGACTTTGCATTGTACTATTTACTAGAGGTTTTACATTTTTATTTTCTATCGAATCGAATAAACCCTGCTTCGGTGGTCCACTTCTTTCAGCTTGCAGGTTGTACGTAGATTGAAGCGGATGCGAGTCGTTTAAAGATTGGTTAAACAACAATTGACGTAGATTTCTAGCATCGGTCGGAGTACTGAAACTCACTTTTGCATTTGTCTTAGATCTCCCCGGGGATATATTAGTATTTGGCGTACTAGGTTGAGAATCTCCCATTAGAAATGACGGTAAAAAATTAGGAGTTACTCCGGGTGATGTTGGACTTGATGGCGGACTGCCTAGTGCCATTGGTTCCATTTTTGTTAATCTAAAAATTTGATGTGGGTTAATGAAGAATTTCAAAAAAGCAATTTCGAAAGTTACTACAGATATAAGCGATTAACCTTATGACATAAGTGACAGTTGGGATTCAAACGATTGATGTGATATTAGCAATAATCAGATCTATTTGTACCATCTTAATTAGATTATTTACCAAAGTACATATCTTTGCATTTTAATAATATTCTAATAAATAAATAATAAATGTGATGATGTATTTGCGAAAATGTAGTATGCGAAGGTAGATTTACCGGAAAAACTGTAATATTCTATTTGTTTGAATGTAAAATGTTTGTAACAAATTACTTCTGCCACTGAAATATATTAATTATTAATTATAATTTGTTTTTCCTAACATATCGCGTGTTTAATATTAGATATTAGCAAAAGTAATTGTGTTTGTAAGTAAAAATAAATTCGATCGTTGAATGAAATTAATTCTTTTTTTCGGGTAAAACGAGTTTTCACCAAATTAAAAGTGTTTGAATTGTTATGAAATGCTAAACTTAAACAGCAATATTTATATAAAATTTTAAACGGATTGGCTCTACTATATTAATACTGAGCCTAATTTCACTCCTATTGATTTATGCAGCAACCGTATATCATCAGATGAGAAATAAAGTTTGTAGAAGATAGTCTTTTATAATGTTAAACACTAGCAATATATCTTGAAACGCTTCAAAAAAGGGGACAGAAAATATAAAATATCGCATTGTAGAAGCTGGGGACTAAGATCGAATAGGTTAAATAATTCCGAGTGCTTTACGAGAAATACACATGCGCACCCGGTATATTTGATTTTGGTTTCAGTTTGTCTTGAAAAATGGCGGTAGCCGGTTTGATGTGTCGTTCTCGTCTCATCCTTAGAATCGAAATCTTTAAAGGATTACGCTACTCAACTATCGTGAATAGTGTTCAATCTAATAAAGTAAGTAGAACATATTCCATGAAGTTTGTCAGCAAATTAAGTCCGTTTTCATTCATCTTTTGTGCATTTCCTACCTTTGCACCAGTTTTTTTGAAGAACGCTGGTTAAACCCACCAGATTGTTGTCTCTTAAACAACAGCTGTTTTGAAGTGAGGTTATGCTTTAATCTAAGACGGCTTGAAGTTATAAGCGATGGTAATTTATTTAAATAACTTCATCGAGATTAAGGATGAAACAGCTATAAGATGATATACACAGGTGTTTGAATAAATTTGACGCAATGCTGTTTTAATACTTTGGTCGATATTTTTTTTAAATTATTATAAATTAAGTGCCCGTATTTACTGCTATTCTCGCATATACGCACATGTTACTTATTGTAATTCCCATGCATGAATTTTCTCCCGTTCCTTTCGAAGTTAAGCATGTTTTTTTTTGTATAAAAGATTACTTCTAATCTAAGTGCACTGTATCCTGCATGTAAATCGATCTTCTTGATGAAACATTGTCACTATAACTATTTAAAGACGATGACTAATAAAATTCTATATAAGCACGGCGGCGTGTTCTGTGGATATGTATACAATGCGTGCATCCCGTAAATATTAGCAATGTTTAGTCTAATGGCATTGTTGATTTCTGTGATTTTAAATTTCGAATAATACGTTCATGGGATTGATTTGCACCCAAGAGGTTTTTTCGAAGTATAAGCAAGCAGGCGGTTATATCTGTACGCTACTGAATATTTGAAATTCTTCGTTTTACATTAATTTCCATTCAAATACAATAAGCTAGCTAGTAGGAAACATTGAACGGTTTAATCTGTGGAATTTGACTATATTAATGCATAAGTAAGAGTAGCATTGTCACCTTGCTACGCATATTTGGGACTTTGGTGAATCTACCTGAGTGTATTGGTCATTTTATTTTATCGCCAGAGCCCCTTTTTATCTTCACTTATTTCATATTTACTTTTTCCTTTCAGTTGTCCCATTAACACAATTTGCTCATTTCTTTTTGTCTTTTCTTCAAGGAAGGTGTCGTGTTGCTTTACTTTACAAAGACATGGATTATTACGATTATTAGCGAGTGTTATTGAAATTTAAGAAGTATTTTTACCGCTTATCAAACATCGTATTACCAAGAAGCTACAGTTTTGTTTCTATGTTTTATCCAAAAAAACCATTTGGATAATTTGGGTGCAGAACTTAATTTAGGTCAATAAAGTGCGGATATACACTGCCGTTCAGTGAAGTTCGGTCATACAATAAAAATCTATTATATCACGCTGTATACAATTATTAATACATAAAATTAAAAAAATATTAAGCATATACTCTTTTCTAAGGGATTAAAGCCATAAATTATTATGTAAAGTAGAAATATTGCGACAACCGCAATAAAGTCCCTTTTATTATCATTCCAAGAATTTCTCGGAAGTGCCGATCTTTTGAAACGGGTGGTTTTGGGGATTATTAACGAACAATACATTTAGGAAATATACCGCAGTATCATTCTTGTTTATTTATCACAGGCGTAAAGATATAAATTTGCTTCGTTTTACTGTTGAACGTGTGTTGGTGTGCATCTGTCGTTTTTGCGCGAAAGTTTTAAGAAAATTTACTTCAAAATGGCACGTGGTAAGCCTACCAGTGTAGAAAAACGTTCACGCAGTATTACGCTGTTTGAAGAAGAATATTCGGGGCGACAAATTGCTGAAAAAATAAATATGAGAAGTTCAACAGTAAATGACATCATAAAGCGATATCGGACAACTGGAACTATAGAAAATCGTGTTCGTCCCGGAGCATCTAGGAAAACAACAAAAGTTGAAGATTTGAGAATTGTATTATTAAGCAAACGCAATAGAAAATTAACAGCGCCACAAATAGTAGCCGAAGTCAATCGCGGCCGTGAAGAACAAGTTTCGGCGAGTACGGTAAAACGTCGACTTCAACAAGCGGATCTTCATGGACGCATTGCCATTCGAAAACCCTTATTACGTCGGGGCAACAGAGCAAAACGGCTACAGTGAGCCCGTTCTCATCTTGATTGGTCGTTGGATGATTGGAAACACGTGCTTTGGAGTGACGAGTCAAAGTTTGAGGTTTTTGGGCAAAATCGACGAGTTTATGTCTGACGATTTAAAACCGAAAAGTGATCCCGAACTGCATTGTGCCTACAGTGAAGCGAGGGCGTAGTTCTGTGTTTGTGTGGGGATGTTTCTCCTTTGCTGGGACGGGAGATTTATGCAGAGTGCAGGGTGTAATGAGGAAGGAAAATTATTTTGCAATACTCCAGAATCATGCAGTGCCATCAGGATTGCGTATAATAGGCCGTAACTTTACATTCATGCATGACAACGACCCGAAACACACTGCGTTAGTGTGTAAGAACTATCTAAAGGAGCAAGAAGAACAGCACACCCTGCAAGTAATGACATGGCCCCCACAAAGCCCAGATTTGTACCCTATAGAGTTGTTGTGGGATGAACTGGACAGAAGGATCCGAAAAATATGCCCAATTTCACAAGAACATTTACGGAATATTCTGCAACATGAATGGATTAATATTCCACAATCCGTTTTAACAAAACTTATCGAAAGAATGCCTAGAATAGTTCGAGCGGTGATTAACAGCAAAGGAGGTTTTTTCGATGAGAAAAAAAAATAATGTTCAGTATGTTATATTAGGCGGGAATAACTTTTTATTTATTTATTTTTATCTTTTTTACCTGTACATACAATAAAATTGCATTTTGTTTTTAGTTTCGTTTGTTTCTGTAACCTTTTCATGTTTTTTACTGACCGACCGAACTTCTCTGAACGGCAGTGTATAACAATTGAAACCATCGTAATTTCAATTTTTTGATTTAGTAGAACATACATAAATTACTCTAAACTGAAATGAACTTTCATTTTAAACAAAACCCTTCCTTTTTTCACGGAATCAAATGGAAATTTGTTGTTAAAACAAACATATTTCAGGCGGAAACGTTCGTAAACTTTCTACTAATGGGTGGAAATACCAGAGCCATCTCGTTGTTGCTGAACTTTTTGTTGATCATTAACGGCAAAAGTTTTGAAAGCCGTCAAGGCGTTTCGCAATTAGAATATTCATATTTTCGCATTTATATAACCGAATGTTAAATTTAGCAACTTTATCATATCACACGGTGACCGATTGCGAATACTGGCGATTCTAAATTAAGAACGGCCGGTCTGTGGGTCACTACATAAGGCATATACCAAGTCGGTAAGACTTTTTATAATGTTACAAAATTCATACATGGAAGTGCAGCTAAATGTGAATTTTCTGAAGCGAAACTTAAATGTCGTCCTAGAATAGGTAGATTGGTAACCCATTCATTTACTTTAAAAGTACAAGACAAGCCGAGTATTGGACTAAATTTCTTCTAATTTAATATTTCCATATTTTTCTTGCCCATAGGCACAATTGGGATAGGATATTCTATGCAGTTTGCTTTGTTTTTGATGCTTATCTAATATTTTTATATTATTGGGCGGAGCGCCGCATTGCGGAATGCATCTCGCACTTCTTTGGCATCAATTGCCCTGATCTAGAATTTACCCGAATCTAGTGGTTTTTTACTACCGGTTGGGATTTTTAACGAACCACACATCGTATTAACACGGGGCCTACCGTTTTATTTGCTTATCCGAAAAGAAGGCTTGCTCCGATTTTTAGATGTAATTTTCCTAGCTGGATTCGAACCCGCGTCGTGCTGATCGAACCAATCGTGACAGTTACGTTTTCTTTATTCGTCTACAACATAAAGTTGGTACAATTTTGTGATGCTGATTATCCGTTATTAGATGTTCGACCAAATTATTCACGTTACTTAAGGTTTATTCCGTCTTTGCTTTGCCAGGATTTCTAACGCGTTACTGGGCGAAACAGCTCCAATTACGGTCTCTTTCCTCGTGTAAATCTTAACATTTCACCTTTGGTTTTAAATTAAGCGTTCAGATCAGTGGGTTTTCAGTAATTATCTGCGCAAATATAGTAAATTCTAGCATTCAAATTTAATTTCTTTGAACAGACAAATAGATTGTGCGTTACACCCTACTAGATCATACACTTTGAACATTTCTTTTCAGCAAACTGCCACCATAATTTTAATAAAAACATAATTCTTGAATGCAATTGATAGGCGTTTCATATCTGGTATTTAATTAAACGGAAGCAAACATCCTGTATCGCTGATAAAGAGCCTGTTATACTATGCGAGGTTTTTTTCATTATTTATAAAAAAATGTTTATCCATATGTGTTCATTGTATATTGTTGCTTCCACCGTATCTTGACGACAGCTATAATTGTTTGCAAATAAATACAACAAAAGTTACCAGAAAATTATTTCTCACGCGGCGTCTTTGTAGAAACTTCCTATAAATCTGATGTAATTTTAAACGAGAATTAGAAGTGTAACGTGACTAATTTTCTCAGTCCTAGGACTGTTATATATGTCGCTGGGGAAGATTACCCTCATTAGTTTCCTTCGTTTACCGTATCGTTTGTGATAAATCTCTTTGGAGGTTTATTTATTTCGCCCCTTAAAATCCCCATGCGATCTATTGCGGACCCAAAAAAGTTTACAAATACAAAGTATTACAAAATAAGCCCAACAAAAATTAGGCCATACCCATAATAGACAGAAAACAATCTTGATGAAAGAAACAACGAGAAATATACAACTTAATATTTATTATTCATCAGAACAAGTTCTGAATAGCAGAAACAACTTGCATGCCATGACCTTGACAAAGCATTTGATGTAGTTAACAAAAAATTTAAGTAAAAGGTGAATAGAATAGCAAATGATTCAAATTGTGGAAAGTTTCATTGAAGTAACCTTTGTGGATCGAGTAAAGCAATATGCAGGACCTAGGAATGTGCCAGACAAGGCTGCAGCGTTTGCACTGTACATACTTTGGTTACGGACGTTGTTACTAAATAAAAAACTAAAAAAAAACAGAAATGTACAACCAGGTTGGTTGCTGTACTATTACAACACGTGGATGTTAAGTGCTAAGAACAGAAGTAAATTGCAGGAAACTGAAATAACATTTATAAAGAAAATTGAAGATAAAGCAGTCGGGATCAGGTTAGAAATTATGTAATTCAAAAGTACTTAAGGAGCAGACCATTATTGGTGAAGATACATGACAAACAGATACCGGATTAGTAAAAATCCAAGGCGCTGCTCTTCAAATACATACAACGGATAACGCTGCAGTCTGTGTTAGACATTCGGTTTCGCTAGACAGACTCACATGCTTACATATTACGATCAGTCGACTATTGTACGTGCTCGACATCAGTGCAGATTTTAGGAAATACGTATATCTTATTTCACAATTTTTATCTTGCTGTTAATGTAAACTTAATGTCGTATATGAAGTAAAAAAGGCGACCTGCAAACAAAAAATGATAACTTCCAAAAATAATAAAATAACTAGCAACAGTGCCATTCTGTTAAAGGAAGTTAAAAGAAAACATTGGAAAAATTTAGAACCACGAAGTTAGAATAAGGACACACGAAGCTGTTTCTAGAAATAAATGGAAGAATATTTATGTGAAAAATCTATATTTAGTTAATAGCCGAATTAGATATTGTTTATACGCCCTTTAATTGAAATTGCAACCAAGTTAATTCTGCACTAAGCCCGAAAATTTGCTTATCTGAAAGCTGAGATTTGTATAGAGGTGTCTCATCAAAGTTTTTTTCCTAATCCCCACACCTTAAAATCGTTTATAAACAAGTTATTTGGATAATCGTATTTAAAAAAAGTGCTATTACGTGTACCTATCCTGGTTTAGAATCGCAATTGTTTTTTTGGTGATTACGATGATCACATAATAGCATCTTAGAAAAATGGCTCTTATCTTCTTCGAAATATTTTTCGCAAACGTACGAACATCGCGAAACTTAAAAATAACACAATATGGGAAATAATTTGGCACGCGGTCAATACTGTTGGCCCATGTTCATTATAACGCAATGCAGACGTGTCACTGACTTCGCCGACGGTCTCCAACGTACGTGCATTAAGCCGCGAAGAATTTTTGATTTACTTTTTAGATTGAAGAAATTGAAGTGCGTTTACTGCAGCATTTGCAGTGAGTTGGTTCTAATTGCACTGCCAATTTTCTCTCAGTTTACCGAGATCCGCATCGAATCAGCGCAGTCTGAAAGGCAACTGCAGTTACTGGGAAATTATGTATTTTATTTGGGCTCTAAATATCAGGGGCGATGCCTTGCTTCTCCGCATTAATTGACTCATCGAGTGTGTACATCCATTATTTATTGCAAATATTGGTTCAGTTTCAATTGATCATGCGATATCTATTATTTGTATTAGAGTGCACTACTATTGGTTGTATGTAGGCTTGTATAAACAATTCTAGAAGTTTGTGATTCATGCATTTATGTTTAAATAAGGATTATTTGCTAATCAATCTGCATTACTGTCGGTATCCTAGCTCTGAACCATGCAACGTTTAGTAAATTAATTTCTTTTCCTTTTAATAATAATCTGATAATAATCTGCTATTATAACGAACGAAAATGTAGAATAGTATTGTCAGTAAAAAGCATACAAATACCCCGATTAAATGCGAAGAGGATTTATTAGACATATGTTGCTATGGCTTAGATAGCAAATGCCATAAAACATGTGTAAATATTAATCTTAATTCAATTAAATTAGATTAGACAGATATTTTTTTTACTTAAAAGTTTATAAGGTTTGCTAAAAAAATATATATAAAATGATTTTGGGGATATTGCAAAATAATGGCGAATGACGTACAGTGGCGGCCACATAAATAGCACAGGCATCAAATTTCATTTGAATTAACCGCTCAAGCTGTTCCCGTTTAAATTTTTATTAAACTAGCGTAAGAGTCCCCGAGAAGGTTGGGTGTATTTCCCCCAGCTACGTATTCCAGAACAATAATTCGGCATTCAATGAAAAAAAAAAAATTAGTTTCACTTTTCTAGCAGGTACATAAATAGCACAGTTGTCGGTTCTGTAGCGGAATCTTATTATAGTGTTACGGTTCGAGTTATTTTGTACTAAAAAATGCCATATATACAGACATCTCCAAGGCTTTTGATCGTATAGACCACGCCCTACTTGTAGATAAATTAAAACTCTTTGGTTTCTGTAATTCATTAATAGTATTGTTCTCTTCATATTTCGCCGATCGCAGGCAGTACGTGAATTGTAATGGGTTCAAATCTTATCTCTTTGAAGCCACATCAGGAGTGCCTTGAGGCTCAAATTTTGGCCCTTTATTGTTCTTACTGCTCACTAACGATCTTCTTGAACAAATTGACTGCTATAAATGTGCATTTCCAGATGATTTCAAAATTTTTTGGTCAATAACTTTTAACATTGATTGTACATATTTGCAAAATCAGTTAAATAAGGTTGCCGACTGGCAACACTGTGTATTCAGCAATGAAAATGTTGGGCTTCGTAATCAGGAACTCTAGATTCTTCCAGAATACTACAATACAGCTGCTTTATGCAACATATGCCAGATCTAAGCTACAATACGGGACCCTAATATGGAATTTTACTTTTCCAATAAATTAGCCATTGAGAGAGTGCAGAGAAAATATTTGAAATATCGATACTTTAAAGAGGAGGGAACCTACCCATGGCGGGGCAACGATTATCAGCTCTTATTGTTACAATTCAACGTAGAATCACTCGAAGCTAGACGACTACGCCAAGTAATAAAGTTCTTCTACAACTTAGTACACTACCATATTGACTCTCCCAAACTGTTGTGTCAATTACAATTTCTTGTTCCTCGTTCTACTGCTAGATAGAGCCTTACCTTTAACACACAACACGTACGTCTTATTTCAACTTTGTCGATTTTATTTCCTAGCAGGATGGCGCCTCGTGTTTTGTCTCGACTCTCAAGTTACCCGAAGTAAAGAACAATCCTCCAAAATAAATTCCACATTAACTCTTGAATTATGCAACAACTAAGTGAAAGAAAAGGAAGTAAATATGTGCACGCCTAAAGAAACACAAAGGTTCTTTCCGTGTAACATTACAGTAAACTTTTCTTCTGGAAATTTATTGTCAGGAAATTTATATGAGACTCATTAATTTTCTTTTGTTGTTTATGGTATTCCTTTGTCAAACATTTGTTTGTTATGTATAAAACTTACGATGTAGATTTAATGAAGCAAATGAGTCCCCCATTGCGACTCATTTATGATGGTTTTCCAAGGTAGAATGTTTTATTTGAACCTGGTTTACACACAGATAAACAAAGTCTTTTTACGACATTAATTAATCCATTAATTTGGAAATGCGTTCCTTGTTGTCTTTTTTTAGTTATATGGTAGTATCTGGTTCATGTTTTACTTAATATGGTATTAGTTAGGTTTGGATGTATTAATTAATACCTAATAGTCTTGCTTAGACTCCTGTTAGATAGAAGCATTTAAATAAATTATGTATACACGTAGAAATGTTAATTTACGACATTTGAGTAAGCAGTTTCTTACCGAATTAATCTGGCAAAGTTAAACGCTACTTCAGCAGAGTAGCATTTCTTCCTTGGCATTGTATAGTGTTGGGAATGCAATGGGATGCTATTAAATTTACGTTCCGCCATCATACTACCGCCGGTTATGCATTTTTAATAATACTAGCATTACAAATTTACAAGTGAAAGCTGCAAACTTAACCAAGAACAGTAAATGCGCTAAATGCTAAATAATGCAGTCCTGTAAACACTTAACGAGCTCCACAGTGTATTAAGCTCCTATAAAGGATAAAAGGAATCACTTAACAGGCACGGTTTAACGTGAAAAGCTTAGGAGAACGTCTTAGTTTCCTGAAAAAGAAGAAGTAACAGCTAGTTACCTCGATCCATTATATTAATGCTAAAAAAGTTTCTGCAGTCGCTGGGTTAGCTTCAACAAGATGTTTCCTGGGAGGCTGATTTCTCTTCGGGAATCAAGCGATTATTCAGATATCGCTTATAATTAGCAAAGGCAGGTGATATTATTACTTTTTTACAGCGACTAGACAGACTCGTGCTTTCTCGACTTTTGTAATAAAGTAATAATTTCACCTGGCTTGATCATCTCTACTTATAATAGCTATAATCTTGGTGTAAGAGGTTTCTCATCGAATAACGAAATTTAAAATACTTTTACAATTGTTGTATTTTAAACTGTTCAAAAATTACAGTTAGTACAACTTTGCTATTACCTATCAGTGTCTTTGCAAATAAACAATATTAAATCGTAAATGTTCATTGTTTCTCCTTATTATTTATAGATGAGGTCCTTAAAGAGTAGCTGCAACATCACAGGAACCTATAAACTGAGTTTTATGCGTTCATAAAACGCTTACTACCGGATAAATTGTCTGCACTTCCTAAATTAGAACACTCCTCTGCGAATTTCCTTCTTGTCTCTGCCCACGGCGGCGGTTTCCATTTCATTGTAATTTTAAGTACGAACAAACCTTCCAGCATTACTATTCTTCTTAATTAGATCTGCATAAAAGCGAATTGTGTACAGTACTCGCAAGATTTTCTCGATTTAATTTGCACGAGTCAAAAATTCACGTTAAAATAATAAATTTAGAAATTCGAACCATTAGAAACAGTATTGTTGTATTTAATTTTAATTTAATTTGTAAGTTTATGGAATCGATGTGGTCACTTAAGGATATTTCCTTGTTAATTTACTTCACAAACGAGTGGCTATAAGATTTTTTAAAAAAAATTTTAAAATATTTAAAAGCACAGAAAGATGCTATGGAATTGGTGTATTCTAATAAAAAAGTGAGTTCATTTCATATATTTAGCAGCCTCGTAGATTCGTATAACAGGTTATTTTTACGTTTGCATTTTGTGGAATCGGCCTATCAGGGATTGTTTATGTAATGTGTTGGCATGTTTTCAATTTTCGTCGGTGTAATTGTGGTTAAGAAGCGTTTGATAATCGGCATGTTTGTTCCTTATGGGCAGATTAATAGAAATAATGGCATACAGAATTCAATTAAAAGAAATAAATAAATTCGAAAAGTTGGTTTCTGCGCTCGGTTTAATGTTGGTTATCGTTTTTAATGGAAGTCTTCTAGTGTTTCAGATATAATTTAGATTAAAAAATGCTTTTCACGGGTAAAAGGTTCACTTAACACGTTATTTTTGTGAACATTCTTAACTGTAGTAAACACACGAAAAGGAAACCTACGTATAATCGTGTCCGTTGCCCCTTCTTTTTCCAAACAAAAAACTTTGTTGTTGTTTTTAAAACAGATGTTTTTCGCAGGTTTTTTCATTTTTTTTGTTGTTCAAAAGTCAGTTCAGGGTATAGCTTAGGGACCATATTGTGCAATGCATGTACATATGCATTTTCGCGGCAACTCGGATGCTTATTACAAAAACTGATATCCCTCAATATTAAAACATGCCAGAGAAGTTAAATCAACTCCATGAATGGAAGAGAGGCGAAGCTGCAAATTTGAAAAATGCATTTGAGTACCTTGCTACAAGAACGACAGAACTCAAATTCTATTGAAAGGGAGTAGCTCTAACAGAAATCAAATTCCTTCTACCCTTTCTCACTGTTAAAGATAATGAATACCTGGTGTTTATAATTCTTAAAATATACTCTTTCGTTACCTGGAATTTATGAACAATACTAGTTTGTTTTTTTAATTCTGGTAACAATTATTTAGCTGTAGAATTTGTTAGGTGGTCGTTCGAGCAATCCATAAATCCGTGCTCCCATTTACAGCCGAAAGTACATGCCATTCTGCTCGAGTATAACAATCCGGTGTTAAAATATTTGATGCGGTCGTGCAGAGAATGTAATAGCGGAGGTGCATTGTGATGCACATTACATACGTCTACGTGTGCTTGATGCATATGTGTGCAACACGGTACCACAGGAATTAATGGATCCGGTCGTATGTATTTACCGCATAGCTGAAGGGCTCAATCTGATCGATTTTATGCTATTACGTAATTTTATTTTAACAATGCTATCTAATAATCTCATGATTATTCGTACATGTACATTGCAAAAATTAATTAAATCTGCATTAAAGGATGTTGCATAGTGTGTGTTGTAAAAAAATGATATTGAGATGGTTTCGTGGTTTAGGAATATTTATACGTACATACATATTTCTCATCGTGAAAATAGAATTACGAATTCCTCAAATGCGCGCATTTTAACGTGAGTATCTGATAAATTAACTCTGTATAGATTATTATCGCGGGATTAAGATCAATATTTAATTATAATTAGTTCAAAATGCGCAACAACTACGTCAAATGATTTATTTATCAACAATGTGTTGCTGGAAGTACGTAATTAAAGTCATGTACAATACATGACATATATAACCGAACATGTAAAAATAATAAACAAAAATATTCGCAAAAAATATAATGCTAAGATAGCTTAGCTTCCTCATGGTATTAATGGAATAATTCACGGCAAACGTAACAAAAGGAGAGAAAAAAATTACACTAACACAGGGACATGTTTCTGTCTACCCGGCGTCATCAGCGTAGTTTCGAGAGTAATTTTTTATCTCTACCTTCTCCTGTTGCCTCACAGTTAATGCTACAACTTTCACAACTTGCATGAGGAAGCTGAGCTATCTTAGCATTATATTTTTTGGTTATTGTTTCTAGTTTCTGTTAGTTTGTTTCTGTTTTCTTCATTTTCTGATGTGTTCTGTTAAAAATATTCGCATATACCGTGTCCGGCAATGAAACGGGATGATTTAAAATTTTAATTATTTCTTAAAGAATGAATTTTTTTATTAATTGACCATGTGTAATATAAAGTACAAGAACAGCCATTTGGCGTACAATAAACAAAAAATTATTTTTTGCTAAGAATAATATTTCCCATCCTCTAAGCAAATATCGTTTCTATTATCATCTTCACATAAGTAATTTGCATTTTTTTTACAAAGCTAACATTAAATTCTTAATCTTGCACTAAAGTATTCGGCACACAAAAATTCCCGTTGACTGTTCGACCGAATAACATAATACAAAAATAAATGTTGTTTCACCTTCAATAGCATATTTTATCAAAACGAGTTTTGCCATGTGCTTTAAGAACCAGCGCAATATTTTCGTCTCAAGAGAAATTGACTGTTTACTAACAAAATTAAAAAAAGATGAGATGCGTGCCAAATTGTTGCAGTTTAAAATAGCATGTGATAAATTACATCCTTAGTTTGTTTTTTTAAAACTTGTCCAATATAATTTAAAATTTCTTTTAGTTGTTGTATTTATGCTGGTTAAATATGCAAAGGTGTGTTTATCAAGTTCCGTTATTTTTACAAAACGGATTAGAAGGGGCATAACCTGACTAAAGCATGTGTAGAATTCCTTGAAAATTCTATCGCACTAATCGGAGTATTTTTTTGTTTCAGTTTTCACATTTAAAAAAATTAAGACATTGTCGTAGGATTACAACAAATTTTTCAATAAGTGACAAATCGAAAACGGACATTGCAAGACTGGAATCTAGCAGCTGTAGCTCGGACAGCGATTCGGAGGATGAAGGTAAGCATGCTAACGGATGTGCATTTACTCGTATACTTAAGCACAAGTGTACTGTATAAGTATATGTAAATGAAGAATAAAACGCAAACATTTTTTTATATTAGACACCTGAAAGTCTATAACACAAAACCTGGTGGCAGCTAAGCATGTTTCAGCACACCTTGCTCTACACGACGGTTACCCATCGGGCACCGATGTTTGCTAAACTAACACCTTCAAAGCTGCTCATAGCAGAGAAATAAAATTAAAAAAAAAATAAACATCATGCAACAAGTTGTGAAATGAATGTTTAATCGTAAAATGGTGAACTACTTTTTTTTTTCAATGGCATTAAAATGATATCCTAACAAAGTGGTACATGTAAATAAAATTTCCTAAAGCTGTAGTTTTCAAATTAATTTTTTTTGAACATTCATATTTTCTTTCAAAATAACTATCAACAGAGACATTTTACCTCCCGCCAACATATTCATAAAATTGAACCACTTCGCGTAATGAAAACTCTAAAAAATGAAAGTCGTCATCCAACAATTTGGCACTAATGTATGATATTTATGTCTTTGCTGCTATTTAAGTGATCAAGTTGATATAAGTCAGATAATATTGGTTAGATTAAAAAATGATAAAGGAAGATTCGTTTCAGTTTCTGATGCTTAACGTAATTCCGCGTATTTCGTAACACCTTGTATAAATATGTGAGGCACTGAAGTATGTCTGTAAACACACGTTTAATAATTACGTCAATTTTCGATTGACACTTGAAAATACTACTTTAATGATTTTATCGCAACGGAAACCGTAACTGATAGGGATCCACGTATATACTTCGATTGACGTCAATTCAATAAAATGCATGTTTTTTAATCATCAAAGTATTTCAAAGAAAAAAATAATTGTTTAAACTTTTTGGTGACTGCAATTAACGTTTTCGCATGCGTATTGCGGAATGATTGATTGGATACTGAGTAATATTAATAATGATCGTCTGGCGTAAAGAATAGGTGGTGCTCAGGAATATTTATTTATTCGAAGAAGGAGTACAATGTTATCTCATTTGCAAATATGTACTATAGATTGGATTTCTCAAAATTCTATTATATTTTGATATCCAGAATTATAGAGTTTGATTTATCAGGCCTTGTTGAAGGAGATACGGAATAGCTATCCATCCATCAACGTTCTTTGCTGTCGCGCTTTCCTGCGACATTCTCTCTTTGTGTGAAAGAAGCGACAATAATATCATTCTCGCCCATAAGAATTAATTATCCCATGATTCACTAATGGGTAATGGGAAAAAAGTACCACCCGACACAGCATGTATATTAATTATTGATATGTAAAACTGCTCGTTCATGTTAGTAGTTACTGCTACTCTTAGTTAGCAGTTAAAGAAATGCGACCTTTTGTAGCACCTTTCCTTATATACATTAAATTTCCAAATTTCTAAACTAAAAAATAATTATTAAAAAGTGCTTTTTAATGTTTCGAGAAATATCTTCACAAACGATCGCGTATTTGAGGTATTTTGTGCTGACTAAACTAATTCGTCGAGTTTTTCTTTTCTTTCTTGTTGACAATTGTGTATATCTTGAGACATCCTCGACAGTAAACAAATACAATACAATGTTGATTAGTTGCTATACACAACACGTTTGCTATGCTATGTTATGTATTTTTATTAAGACCCGCGCACATGAATGTGGACGAATCTGTATTCGTATGTTGCTACAAAATTACGTTTTAAAAATTTTAAGCCTATGTAACAAATATCAGTCGGATACTTTAAAGGGAGGGAAAATTGATTACATTGTGCAAAATCGGTTGCGAGATCAATTCGACAGGCGCTTAAAACGATTGATGGATTTTTTTTAAGTATAACGTAATTTCCTTAATAGTGAGCGGCTCGAAATAAGCGAGCTTCAAAGTTAAGGAGTCGGAGAATCTTCACTTACATCTAAGATTCTAATCTATTTCGTATCCACAATTCTTATCAAATATCTGCTACTATCTATCAATAAGTTGATTATATCTTTGGAGAGGTATATTTAAAACATTTGGCAAAGTTAATTATCAAACCTAGTGTAATGCGCACTAAACGGATATTTATAAAACAAAATATTCGATGAATCAGGTGAAGACGAGCAATGAGACATTATTTCGATGTTTTCCTCCTTTAAAATATTCAATTGTTGAGTGAGATCTTCCATCCAAGTAGTGCTTGCGACATGTCCAATAAAACGAAAGAAACAAGCAATCCCTTGTTGGATTCAGGTCATCTGTGAACACCTAAACAGTTGATGATCTTGATAGTACTTGGTAGTAGGTGAAGAATCAAACGTAATTTGTGATTTCCAAGATATCAAAGTTGGGAAACCAATCGCCGAATTCACTTAAAGTTATTTGTGAAAATTTAGTCCATTTCTTTATTTTTTTTTTGTTCTGAAACAATGTCAGCTGAAGGCTATTGCAACATATATACCTGTTTGGGTAGTAATAAATTTGGTGCTATTACGATAAATTATGTATGTAAACTATGTGTATGTGTTGGTTATTTAGTTCCATAAGACCTCAATATAAATATAAATAAAATATAAATAAAAATATTATATAAAATTAGTAAGGAATGCTGAGAACAAGTGGCTCTGCTGATTTTTTTTCGAAACAGCACATAGGGAAGTGCATTTAAATTTTATGCAACTAATCTGCATCGCTGCAGTGGTTATTTATGATGATACTTGAAAGTTATTTTTAGTCATTAATTCCACAAACAAAAATAAATTAAATATTTAATGTGCGAAAAGCACTTGATCATCCGTCGTAAAATATTTTGCTTTGCGGTTTTCGCAAGTCTTATTATTAAGTGATTTATTGCACTACATCCGATAAGGGAATCAAGCACGTTACCTAGTTGAATAAATATTTGGCCCGTATGTTATAAACCTTGTATGAAGTGGTTAAAGTGGAAAGTGTTTATATCACGTCGTTGTTTACTTTCACTCACACCCTTCACGCGAATGTAGGTCAATGTTGTAGATTTTAAGTTCACGACCTCTGGCTTCGATGTAACACCAAGTTATGCGTGTAATTACTATTGATTTTATAACCCGCAGGGGCTATTATTATCGCAGGACTACGACACTGCTCTTTTTTAAATTGCAGTTGGCGAAAACGGTAAAATATAGGTGAGCTTAACAAATTAACGAATTGGACTACGTACTTACTATGCATGTTCTACGAATAATGTATTATATATTATATATATAATATTAATTATGATTAATTAATTATTATTATTAATAATAATATTATATAATATATATAATAATGTTATTTGTAACGGCTGTCTCCCTTCAAACTATTAAGTGTGTACTTAGAGAAGAATAATGTAAAGGTCTAGGTCACCCAAAATCTATATCGTGGTTAACGCTATTATAGAGCATAAGCGCTTTGTAAACATATTAATTATAGTTGTTGTTAAAGCTTATGTGGTACGAATTTATTATCTACTTTGCCACCATCGCTTAATATACCAAATTGTTTTTTTTTTTATAATTTTTATGTAATGTAGTAACTATACTCGATGCGAAGCAACGATATCAAACGTTACAAAGGTCGGCTGTGTATATAAAAGTATTTTTCTACTGTTTAATGACCTAAACACAAGTGTTATTTTTTTTTTTACGTTTAACGTTAAAACTTATTTTAACCTCAGGAGCCTTTAGTGTGTAAATAACTGTGTACTTCTTCACATTTTGATTGGCTTGAAAAGAAAAAGTATCACAATTCGGTACCTGGAGAAATGATTTTCAAATCAACTCGAGAGAAACACCTTTCCCAAATTTCCGGCTATTTTTTAAGGTTTGAAGGTTAGCTATTATACATATTGCAAATACTGTGGGGATTTATTGCGTAACTTCCGCGTGTCAAGGCGGCGAACGAAAACCTCATTTTGCCTTGTTGAAATATGCATATTCTACAGGTCCAAATTGCTATGTCCGATGTTTCTCTTGTAGGTAGTCGGTAATTAATTGATGAATAACATTGGAACTTTTTTCTACACCAGAGCTGGTACGAAAATATTGAATAGCAATTGCTAACAACTTTAAATGGAGCTATAAAAATTGAATAACCTGAATAGAAGAATACAAGAATAAAAGCAATGAATAAAGCATAGGTATACCATCGAACACGTAGAAAATATAAAGATAAAATAGAGAAATTGCTCAATTAATCGATTTTGCAAAACTTGTTAATTCTATTTTGGTCTAAATATTTACAATGTAAATAGTCTCATCTGAACGAATATAGAAATGAGGCTATTTGCATAATGACGATTTAATGTATTTATGATTGCGCGAATGTTTGAAGATATAATTTTCACGGTATACTTCGCAGCTGTGGCAATTTGGCTTAGTTAAGGTGTAATTCTTTGAAGTCGTACTCTTTGATTAATTTATTTACTGGTATTTACGTTATGAATCTGGTATTTTCGTATTATACGACTTATAAAATAAGCAGGAGGTCTACTATCATCGTGATTTTAATGACATTTTCTAGCATCGTCTATCGTATTGATGTTATGACTAGCAGTTTTACTAGTTTATTTTATGTGTAAGTGTATTATTGTCTTCGAATTCATGCAGATGTAACAGGTGTTGGAGTTATATAAATTAACTCCAATAACTTACTATTTTTCATACGTTTGCATACTAGGTGTGTTTGGGGCGTCCAAAAGAGACATGACAAGAATCTTCAAGTTCTCTACGTTTGTAATTTGGATTATCGATTACATGTATTACTATATTAATAATTCAATATCGAAGCTATCACCGCCTGGAATGATGTTCACCGATGCCCCAGCGATCCTTGTTTTGGCTTATTTTTCTCTTCCCGCGGTAGACCCAAGGTCTTGGTTCCCCTTTTTCGTCATATATTCTGCGCGATCTTGCATATGGTCTTTCTTCTAGGTGCTTCTGATGTTCTTACATTGCTCTACTCCTGTTAAACCGTTGTCTTCTTTTATTCTTTATGATAAATTGTCTAATCTTCATCGCCAAGAGTGGAAGTAAAGCTTCAAGAACGTCTACACCTAACAAATATTTTCCGTTAATATCTTATTAATAGTTTACAAATATTGTCAAATTTGTCACATGCATATTGCATAAATCGCATAATGGTGCAAAAAAGGCTTAAGGTCCAATGCTATCAATTATTTTTAATGTAACAATTATAAGATTTCGACTAATTTAATTAAATAAATATTATATATATTATCGTATATCGCAAAGACGTTCTAATTTTCATAATATTTGAAATATAATCTTGAGCCACGAGATGAGATGAATGACCTTGTAAACCTACAACCGTAACAAGAAGTTAGAACCAAGGAAATTAGTAATTAAAAATACAACAATGTAAAGTACCAATGTTGCTTTGTACTTCTATTCGAAAACGTCTGTTACCGACGAATAAATAATAGAACAATATGCGTAAGCACGATAATGTATTCACTGCCTAGTTATTGTAATATTTAGCGGATCGTGCTTTACTTAACATAAGCTCCTATTGCCTTTTAGTGTGGCAACGAAGTACATCTTAAAAAATTACTGCCGTTTATTTTTACCTAAACTTTTCTTTATCTAAATAAAATGGTGAAGCGATCTAATATTAGGTGTTAATTTTATTTTAAAGTAACTGTGTTTGTAGTTTATCTGTGCGCCATTAGAAACCAAGAAATGTTTCAAAATATTTTTCCCATCGTTTTCGCATCAATACGTAGTCATTTAAAATTTGCAAATGCCCAAAATTGCCATGTTGATTCTATAACCTCCAACCAGCATACTGGGGCGAAAATCGATTTTAACACCGACATTTAAATTGGAACTTTCATCGGTATATATGTTGGAAAAGTACTACCATTGGGGAGATAACTGTGACAATCTGCTGTTACCCATTTCAATAAATGTGTACCGGGCGATTTCATGTTGATGGCAAAGAAGTAAAATAATCATCATAAAATAGAGCCGATACCGTAGTTAAAGTAGAAGCATGGAGATTTCAAAATCGTAACGTATTGAAGCAATGAGAAAGTTTAAATAAGTATTCATTGTTATCCAATTTGAAACTAATTTCAGGTCGTCGAATGTTTAACGGATCTGTGTAAATTGTCTGCATGTAGGCACGTCGTAATTTTTCATCGATGTCGCTGTGGTAAAATGATTTATAGGGTACCAGGAAATTACGCAGAAATCAAAACAAAAATAAACAAACAATTGAGATTAATGATCAATGATGATCTAATTGCTTGTAAATGCATTTTGGGTTTATAATAAAAGAATAAATCTCGTTTTTCAGTCGACCTTTGCATGACATACATTAATGTATTTTTTAAGTTAATGAAATTATTTGAAATTTTGTATAAAATTCCAGAAGGTATATCCTTATTGTTAGAGATGACCAAGGCAGGTGAAATTATTACTTTTTTGCAGCAACTAGACAGACTCGTGTTTATTCGTCTCATAAGAAAGGGTTCGTGTTGCCTACTGGTTTGCCCGAGAATTGACAAAACACGAATCTGTCTAGTCGCCGCAAAAAAGTAATAATTTCATCTGCCTTTGTCATCTTTACTTATTGTTCGTGATCAAACAATCGCACAAACGAAGGAGTCAAGGGGTGCTTATAATTTCTGAACTGCCCTTGCTTTATCGTGTGCTTGGCTGTATTTTGTAAATCAAAGTTTCTAGTGTTTAAATTCTAATTCGCCATATTTTCTTTTGTGATAGCAAGCGAGCCAAGCGATTTTATCAACTCGTAAACGTACTGATAAAAGCAGATTTTTCCTTAAATTACCGGCTTTCTGCAATTTTTCAGCGTATTCGCAATTCATTCCAAATTTAAAGGCACATTTCCTTCAGAAGTAAATCCTTTCTTGCGACTGTGTCCTGCTGTATTCTCGTAGAACGCTTTGTAATCTTCGTGTTGACCTTAGCCATCTAAATTGTAGTCCTTACATCTACTGCGCCATATAACTAATAAAAGGGACAATACTGGAGCGGAACGTTATCGTTAACTGTGTTTTATGGTTTTGATAGTACGCAGTATATCCCTTTCGTTCTGCAAGAGTGATTTCTATTTTAACGAGTGATTTTTGGATAAGGACAAGATTTCAGAATTTCTGATTTCTGAGGTTTCCTTTGAAATTATCTACAATTTTATAAAACGAATCTCGGGCTTTCTAGATCTAGTTGCCGATGGTTGGACGTTACGCATTCGAAATTGTTGCATCGTGTATTTTTAACGATCAACAATGTTTTCACATTACAGGAGGGTTATTGTTTATTGCCGAGTATACCCAGCAGAAAAATGTTATTGTTAAATAAAATTCCTGGCGTTTTATTTTTGTACTTATTGTATTGTATTATATGCGTGAAATTGTCATTTTAGTCTTTTAACATTAATAGAATAATTTAACTTCTAACTAATAAATTAAAGATATTTAATTCAACCTAACCAAATTTGGATGTACGAGATTTTACAAGTTTATGCTCTCGTTTCATTATTAATGAAGGCAATTTATGCTTTA
This sequence comes from Oryctes borbonicus, assembly GCA_902654985.2. Taxonomy (NCBI): domain Eukaryota; kingdom Metazoa; phylum Arthropoda; class Insecta; order Coleoptera; family Scarabaeidae; genus Oryctes; species Oryctes borbonicus. The sequence continues at coordinate 937,284 of LR736880.1, forward strand.
ACCGCGACCGCGAATGCTAAAACTTTCAGAATTGTTAGAAACCTGAAACTGTTCGTTTCAGCAACTACAGAGAGTGAACTTGTACAAGGGTTCTTGAGGAAACTTTATGTGAAAACGAATTTGAATTAATCGCGCACTGTCTACGTGGTTTTAAGTTACATTAATAAATGTCGCCGTTGAATGAATATACACAAAGAGATATTGTCGATTTGTATACACTAAAAGACGGACGATTTTTATGTGTCAAAACCACATTATTTCGGAGGAAATTCAATTATTTTTGGGTACGTAGTAAATATGTACTGATGAAATTAAAGGATTATAATAATTTTATCTGTTGTCTGTTCCTTTCAGTAGTTCTCCGGTTAAATTGGTACTGTTACTTTTACGTCAAGATTTAAATCTACAAAAAGACGAAAATATGTAGAAACTGCAGACAAATACAACCAAAACGTACAATTTACTTATTCTTTAACTCGACAATTTTGTTGGCCTAACTAAGAAGCTCATAAGAAGCTAAATAAACAACAACTAAATCAAAAACCAGAGAAGTTAAAATTGTTGGGAAAATACGTTTTGTCAGCTTTTACGCAACTCCATCCGTTAATTTTAAGTTCCTTTCAACAGAAAGAACCATTCACATTGAACGGAAAGTTCAAAAAACATTTTGAAAACAATTCAATCTATCACTGTTTTTTTTTTTTTTCAAACCATCGTCGTAGCTGCAACTTTGACGTGTTGTAATTAGACGTGGTTCTATACGTGTGCGGGAAGATTACATAATACGATATTGTTTAAGCGGTACGTGGATCTGAAACAATTCCTGGCAGCCATTTAATACTTTAGTTTCCATTGCAGGAAGGAAACATCTCTGCTTTGTTGTTCGCTAATCACATCCGACGGGGTAACCGGAATCGTATAATTTAGCGGAGTGTTGAACTCGAACAAATCTCGCATTCCTGTCTAGATTCCGCTACCCAAGTGACAACTTGGCATTCATTCAACACATCAAATTATTGTTAAACAGCGTGTACACAAAGATGAGAAGGAAGGTAGGGAATGTTCGTATAGAAGGTCCTGTTTTAATATCTTTCGAATAAAAACTTTTATTCGAATTTAGTGAAGTCTTAAGTATTATTTGGTATGGTTGGCATAAATATATTTTACTAAATAAAATAAAAATATTTAAGTGTGACATTCAAGGTTCGGGCGAGGAAAATAACATTTCTGAGAAAGTCTTTTTAACTAGATAGAAGAGATATATGTATAACTTAGTTAATAAGTGAGTTAAAGAACTACAATGCAGCTACATGTGAGAGTAATTCGTTTTGTTTAATTTATACAGAGAATCTTTAGAAGAAGCCATAACATAGGTTCGATCTTTTGGTGTTAAGTGTTTTGAGCTGAGTCTTTTTTATTTCACAAATTATTACATTTATCTTTATATGGACTTTATGTTTTTCTCCGTGTAAGTTCCTGTTTTACAATGTTGCTAACTTTATTCATCTTTATCGCTTCCAAGAAATTTCAAAGAAAGCTTATTTCACATCCTCAAAATGAATATCTTTGTAAATCGCAAAGTCAAAATGTTGTTACGTAGAAAAGCTTGTATATCCGGAAACTTGCGTATATGTTAAAACGAACGCTTCTTCGATTTAATGAAATCCTTCGGAGACGTTTGAACGTAGAATTCAATTTTAAAGCAATCCGTACTTCCCTTTTGATGCTCGTCGATACATAAACTTCATCAAATCCCTGGCAATATTGTAATTCTGTAAAGTAATCCTTGCGTGTAGGCATTCGTATGAAATATCCGTAGATGTGATAGCAATCCGGAGATAAATCCTTTTGAGGAATGAAAAATTAGAGACGAGAAAGAAATGAAAACTAAGCACCGTCAAATTATCGATACGATTGGATCAGACTCAAACATACAGGCGAAATTTCTAAATTTTTAGATATCTATAAAAAAATATACTGAGAAACGGAAACTTAAACGTGTAAGATAAGGAGGTGTGTTCAGTTGTATTTTTTTTTGTATCAAAATGAAGTGATGAAATATAGTGTTGCTTGAAAAATTAATTCAAATGCTCAACCTGTTTAGATAGCTGACCGTTGACCGTATAACCAATAAAAAATCGAAACCTTGTTAATTAGTTGCTTTTCAACTGTAAATATCGAGAGTTGAATAAAAAAGTTCTGATAAAAAGGTAAGAGCCATTAAAGCATTTCCGTGGCCATTTCCGTTTCCCCGGTTTACGACTCCCGCAGTGTATATACCTTTTAGAGCCCTTTCTATGGCGTAACTACGTGCGTGCTTTACAAAACTTTCATGTTTTACGTGGTTTCACAGCCTATAACTTTTCTTGGATGATACAAAAACGGTAGAGTTGGAGCAAAAAGTGTAATTTTTCTTTTAATTAAGGAATACGCGCTTCCATGCGTCACACATACGGGATTAGTACAAAGTCGCGGACGGTCAAATAACTTTGTTGTTTGAGAAGTAAGTAAACTAATAATAATTAATTTATCACATTCTTTTCGCTTCCGATTTGATAAGAAATATTTTTTTAATGGAGCACCCGGTATGTTGCAACGTTTTCGAAACAAGACTCGGAAAAAACTTTCAAAAATATCCACATGCTTATTTTTATTGATAAAAATGCAATCCAAATAAAAAATAAAGAGAACACCCTAATAACGTAAAATCGAGGTAGAGGAGATAAAAGCCATTATTATTATAAAAAATGAATGTCGTAATTCGGCAGTGATTGAGTTCTGCGTCACTCGTGGCGTCATTCGCTCTTGTAGCTATTCAAGATTATTTGGTCGACTTTGATATTTCAAGCGACTTCACAATAAAAAATATATTGGCGATGGGTCTGGAGAACGGGCTGGTTATTCAATTCCTCTGCGTCTGATATTTCGTTTAAGTAATCACGAATATTACGTGCAAAATGGTGGGTGGCTGAGGCGTCATCAGAATTGAATTTTTTCAATTGATGTGTTGCACATAGTCCTACTTGTGCACTGAAAAAATTATTAAAAAATAATTTTGCGGAAACATTTCATGTTATTGTTATAAAACATGGTCTGTAATGAAATAGATTGCTAACGACAGATGTTTAATATTTAGTACTGGGTGTCTACAGACATTGATTGACACATATTATTCTTCATGATTTATATTTTTTGTTGCTTTTGATTTGTTGATAAGATAAGCGAGATAACAATGAATGTACGTACCTTGTGCGAAATTCAGTTTAATGTACTGAAATATATTAGTAAAGTCACCACTGTGATGCTACACTACTCTGGATTCACGAACTAGATTTTCTATAAAGATTTATAGATGCAAAACAGTGAGCAGGTGGCTTTAAGAAATGTTTAACATTAAATAATTGATAGGTGTCTCAAGAATTAAATCTTCATTTTTTAATGTATAATGATAGAGTGACATGATTGGTACAACGTAAAGTTTAACGCCTTTAATGTAGCGTGCTTTGAAGGATTATTTTCCTGGAAACCACTAATCTACCAACTCAATCCATTAATTCAAGATTTACACAGTCGCACCTTGCAGCTTTGTGTTTAGGGGTAACAGATGTTGTGTAGGCGTTAGATCGTTAAGTAAATTTTGAGTGACGTTATGTTGTACCTCGAATTTTCGTACTTAAAACGGTGTTGGGCGACCGATTGTACGAATTAATTAAAAAAAAATTAACCAATACAAACTCTAAAATTTAAACAAATTACAAGGTGTAAATTTTGAAACTTTGATTAACTTAAGTTAATTATAAAGTTATTTTATATTGTATACAGTGCTAATGCTTCGCATCGAAGGAAGCTTATTACTAGAAAGTTGTGCAGGTTCTTTGATATTCTCGGTCGAAGTTTGTTCCGAGATGTATTGTACACCGCGAACGTCTCACCTGAATTTAATATTTCACACAATGGCGGAATATATTAATTGTTTATTCGCAGACTGTTACAGTTTTACCCCTGTTGTCTCTTACGAAGTTATGCAGTTGTTTTCATCCTTATTCGCTGTGCCATGTATTTTCCACTTTGTTATGATGTAGTATGCAGGGTATTTCACGAAACTCGTTAGTTTGAAGTTTTAATGATGTTGTTATGAGTGGAATTTTGGAATAGGTAGTTATAGCATCGGACTTAATAAATTTAAAATATTTTCACCCATTACTTTCGACTATGAAACGCAAGTGGTTACCAACTTTTTTATTTTGTCGGCTTAATCGATTATACACATCGCACGTGAATAATTTATATTTGGGTACCTGACCCCTAAAGCCAACCGTTGTTTTCCTATAAAAAAAAAAGGGAATCGAATCGCTGACCGGTATTGTTCATTTTCCACGCTTCCACAAACACATAGACCGGTTCACTTGCAGCAGTAGAACACTAAATTTCGATACGAAGCGCGATCTGCTTTCAAACGCAGGTACTTCTCATGCCATTCTCGTGGCCACGCCATAACCCGTGCACAAATACACTACTATTTTGGTCCTTTTTTCCAAATACTCTTAACATGGAAATACACACAGGTAGGATGTGAGAAATGAATTTCAGCAACTTAATATATGAAAATCTACATAATGTCGACGTGCGTCGCTGTTAGAAAATTTGCATATAATCGAAAACGAAAAAAAATAAATTGTGACGGGGTTATCAACATCGAGTCGAAATTTGAATGACGCACCCTTATTATTTTGAAAACAATATCCTCTACATCGTAAAATGTTTTTCAGGAGGAGCTTTAGGGAGAACACGGGCGCAGGAAAACAAGATTTACATATATATACCTTCGTTTCTCTTCAGGATAAACATATCAACCTCGTATACCTACCTAATCTACAGGAATATAGAGGTTTACTTAAATATTTTTTTGAAACAATTTTTTAACAAACAACAAAGAACCGTAACGTATAAATTGATTTTGAATTGAATTAGATTAGATGCCTCCTTAGATGAAACAAGGCAGTTTGTATGATTGTTTCACGTTTCAGGCTTGTATAGCAAAACTCAGAACAGATTTACTGTAGGAAAGTAACGAGTACCCGCCGCCCTAGGATGTTAAGTCATTTAGCAGCAAGCGCAAACAGCGACCAAGTTAGTATTGAGATATTCGCATTCGCTGGATGCGTTCCTTCAATAAGGCGAGAACAAGGCATGAAGTGTAAATCGATGAACGAAACAATTCGGCGTGGCGTTCACTCGGAATAAATGCACACATCGCATTCGTGCGTTCAAGCGTTCACGTTCATGCTTTCATAGACGTAAGATCGCTAGCCTGAACATAGACGAAAGCAGCAAATCCGGAAAAATTCCATTGTATTAAATTGAAGTTGCGCTATAAGACTATAGCTTCCTCTATACCTTTATTAGAATTTTCTTGGTTGTAGCGGAAATTGTTAATAAATAAAACAAATTTAATTGGCTGGTAGTCTCGTTACAACTTATGGATAACTACCTACATTCTCTACCGCGATCTTTGTTTAATAATAATCAAAGCCAGGTATTCCGCTGTCCCGCATTTCTTTTTAGTCTACCTAAATCCTATTGGCTGCCAGCGGCGAGAGTCACAGGCCTAATCGTGTGCAGTATAAGTAATCCTTCACGTATTGGCTTAATAATATTACATACTCGAACCAGCAAATAATGAAAAAGTATGAGCACGTACGAAAGGATATAGATTTGTGCTCACAGCCCAATATTTTTAAAATAAAGTTTTCTCATTGGCAATGGCCAATTACTGCAAGTATAAGTATTATGTGGCTGAAGTCAAGGCCGCCACAAATAGTTATTATTCATTAACGTTTTGGAGGTGTAAGTTTCCGCTCCATACGACATGAATATAAAAGCGATATTGTGAGTTTACCGTGAGAAATATAATCCCAATAATCCTCGTTTTTATTCGTGATATTGTTTTATTTTTTTGGGGCATTTTATAACTACACCGAGAGAAAGGAATTGTTTCACTCAATCAACTACGAAGTGTTGCACATTTATAGGTTCATTCAACTAAAAACATCATTCAACACTTTAGCGAGTACGTCTAACTTACGTTGCAACTTAACAGAACATACTAGCTTTGGTTCAACTATTGTTGTTAAATCAACCTTTGTGTCGGCTGTGCTCCAAAACATATTACTTTTAGACAAAGTTGGTTGACTCAATCAATTTTTTGTTGGGTCAACGAATTTTTTCTCTCAATGTACATCCTTCCCTTAGAGAATTAAGCAACCCGCAATTGTATAGCAACTATGTAAGTTATAGCAGGCCGATAAATCATAAGTGAACATGCTTAGTCTGCTCCTGTATATATATATAAAAAATATTAATTTATTTTTTAATGTTTATATTTTTCAAATTATTAACGTTATAACTAATTATTTTAGTACAGTAATAGTAGTAACATATATTACAGCAATATAGTAACATGGCATTTTAATCACGAAGATATTTGAGAGTATGCGACAAAGGATTTTACCCGCTTACTCTACGAAGGGGCAAGTACGTATACTTTGATTTGGTATATAACCCAAATTTAATTACAATGGATGAAGTTAATTAGTCGCCTTATCATTTAATCGTTTCTCAAATTCGCTGCGTTTAATTTCGTATTCTAATTCTTTAAACTTTAAATTCATCTCTTGTTCCCTTAATTTCCCTTTCATCAATTCCACTTCCAGCTTCTTCATCTGAATATCTAAATCTAATTTCTCCAATTCTCTTTTATTTACTTCCATTTCCATTGAGCATAAGGTAGCGTGGCGCGGATTGTTACGATGTGAAGAATTAATATCCACGGTACTGCTCGCTTCTTCCACGTTTTCATTTGTCGTAATCGCATAATTGTGAAAATGAGGTACTTCACAAACTTCGTTCAGTTCGTTGTTAATTTCCCCTATTGTTTCTATAAAATTGTCTTGATTATGAATTATTTCGTGTTTTACATCTACGAAATCTTCTGCAACTGGTGATTGGTCCTGTAAAGCGGACGATTCGGCATCGTCAAGTGTTAATGGATCTCCTTTTTCCTTAGCTAGGTCCTGCTTCGTTAAGTTAGTGTTTTTCCAAAGTGTTTTTAATGTTGGAACTGTTTTTATCAGTCGCCAACTAACGTCATCGATTCTTTTTGGTGGAGATTTACCGTCGCTGGATTTCATAAATTCCGCCTAAAAAAGCACAAATATAAACTCCGATAGACGTTGGAATCAGTTCAGAAATGACCGTAGAAGTAACTCCGAGTCAATTTCAAACAGCTACCGAATTATTTCTGAGTAAGAAAGAACTAGTACTTTCCTAGCCCATGCGATTAAAACGATTCATTACTGATTCAAGAACTGCGAAGGGCTTCCCTGTTGGAACAAACAAACCTATTGATTCACGCGTATGAAAACTTCCGGAAAATAATATTAGGTAACATTCTAATTTAATGCGTCACTTGATAACGTGATAAAAAAACATAAACACATCGTAGAGTGCCACTCCCGACTTGATCCGCGCTTAAAGAATGATTGATAAGATGAATAGAAAAAAGAAAACTTTCAGGCTGACTTTAGTATCAAACAAGGAGGTGTTGGTTTTTGACATGCAATCTACCGGCAAACGCTTTATTGCGTCGGATAGAGGTGACAATAAATTATGATTTTATTATCCCATTTGACGCTATACGGAGTCTTTTATTTCCCGTGCAGATGTCTTATTAAACATAAGAAATTTTCTAAAATTTATTTGAGTTTGCCTCTCGAGTAAAGTGCTTCCGAAGGTATAGTTCGTTAATTTTTTCTAAATTGTTTTTTTTTACTTTCATCTAAACGTATGTCTTTACTCCTTTTCCACAGGTAGTTTTCGCATGGGAAGATTAACGCTCACTTTTAAATTTGTCACCTTTAAAATTGGCAATTAGTAGGTTATAAATTTAACGCTACTTATTCGGTAAATAGTACTTTTGGATATTTTCTAAAGGTAATAGAACTAAATTTTGGCAGGGTGGTGATATCAAGGTTGTACGTATAGCAGAAGGTTATGATGCCAATAGAGTTATTGTACATGCTGGCAAAAATTTTGTTGAAGGAAGTAATTTTCGCTTCGGAAACCATAGTATGTGGCTAGATAATAAAATATCAAATCCTGCTTTGAAAAAGGTAGACATATTAGAATGACCGCAAATGAACAATGTAACACGTACAACAGAAATGACAAATTATCAAATTATTGAGTATTGAAACAAAACAAACCTGAGAAGATACATGAAATTGATAAATTATTAATAGAGCATATGAGCTGAAGCACCAAATGTGAGGAGCGAGTGAGAATTCTACATTGCTGCACATTTTTTACAATTTTACTACACACCTACTAGTTCTTTTTTTTAACGCCAAATGCAATTACAAATATAGTGTTGTCGCTTATAATCTTATTCAACCCCAGTAATCTCAGATGTGGAATTAACGAGGTTTAATTAAATGAACGTTCTGTGTTCGTAATAGAATTTCCGGTCATTATATACCGATTTAATTATTAGACCTTAGAATATATTATGGTCTACGTTGCGTACAATAGGTTTATGTAAGAGCAATTTAGATTAAGTTACGCCGCCTGCAAGCATTTCTAAAATTGCTCGGCTTAATTCAATATTGAATCTTAATTTTAATAATGTTATATGAAGTTGTGACACTAAGAATATTTGCTGATGTATTCTTCGCTGTCACTATTTACATAGAATACAGCGACAAATAAATAGTAAAATTATTTTTTTTTCTTTGGCGCTAACTACAATTGACTTTATCTGTGTTCTGTCTGTATCTAATGACGTTAATTATACAAAAAAAAGAGGAACTAAGAAAAAAAAAACTAGAAATTCTATTAGCATAACAGAATTTAAAAGGGTACTGTTAAATACGTAACTTTAATGTATGCATATGAATAATAAGAAGATAAGCTTTAAACTTTTCCGCTTATTTCGTAAACTTAAACTCACTATGTTCGTTGTGCGGAGGTTCTTTTCGAGAACAAAAATGCTAGAACCGTATTAGAACTTTTGAACTAATTCCGAGAGTGTATTTATTTTTTTATATACGTATACGATAAATGTTATCAAATACTATTGTTATTATACCTAAAGTTATAATCTAAATTAGCATAGCTTGCTTTGTTATGTATGTTCTTAACTAATTATAAGTTGAGAATAAGATTCCACTTTCAGTTGTGCAGTAAGATGAACATTATGCAAGAGCATCACTTCTGTTCACTTCTAGAAGGAAAGAAAGAAGGATAAACGTCTTAAAAAAACCAATAAAAAATTATTTGGCGATAGAGTTTGTTAAAGGTTAATTTGAATTTTTTATGGACCGATTTTTATGTCCGCTGGATAATTATAATACTTTTATTGGGGCACATTGAAAAATGAATAATACGCCCGCATAAAAATTAGTTCATGTATCAATAAAGAACTTTTATAGACGCCCATTTCAAAGAAATTTAGTTGGTTATGAGTGTTATGACCAGCAGCGTACGGTTGGTATATTATGAATGGTATGGATTGTAAAACGCAGACTGCAACCATAAACTTCAGTTATACCTCACGTCAATTAAACCGTCGGTGTTATTGGCGTTCCATATTTACCTGGTAAGCGATGATATCTTTCTTCGTCCGTTTTTTAATATTCTCGTACAACGTTTTTAATTGGGAAACTCTCCTCTGTGCCTTGGCATTAACCGCGTTGTACCGCGCTCCAACGGCATTCCACGCTCTAACTTTTATATCGATAGTCATCGAGTCTGTTTTCTTATTCTCTATGACGTTCAGATAAGGTAATACGCTATCCAATAGCAAGTGCTTCTCGTTGCGCGTGTAGTTCGCGCTCTTTTCACGCCGTCTATCTCTTCTATCCATATCTATAACTGCGAGTTATTTTAGGTAAAATAGATAAAGTAACCGATACTATTTGTACCGTAGTAGATGCACAATTACATTTACAGGTTATTAACGTGTACATGGAGAATTTGTTTGTTAAGAAAGCAAATTGTTTGCGGTATCCAAACAAACGCCCGTGTCGGGTAAACGTAGCACTTAACCACGGATTAAACCCGTTGTTAGAACATGGCGTAGCCGACGATACGTGCGCTTGCGTATTCTCGGCTTAACTACGGTTATATTGATCACGATTCGTTGTTGTTATGTTGAACGTTTTTTAAAACACAGGGTGATGCAGAGATTTCTTTCGGGAAAAATTCTGTTCTATTGTTGAATAGCTAAGTTTGTAAAACATTCAAAAGGAAAATACCGTTAGCTTTCTTAACAATTTATAATGTTAATGGTTATAAAAAAATGCCGATAATTATTTACTTTATAGAAATATTTTTCCGCTTGTTGTTTCAAGTACGTATAATATGTTTTTGTTGATAGCTAATAATATCATTGAGTTTCTCATTAATATTTGCCTTATTTTATATAGTTAACATTCTACGCAGCAATACGTGGTAATTTTAGCCCTGAAAAGTTAAATTTTTTAACAGAGTCTCACTGCGAAGTATAGTCCGTCCAATCGTTCCTGACGGCTTATGATTAAATGCGCCGTGCGGTAGTGATAATGACGTCAGTATGCAAGATACCACTGCGTCAATCATTTCGACGGTTGATAGTGTGTATCCTATACGTTGTGCGCTTTCCGTGAATGCATAAACCGAGCGACGTTCCCTATCTCTAATGTCCCCCACCCGCCAGGAAAAACACCATGAAGACTGCATGTATTATATAACATGTGCATATGCCAGCTTATTAAGCACCCAACTGGTTAAATTTTTAAATTGTTTATTTCTTATATAAATTTTACATACTCAGGCTTCTTTGAATGCATTTTTTACTTTCACACGAGTATTTGTACGGATTTATTAAATTATATGAATGAGATATGTCGACTATCTAGAAGTATTTAAATTGTACATTGTAAAACCCATATTTTTGGATGTATATGCAACCCAACATATGCGTGGCATCACGTTTACTTTATTTTGTTGTATTTAAAGCTGATTTCGCAACATACACTGCCGTCCAGAGAAGTTCGGTCGGTTGGTAAAAAACATGAAAAGGTTACAGAAACAAACGAAACTAAAAACAAAATGCAATTTTATTGTATGTACAGGTAAAAAAGACAAAAATAAATAAATAAAAAGTTATTCTGTTTGCTGTTAATCACCGCTCGAACTATTCTAGGCATTCTTTCGATAAGTTCTGTTAAAATGGATTGTGGAATATTAATCCGTTCATGTTGCAGGCAGAATATTCCGTAAATGTTCTTGTGAAGTTGGGCATATTTTTCGGATCCTCCTGTCCAGTTCATCCCACAACAACTCTGTAGGGTTCAAATCTGGGCTTTGTGGGGGCCATGTCATTACTTTCAGGGTGTGCTGTTCTTCTTGCTCCTTTAGATAGTTCTTACGCACTAACGCAGTGTGTTTTGGGTCGTTGTCACGCATGAATGTAAAGTTACGGCCTATTATACGCAATCCTGATGGCACTGCATGATTCTGGAGTATTGCAAAATAGTTTTCCTTCCTCATTACACCCTGCACTCTGCATAAATCTCCCGTTACAGCAAAGGAGAAACATCCCCACAGTAACACAGAACTACGCCCTTGCTTCACTGTTGGCACAATGCAGTTCGGGATCACTTTTCGGTTTTAGATCTTCGGAGATAAACTCGTCGATTTTGCCCAAAAACCTCAAACTTTAACTCGTCACTCCAAAGCACGTGTTTCCAATCATCTAACGACCAATTTAGATGAGAACGGGCTCACTGTAGCCATTTTGCTCTGTTGCCCCGACGTAATAAGGGTTTTCGAATGGCAATGCGTCCGTGAAGGTCCGCTTGTTGAAGTCGACGTTTTACCGTACTCGCCGAAACTTGTTCTTCACGGCCGCGATTGACTTCGGCTGCTATTTGTGGCGCTGTTAATTTTCTATTGCGTTTGCTTGATGATACAATTCTCAAATCGTCAGCTTTTGTTGTTTTCCTAGATGCTCCGGGATGAACACGATTTTCTATAGTTCCAGTTGTCCGATATCGCTTTATGATGTCATTTACTGTTGAACTTCTCATATTTATTTTTTCAGCAATTTGTCGCCCCGAATATCCTTCTTCAAACAGCGTAATAATGCGTGAACGTTTTTCTACACTGGTAGGCTTGCCACGTGCCATTTTGAAGTAAATTTTCTTAAAACTTTCGCGCAAAAACGACAGATGCACACCAACACACGTCTAACAGTAAAATGAAGCAAATTTATATCTTTACGCCCGTGATAAATAAACAAGAATGATGCTGCGGTATATTCCCTAAATGTATTGTTCGTTAATAATCCCCAAATGACCCGTTTCAAAAGATCCATACTTCCCAGAAATTCTTGGAATGATAATAAAAGGGACTTTATTGTGGTTGTCGCAATATTTCTACTTTACATAATAATTGATGGCTTTAACCCCTTAGAAAAGAGTGTATGCTTAATATTTTTCTAATTTTATGTATTAATAATTGTATACAGTGTGATGTAATAGATTTTTATTGTATGACCGAACTTCACTGAACGGCAGTGTACATATTTTATTACATAAACAATATCTTATGAGTTGTAGTAAGTTTCTCAATGCTGTTAGTTTTCTTTTACTGCCTGAAATTTAAATGGTTGACTCTTTAATGTATTCGTGAGACTTGCGTCCAAATTTTCAGCAAAAAATTTCTTATTTGAGCTGTCATCATTTAATTTCAAATATATACGCGAGTAACAATAACTCGGTACAAAAGTTTTTAAATGCCTTTTCGCTCTTCTTTCATTTTGACGTTTGTTTTTAATCAGAAGTTTCTATGGGGAGTTGTTTTATTTTAAGTGGCGATAATTTTTTTTCTTGCCTCTCGAGAATTGCTCCTGCGGATATTACTTTTCAAGCACTTAAAGGCTGTCCGTCTATATTCGCCAAGTTGTGTGACAATAAAGCGAGATTTGAAATGCAATTTAAAAGTTCCAGCATAAAATGGGGCCAATTCGTAAATCAGTTTTTACAGAAGTTTAACGCAAGTATATACAATTTTCTTTACTCTAAATTGTATTACCGTTATATTAACGTAATAAAATAATATTTCTAGCAAAATTCAGGTGAACTAAAATATCACCTCAATTAAATTTTTTTAATGTACTTAATTTGCCAAAACTAATGTTGCATAAGAAACAACGCGACATGTTTAAACTGTCGAATATTCTTGGGCGCTCAAATTGCTTACTCGTCAAGTTAATTGAGGGTATTAAATGTTAGCACATATTCACCCACTTCCTGGTTGTTTCCGAATGTACGTACAATTGCAAACAGCGGAATATCACTGAAGGCGGCATGAAATTCGCGAATTGGGATAATAAAACAAGATGTTTGGATATTAAGGGAATCCCCAGCGCTCGGATGTGTGGGTTTATTTGATCATCTTGGATATGAATAAAGATTGGATATGAAATGGGAGGCATTTCACTTCATACTGTTTATTTAAGTTCTTTTTAAGTGGGATATTGATTTTTACGGGGATATTGAAAATCGAGCATATTTAGGGTGTCCACTTAGTGGTTTTTAATAAAAGTTTTTAATAATTTTTGGATATAACGATATCATTCAAAAAAATAAATAACACGAATTAAACAATCAAGCGATGTCTGTATAGCCACCTTTTGGCCAATTACTTACATTTTATTTCTTCATTTATCAAGGGGAAATTTGGAGATTATTTTGTGTTTGCATATACATACATGAACTCCAAAAAATATATGCAGATTGAAGGTGTCAATGAAATGCGCTCTTCAAGGTTGCTTTTCGCTATACACTCAGAAACATGCACTAACGATAATATTGGCGAAAGTTTCAGTTTGTTTTGACTTATATTGTCGAGTTTTGTACGTTTTATTGACTATTTCTGGAAAGGTCGAGAAGTATTAAGTGAGTTAGAACAACAGAAGCCAATTCGAAGTTCCTACAAACAGATCAATGTACATCAAGAAAGTTGTGAAAAGAGTTTCGCCGCGGGCATCGACGAAGCGGGGGAATTGCAACAGCTTGGTGAAACTAAAGAAAGAATTAACTGCTTCAGATCCAAATTCATTAATAAAATGGAATTAATTCAAAATATCAAGCTTTACGGCTTACTGCTTTACAATTTACTCTAAATGCTATGTTGTGAGTTTACAAATTTTAGAATAAATGATTTAGGCATAAAATAACATCGAAATGCTTTGAAAAAATGGTAGAAAACTATCGTCAGTTCATTTTATCCGAATTTAGTTGGTTTAGTTAATTTTTTATTTAATAATAGATTGGCTAAAGTCTCTCAATTTCGTATATATGTGGCCTTTATAGTTTACCACCGAACCACAACAGTAGAAAGTTAGTAGCACGTCTGGTGGCATTGGCTGTCAAAATATTCAACAAACGGGGAGAAGAAAAAATTGTTATAAAATAAAACATGGTAGTAATGCTTAATCAAACGAAATTTTATTTGTTATAAAATAATGCGTATGTATTTATAAATTTTCTAAAAATACAATCTTGGCCCCTAATAAAAATTGACAAATACGTTCGAGATGCTAGTATACTAATAATTGTATTCTCATTGGTAGGTAATATGTAAATCTATACATAATAATACTACAGCCTAGTTATTTACACCAGTATTCACCACTATTTAAAATTCGTTGTAAATAAAATAAAGCCGTGTAATTAACTTGCGATTTCGTAGGCTTCAAATTCCATTTCATCTTGTGATTTTTGTCGAACCTTTTCTAAACTATAATCGTAGCTAACCGAGATAGGTTGGGCGAATGTAACAGTGGCAGTAGCAGTAGTACATAATTTATCGTCATTTGTCTGAATCAGGGAAACTTCATTGCTTTTTGTGTGTTTCATTTCCTCACCAATTATCTTCGGAGATTGATTGTTGCTCCGTTTTTCACTTTGCTGTTTGATGTTCTCGTTCAAGGCGTTTTTATCAACGAAATTTATCACCTTACAATCGCTAGCTGTCTGTTCGCTATTTGATTGCAAATTTATCGTTGTCATTTCGGTGAAATCGGCCTCCTGGTTCGTTTCCTTGAGCGCCTCTTGCTTCTTCTTATTATGCTCATCAATCAGTTGTTTTTGCTTGGTTAGGTACTTATTTCTGTATTCGGATAGGTTTTTTGTGCCTACCAATTCCAATCTGCTACTACAGCTATTCGATTTAAGCAGTTTAAACCTGACGCCCTGGTATTGATCCTTGTTGTTGTTGCGCCTTGATTCTTCGGTGATTATAATCCCCTTTCCGCTGTCGGAGATTTTCCTGCAACCACATTCGTTTGATTTTTGATTCCGTCGAATTTCATCCATGATTGTTTTAGTCAAACTTATCGATTTCCCGTTATATTTATTCAATATACGTCCACCGTAATACGTAACGGTAGTACCTTTTTCTCTTATCTTTTCCAAAGCATCTTCGCTAATATAGTGGTCGCAGCAGTAGTCAAGAGATTCAAACAAATTTTCATTACTCCCATAATCCGACATCGCTGAAGTAGTTGAATTGGTATCGGTTGTAGTTGAACATCGATCTTTATCGGGATCTGCTTCTTTCTGTTCGCTTTTACTGATTTCTTCTAAATCTTTGGTGCTGTGCGATTTCTTTAAACCGCATTCGAAGAATTGCCGAACCTGCTTTACTGTATCTGGGTTCGGCAACTCATCATCGTTAACTTCCCTATTGACTCTGATAGGATGGTAAAAGAAATGACGCTTAGCTCCAATATTTTCGTGGTTGTCCGAATTTTTTGTTTTATGTATCAATTGAGTAATGTTTCTTGATGTTTTTGAATTCTTTCTTGGTTCGTATTTGATACTAGAGCGTATTGGTTCAATAATAACAATATTGTTGTCGATAAGAAGTTCTTGGAAACTGTAGTCCTGAAGGTACTGCATCAATCCATCGAATTGCGACTCTTTATCACAATTTGCGAATATTTTTTTCTGAAATACATCAGATTTGATTACTCGATACCGTACATGATCAAATTCAGGTTCGGTCGTTATACTTTTAGATTTTACAACTGGCTTATGAGATTTATTACCTGCTTCAGGGTCCATTTTCGAATTTTCCGTGTCGATGTTCTTGTTTAATGAAATCGGATTCTTCTCTCGTTCCTCTTTGTTAATTATCTCGACTATATTTGGATTTAAGCTTTCAAATTGGTTAGTACTATCTCGTTCGAAGTAGGGATTTTCAAATATTTCCCTGCACTCTTTAATGAAATTCGGCATCTTTCCATTTGTTTCATTTCGAGATTTATATTCAAAAAGTTCCTTTGCCAATTGCACTTTGCTGTGGTGTTGCTTTTGCGGAGACTCTTCATGAGATTCAAATTTTTTCTTCACTTCATCCACTTTCGATTGGATATCAAGAATTTTAGCGCGGTTTCCATCTTCGTGGTCATCATCTTTCTTCTCTTCGCATTTTTCGGCAGCTTCGTGCGCTATTTTATCCCAGTAATTTCTTATAGTTCCTACCTTTTCTTGATATTCCTGGTTTATTGCCTTGATCTCTTTTTCCATCTTCTTTTCAATAATAATTTTTTTCTTGGTTGAGTTACGTAAGCTACTTGATCTGTTTGTTTTATTCTTAGATTCTTTCTTTTGCTTCGCGCTTATTTGAGCGATCTCTTCGTTGATACCGCACTTCGTCTTTACAGCAACGATTTCAGGTTTGGTGATATTTTGATTCTCATCAATTCCGTTTAGTGTTTCCTTTAGGGTTCTCACAGCTTCTAAAAATGTTTTCTCGGGAATGTCGTTGCTATGCTTAATTTCCGTCTTTGATTTGTGCTTCTTTTGGCCTTTTGGTATTTTCGATATTTTTAATTCAAAATCTACTGGAATATTACTATGCGCTGTTAGATCGAAGTGTCTGCCAATGTTTACGATAAATCTGTTCGTAGAATCAGTTTGAGCTTTGGTAATTTTAACGTTATCGCACCTTCTCAACTTGCGATCGATTTTTTCGCATTTACGCAAATTTTTCCCGATCGTTATATCAGGAAGTGAATGATATTGATTTTCGGGAAGGTTGGATTCGGGTTGTTTGATGGATGCGGTTTTTGTATTGCGATCCCCAAATGCTCTCGATATTTTCTTTGAAAGATAATTCTGTAACGGCCTTTTGGAGCCTCTTTGAGATTCTAGAAACTCTCGCAAATAACTATGACTATGTTTCTTTTCCTGAGGATTATCCTTAGAACTGAAACAGGAACTTGCTTTATCATCTGTATCAATACTTACGACGGTTTTGTATTCTTCAGAGCTAGTCTCTAGTTCGTTATCTGCTGCTTGCACTTTAACAGATGTTTTTATGGTGCCACCTGAATTGTCAGTTTTAAACCACCTGAAGACGCTCGATGCTGTATCGGAAATGGATTCCTTGTTGTCACAATCGTTTGGGATTAGGTCCTCTTTATTTTCACTGGCGGAAGGGTTACAATTGATTTCCTTGATGTGAGAAGCGTTCGATATCTCGTCGTAAACGGGATTATTCTCGACGTTGGACCCCTCAGATTTCGAGTCGTATATAATATTCTCGGTGACTTTATCGCGATGTACAAGCTTTATGTTATCGTTGCTTAATTTAATTTCATCGAAATTGGTATCCGACTCGATGTACTCCGGACTGTTGGCTAGATTATCTTTAAAGTTCTCGCAATCGTAATACTTTAGATTGTAATCGGATAAAGAGGAATCTGAATCATATGTGACCGTTTGTATTGGGTAGTTAGGTAGGCTGCGCGGCTTTCCACTATGACCACCTGAAGCTCTATGATACGGTGTATTACCTCTTATTGTTCTCGGTTTAAACGGGGGTTGGCCGTAATAACTGTAACCGCCAAGGGAATCGTATAAAGGTATATTTTTGGCTAATACGATGTTCTCGTCGTACGGTATGCTATCCAGCTGTCCTACCAAATTTACTTCCTTTACGTTTTTTATCGGCTTTTCGCCAAGCGAACGGTTACTGGATATAGGACTTTCTTTCAAAGCGTCTTCGATTGAGAAATTATCTGTTAAAGATGCATCAGTGTCGCACTTGCTGTCAGGGTAGTAGTTTGGTAAACTTAGACCGACTTCGGTATAGGACAGGTCTTCCTCTGACACCTTACACACGCTGTTGGTGGCTGTCTTATTTTGATAGTTCGCGTCGAGGCTATCGATTTCGCCGCGCTGCCTAGCTGGGAAACTATTTATGCGATTACGGAACGACTCCTTCTTTTCTTGACTGCGTAAGTGGGTCAGAGAAGAGTCTCTTTGCGACGTATGCGAACTTCTCGACGAATTGATTTCACTTGGTGGTGAACTGATTGTCTTTCGTCTTGTTTCGGCCGGGTGCTGCTCGATTGACTTTAGACGTTCGTGACTTCTTGCTTTCGGTAGACACCTGAAATTAAAAAAATACGTTAGGAAAATCTCGCAATAGCTAACGTTTAGCTCCATATTACGTTCAAATATTAGTTTTCTGTATAGGAGTTATTGGACTGGAATTACTTAAAGTCCGTCAATTATTATTATTAGTTGTGCAGATTCCGTATTGAGATAAGCGTGTCTTTATTATGCATTAACAAAGCACGCAGGTTGCGAATTATTAAAGTATCCCCTTATTTATTACGTAAACAATTTCATCCGTCGGCAATATTTGAGGAAAATTTACATTATTCTTGAAGGCTTTCCATTGTGATGGTAACTTTGTAACTCATATATTTCGCAGAGGTAATTCCCTATATATGTGATCTTTAAATCTGTTCTCACTTGTCCTTCTAGTTTAAGTAATACTTTTTCACACTTAAAGAAAATTTGTTCATGTGAAACTCAAATAAATATCTCCAAACTATGTGATTTATTTCTTTAGTTATTCTCTGCAGAAAAAGCATTTTAAGTTTACGGGAACTTCTCGGAAGTTGTGAATACGATAAATCAATTCGTTTCACTGATTCTTTTAGCATTAGATAGACGACATCTTGGGTATCAGATACTAAACGTTTCTTTTATCGTTTTTATTATTTTCCAACGTCTGCTTTGCCTTTATTTTAACTTGCGTTTTAAATACGAAAATACGTTCTAACTAATTAATTTAATTTAATATCAATTCTTTCTATAATGCATAAAGTGCGTAGAAAAGCTCAAAAGATGCTACGAGTGTCTATAAAGAAATCCTCCACTGTGTATAACGTCTTTTCTGTTAAGTGTCTTTTATATCATACTTCTTATTCCTACTGTTTTTTCGATAGAGATTTAACCATGATTAAATACTTTAATACGTTAGTGGATAACCGGATAACTTGTAAAAGATTTAAAGCTGAGTCCACACTTCGAGAGGCAGTAAGGCAGGGTGAGCCAGTTTAGCGTGAAACAAGATGCGCGACAGAAAACCGACTGCTGTTTGCAGCCTTGTTAGCGAAAGGAGCCATCGCGAGGCAAGTCCATACTTTGCGAGACACGCATCTCGAAGTGGAAACGCAGCTTAAGAATTTTTTGTCGCGCACGACATTTACAGTTGAACAGGTTGAATGGTTCCAACAGAATGGTGCAACAAGCCATACAGCCAAACCCACAGTATCCTTACTTTATGATCATTTTGAAAACAGAATATAATTATTATGAAGCTTGTCGCCGCAGTGGTGCGCGTAAATTTTACGAATTAAAAATAAATACAACTGCATTCGCAGTACTTTTCTCTTTATTTCGGCGCAGTCTTTTTCGTAATGTCTTCGTAGTTTAAATTACGTTAGCTTGTTAACTTTATCCAATAAATCTGAGAGCGTGCACTTTAAAGGCGAATAAAATATTTACTGATTCTTAGGTAACTAAATCTTGACCGGAATAGCTCTTTTAAAGTTTGTGTTTTGCTATAAACCGGTTTAATATCTAAATGTTTCCCTCGTCCTATCCCCTGCAAGTCGGGTTACATAAATGGTGTATTCCAATTTAAGCACTTTGAATTGAAATTGCTTTTCGTCTACTAAAAATTATTTTGAAAACATTTCCAAAGGTAGTACTGCATGTAAAAATTAAAATTTGGTTGAAAATTTCTTGTGAAACTTAAAGAGGAACCTCTAAGCGTATATTGACAAGTATCAGGAACTACAAATGTGGTCAAAAATGAAACGATGTTATAGACAAACAAGATGAAAAGAGAAACTGTAACATTAAAAAAAATAGTTTTCACTAATGAAAGCTCGAGCAAAATTCGCGAAAATTCTGCTTTAATTTCAGACTGTTATGTCCACCTGGTGCATTCTTAGTAGTTTGAAATGCGGCGTGCTATTAAAATTAGCCAGTTGTGTGCAAGAGGGATCAATATTAGCTCTGCTATGCATTGAAGCAGCAGCAGTGAATCTGTAAAATAACTTGTAATGCTGAAATTATGTCAGAGAGTATAATGCATGCATAAAAACTCAACTGTTGGTGAATTAAAACAACTAATTGTAATTGCATATTTAATGGTGACTTTTTCATGGAATTCGTGATATATCGAGAAAATTCATTTGACGAAAAATATATCGAACGACGTTTTCTAAAAACACGTATGCAAGAGTATTAACGTGACGAGAAAGAATATTTGTCAGGGCGAACGCGGGAATAAAGAACTTGTACGAGGATAATCTTCCTGAAACGAGGTCGGGTGGCACTTGAGTAACTCCTTGTTAATACGAAAACATAAAAGCAAAGGGTCTCTTGTTCAAAAAAATGTTTTATTCTAGTTTTCGGTAATCAACTTATTTATTAATATTAACAAAAACAAAAAATAAGAGAACTACTAGACTGTGTAAACAAATTAAGTGAGGTTGTTGGATTTGTTTTTTAATGCTTGCGTATCGCCTCGGTGGCCTAGGAGCACTACCGATAACATCGCAAAAGTTTGGTACTGGACGGCAGTTTAAACAAAATAAGTTGTTGGAGTTTGGGCATTGATTAGTAAGTAACTGAAGATGAAATTTTGATATACCAGTACACTGCTATGGTCGACACATAGTGAACTGGAAGAGTGAATCCGAAAAAGGCGAAAACTTGGCAAGGCAGAAATTGCAGAGAAACAGCCGCATTAGAGAAAAAGAAAGTTTAACACTTCATTGGCCGCCTTGGCAAAAATTCACCGAATTGAGAGACTATCCCTCATTTGACCAGATCTACACCTCAGCGAACTTTTTTGACTTTCAAAATTTTTATCGAATGAAACCATCAGAATCATCAATGCCTATTTTGCAGGGCAAACTGTCAATTACTATTTGGACGGACTAAACAGATGGGAGCATCGCCGGGAAAAATGTGTGGACTTATAAGGAGACTATGTTGATAAATAAAACTGAATTTGACAAAAAAAAAATGTGTTGCTGTATTTGGCTGGAAACTTTTGAGATTGCTTCAATGATATGAATTAGAGAATTGACGTTAGACGCGAAGCAGTGAAGTAGTGGAGCCCGAACCACAGATTTTCATCACTAAGAGAAGTACTTTTGGCGGTTGATGTGCTCTAGACCCTACAATGCACGAGATTTAAAAGGGCGTTTCATATTAGTATCCATAATATGTAGATGTTGTATTCAATGCAATATTGGACCTGAGATTTAATTAAGCGAGAATAGAATTGAAGATATTTTTTAGAAAACTATTTATCTGTAATACAAAAGCTTCAAAATCATATTTTGCTTGCTTTCAGAATTTCGTTGAAAACTTTTAGAAATAGCTCACAAGCAATATTTGATATAATCAAGAAGTTTAGAACTTTTTAACTTACGTTTGCTTTATGATAATAATGACTTGTTAGTAAAATGTAGAACGCAAGAATAGGATAAAAGAGATCTTTACAAAAGGTGTAATACATTGTATAGTACAGAGACGTAACCTCCACCGTTAGTGAAGTAAGCCATGCCCTTGCTTCTTTCAATATATTATCAGGATACCCTTTGAATATTTATAGCGAGACATCATCAAGCGTGTTGCGCACCGGTTCGAGAAAGTATTTTTACCTGTCTTTAAAGCTCGTGCGGTCGATGAGTTTCGCTCTCGGAATAAGCTGCGACCGTCGTTGTTTCGCTGTTGTCGGGATATCTAAGCTCGTGAATACGTCGTCACGGCAAAAGGCTAGACTACGGGTACGTCTGAGGGTAGATTCTTGTGATACGAACTCGCCGCCGAGCGGGTTACTGGATACGTTCTCTAAGCTACCCTGTAATAACTTGTTTCGGTGCCTTTTGTGGCCGACTCCTTCGCCTCGATATTGAGATTGATGTCGATCTTTGGTTGAAGTGCAGGTTAAGTTCAAGTTCAGCTTCAAGTTGTTTAGACAGGCATCCTTTTCCAATCTGAAACGGATCAATGAGTTTTATTGAATTTCGTTCGCATTGAGAAGAAGAATAAGAGAAAGAAAACGGTATAAACGTATTTCATTAATCACGTTTGAATTCCTCGAAAATGTTGGTTCCTTTTAATTTAATTTTACGTGTGGTTTAATGCTTTCACAAAATTAATATTTTATTCATAAATTTAGAGGGATTTATGTATACCTGTGGGATATATAAATCCCTTTCCTTATAATTTGCTACGCTAGCACTCTATGTTTTATAATATGAGGAAATTGAACAGAAAACAACTCACAACTCACAGCCACCAGAGGGAACAAGTTGACATACTGAACTCACTTTGTGTGATGTAGACACGGTGCTAATGACAACCTCGATGTTGTGAATCATAAATAGAGATGACAAAGGCAGGCGAAATTATTCCTTTTTTACAGCGACTGGACAGACTCGTATTTTGTCGACTATCGGGAAAACCCGTAGGCAACGGACCCTTTCTTATGAGACGAATAGACGCGAGTCTGTCTAGTCGCTGCAAAAAAGTAATAATTTCACCTGCCTTGGTCATCTCTTACAATAATACACACTGTACCTAAGGATAACTTCAAAATGCTTTATTTTTGTTTCAGGTATGGATACAATTGATACAACAAATGTCTACGTAAGAAGGTATATTTTTTAATTCATAAAATTTACAAATTGTTTCATTCTAATGCTACATCCATTCAATGTTGTTATTATTTAAAGATAAATTGAAAAGATACGTTTTACATTTTTATAATCCTTATGAAAGAGTTTAAAGAACCCGTAATCTTAATTATTTTCTGAGAAACTTTTCCATTTTTCCAAGATAAAATTCAATTTAAATACATTTTTCGGTAAGCGACTCAGATTTTCACCTTCCTCGCAATTTTCCCAATTTGCATTTAGATTCATTTATATTTTATTACGTTATGTGCATTAACGCAAATTATTTTAATGGACTGTATGAAAGTTCGAATTGGTTACATTGCCACATTGTGATTTATGCACTAATGACCACACAATCTTTTGTTCTATCAAGATCCAATATCGATTAAACAACAAACTTTTGCCATTTATTTTGATTGTTGATATTAATTTATTTAAAAGAGATAATAAAGCGATCGTTAAAAACTATTTAGTTGGCTTCTGGCGAGCTTTATTACCTTTACAAACAGCATTAATATAAGGCTAAATATATATCTGCGTGTGGTAACAACCGAAACAAACTTTAAAAGCAGGATGTTTTGAGTGCTGAACATTTAGCACGTGATAATTCCTGTTATATGTACACAGGTGTTAATTTTTATTATAAATAGCGTTTATAAAAATAAATATGTAAGTATATAATGACAGCAAGGACTGTGGCGTAGTATGGCAAACAACAGAAAAGTATGGGCAACATCCGCAGCACACAAGTTTAATTAATTAATCCAGGATGACCGTTTCGAGAACACGTCGGATCCCCATTCGGTCACCGGTTGAGGTTTGATTAATTATAGCACTGATTTTGCAGGGTGAGCTAAAACTTAAGAAAATTTACAAAAATCGAAATTTATTGAAACTTTTGGAACGAATAAAGATATTAGTTTGTGGCTTCGACAGATCAATTCTCATTTTTCTGGATCGATTATAATAGTCGTAGTATCTTAATTTTCCGAGAAAATCGCGTAAATAGAGCAAATTGGCACACAACGTCATCTAATTTCCATGAAACCAACAAGCATTTTCACTACGTTACTCAACCCGTTAATAAAGGACACACGTTAGATTTTAAGCCGACTTTTTTTAATTGGCTGAACCATGCGCCTCGATGCTTCCTAAGGGAGGCAATTTATTACCAGAGGAATTCTATTGTTACACTGGAAAGCTCATCTATCTATGAAAACGGCTGGCGTGGATTGCTATTAGAATGTTTGCCATTAGCACAACGATTAATATCATTAAGTGTGCTACTTTTTTACCTTTATAAAATTTCCGTTTATTAGTAATTGTTATTTTTTCCCATTAAATTTTATATACAGTAATTGATGACTCATAATTTATTGACGAACCGTATTTGCTTTATTGAGCATCAGAGCCAATTCACAGCGGCAACTTAACGTATACCGCTAACACCACAAGGAAAATTAAGTAATATAAAGTGATGCAGAGTAAAATCAATATTAATAGATTTTGGATTGCCTTTTATATTACTAAATTAAACCTTACACTATGCAATATACCCTTAATGGGGGAAGAAGACGCGTTCTATATCTAACGTATAAACATCGCTTTCCTCGTATACAGAGTTAACGTTAGCGATAGCACACGTGAACTAGAGCTATCTCGATGGTCATTATCGACGATAAGTGCGATCGACAACGGCACGTACTAACATCCAAATCAATACTCGATTTCGAAGCTTGCACACAAGTTAATATTAACTAGAGATCGCATCTATTTTTTTTTTTGAGACCTTGAATCCCCTACCCGCGAAGGTCATCACGAACTAGATGAAATTGTGCCGATGCAATGGCAATTTTTGTTCCAGCTAGGAATCCTATTATACAAAGGATTATTGCTCTTTCCTCTTCCGATTATTCGAGAATTTCGCCAGAACGTATCTAGGCGGTTCTACGAAGGTATTCTATCAGGAATTCACTGCGTTTTATTATCCATAAATTCGGATCGAGCTTTAATTAAACACGGCGATTTGTCGGTTACGTCTTTCATGTATGCTTTCGAACCGCATTTCGAAAAATCGTTATCTAGCTGTAGAGCATTGAAGCATGTCTGGATTAAGGTAAGGTGGGATTTTTCTTGAAATTGGGTATTTTCAGTAGTTAGGTTTTTCAAACTCCGTCTACGCTTTAGGATTGATTTCTTTATAAACTTAGTTATTTACAAGGGCTGCTGGGATATTGTATTTTTATCTTATAAATTATATTTTCCTGGACTGTATATTTTTAACCTGAATGGATCGCGTTTCACGTACGACTTACATGTGATAATATATCAATTAAGATCTCTTGTTTCTTCGACGTTTGTCCATATTTTTTCGTTTTTATAATATTCTGTGTTGGTGTTTGTAACTTGCCATTCCACACGCAGAAAATGGCTTCTGTTCGGTAATTTCCAAGTAAGGAGCATATTTTTCCCAAAATGAACGAAGCCCCTCCTACCTCACAATGATTTCTGATATATAACGCTTAACATGAGTGTGATACACCTTCGTCAGCATTCAGACGTCACCGGACTTCTCTGTCTTGAACGATTACAATTACAGCAAGTAAGACCAGCAATGCCTGTCGAATTTGTACTGAACGGGGCACTGTGCACCTTCAAAATGATCCATCTCCCACTTAACTGATTCGTATTTGATGCCCGTTATTAAAAAGTTCTAATGCAGAGTTAAGTCAAGTTCCAGAATTTGAGTTATGTGTATGGTAGAAGTAGTTCCGTATTTACAGTCACGTACATAACATCTAAATGAGATAAGTTTGGCAGATTAATTTACGGCGGATGCATTTACTTAATGCATGCTTCAAGCCAAACAACGGCGGCGATTTCGAATTCAATTTAAATGTAATGAGACGGAGAACGGTTCAATCAGTTAGGAAATTTGTATGTTTTAAAGGGTGATGCAACGATTTTGAATTTAATGTTTTCACGGGGCTGGCAAAGACAAAGACGTCACTTGCCAGATAAGTTTGAGATATGGCTATTGATTTTCTCGTTACATGAGGTGTTATGAAAGTACGGAGAAGTGGCATTTTCAGCTAAAAATACTTCAAGTGCCTACATACAGTATTTCCTCTTACCACAGCTACAAAATGGGATGAAATTTACGCTTTATTTTCCGACCTGACTTTGTTTTGTATTCGGGACAGATTCATGAAACTCGATGAATAATTAAATATCCCGGCTTCGAGTTTATGCTCCCATGATTACATTCACATTATAAAATATGGCATTCGTAGGAAGCAACAAAAATAAAAATACAACGTAGTAAAGGGATGTAGAGGTGATGTGATGCTTATTTTACAGCTGTCACGTATTATATTTGCAAGCCTACGTTACATGAGATCTAATTTACCGCTTTAACAATACGCGGGTTTCACGTTTAATCAGAAAGGTGAAGTAGTAATTTAGCGAGGGTCCCGCTAGAGCTGCTTAGGAACATTATTTGTCGGAATTTACATCGCGAGGACTATATTCATGATATGTAGGTAATAAATCAAACAAAAAGTCGAGTCGAGTTATTTATCGGATGCCATTGGGAAAAGTGATTTGCTTGCCATGTTGCAATTTCATTTTTTCGGTTTCATTATAGACCCCGATAAGTAAGATAATTTGCCGCGAAATATTTCAATATTATCAGGATTAACTAATATTAAGAGTTTGCAATTACAAACTTTCGAGTTTTCTTCGCCGATTTCAGAGTCCAACTTCTGAATTATTGCCACGAGTGATAGTTGCATCTATTTTCAAATTAAGCATTTTCAGGTATTAAATTAATTTCCGACAGTTCCAGTTTTCCGCCTTAAACTACTCTTGCCGCCTAATGAAGCTGTTTTCCTCAGTTGAGTAAGTAAGTTAATTTGAATTCGCCGTTCGCCTAAAGTTTCTCGGACATCACGACGAGTTTCTAAAATTTGTTGTTGGCGCACTTAATTAATTAATAGCGAGCTGGAAAGGAAACTTTAAGCGAATGGAAGATTTCATGAAAATTTAGGTGTGCGATGTGTTTATCTGACTTGATTAATAATGGATCTCTATTGTATTTTTACGGCTGTATTCCAAGGATGTCTTGTGCGTTAAAATAATTTAAAACTTATTATAAGCCATCGCATAAATAATTTCTGTAGTGTTTTGGAAATTGTCCGTTTTCTCCGCAATATTTGCACGTATGTAGAAACGGCATGAATATAATTTCATTCTGGCTTCGTATGAAAAATAGCCCTGCACGTACTTTGGGCGAGTGTTCACCGTCTTGTTAAACGTTCTTATTTATTTTATTTCACAAGCGTCGATACATTCCTCTTATTTTGTTCGTTTAGAATTTCCAACATTTCTATTGTGTTGGTTTTCTTTTTCTCTTTGATATTTACAGTCCACTTTACCGTATTCTTAGTTGTTGACGTCTACGGGAAGCCGTATCGGGTATGTAATAAGGACAAGAAGACATAATTTTTAATAATCAGTTTCTTTTATCTTACAGTGCTCTAGAATTTGAGATATTCCAAGTCTTACATTTTAAAGGGGAAATGATGAGTTTACTGATCTCTTGCTTAAATCATGGCGATATTGGAGGAAAATTGTTTAAGCACGAATTATTTACAATCGCTTTAGGCGTTAACGCAAAATTATTAGCAGTTGGCATAGTGATACTATTACGAAGCGGGCTCCATGTACTAATATCCAAAAGCAGCACCGGTACATTGTGGCACTAATACAAAAATTAAACATCCCGCAAACATGTCATTTCCTATCGTCTATAGTTGTTTGCAACCGTTCAAAGACCGATTCCCGTTCGTTAATCTCTCGTTCTATTATTATAAAACATAGCGTATGTACGTTTCCACCAGCAACAGTTGGGTAATTTGAGTCCCCTTTATCAGCGCCCGTTCATCTATCGCGTGTAAACATATTATTGCTTCG
This sequence comes from Oryctes borbonicus, assembly GCA_902654985.2. NCBI lineage: Eukaryota > Metazoa > Arthropoda > Insecta > Coleoptera > Scarabaeidae > Oryctes > Oryctes borbonicus. Next base: position 965,371 of record LR736880.1, read on the forward strand.
AAAAATTATAACAACTTGCCATTTGCATCGTAATTTGGTGAACGTACTCATCCCTTGACGAGGAAATCTGAGATGTCTCTCTGCATTCATTTGTTTACGATGTTTAATCACCAGAAGATGTTTATTATGAGCGTGTTATGCTTAATGATATCTACACGCTACATCGGGAATACGTGTATACATGAAATACGAGAGCGGAAGTAACGAATTTTGAATATATCGTATTATTAGGTGTTTCTCTCAATGTTGATCGGATAAAAGCGGCGCCCCCGCCATTCTAGTTTTATAATAAATCTTCCTTTGTTTCTTTCTTTGAAGTTACATTGGCATTTTTATTTGTTTTTAATAATTTTTACTGCATATATATTGTTGTTGTTACCGGTTTTATTTTCAATGTTTTTCTTACATATTAAATTAAATATATTATATTAAAATTTATAACAAAAGGTATACACAAATAGCAGCATAACAAAGCTGCCCATGCACATTGTAGTTTCCCAAAATATCCCAACATTTTTTTTAAATAGCAGTTGGGGTACAATTAACTGCGCTTCACCCTTTACGGCGAGGTGGTGACAATAACACTTTACACACACAACTTATACACTAAAAGGCTCCTGAGGTTATAGCAAACTTGAAAAAGCTTATACACCGCGTTGGGCCGTCATTACACAAAGAAAAAAACTTATTGTAGTATCTTTCCAATTATATCTAAAAGAGATATTTTACATTATTGGAAGTCTAAATGTTATAAAATGATTACTAAGAAGCACAGCAGAAGCAGAAGTAGCAATTTAAATGCTTTGGCAAATTAACGTTTCTTTGTAAAAACAATACGACAATGATATCTTCCAAGTAAATTGTGAAAGAATATTCCACGGCTGTTGATTTCATATTATTCGTTATCTACCACGTTACTCAATTAGGTAATTATATAATCGTCGTATTGTTCTTAACACGGTAAGTTTCTGATTCCTTATTTCTAATATAAGTGGTTTGATGGTAGATTAGAGGTAATATCCCTCCTTATTTAACAATTAAAACTATTTAAGTTTTAAACATTTAGTATTCGTGCTACTTAGTTGGTGCGTTCGTTCGTTTTACTTGGCCAACATATTTACATATATTGCATGTTACGCATGTAGATTTGCTATTATCCAGAATTGTACGGTGTATCTGTAGGTATTATAAAGTCCTATATAGAGGATATGACGTGACGACACGAAACAGTCCACTTACCTTGATTAACTCTAACGTGAAAGAACGCTACGAAAGCGTTGAGATATTGCCTGTATAAGAGTATCGGATGGAATCTTGTGTAAAATTAATAGTGTCGGAAGGTATATAGATCCAAATATATTCTTTATTGTCTCTACCACTTTTCTTTCAAAAATTTCTTCATCCGCAGCTGTTAAAGTGACACTTTCTGCTGCATAGATCGGATTAATGTTTCGTATATTTTTAATTTGGTTTTTCTGCTTAGCGTCCTCGCTTTTGATATTTTTTTTATTGTAGCAAAATGCTTTATACCCTCTTTGAATCATTTCGCTTAAGTTGGTATTTTCTTTTTCTCGATTAAATACAATTGCCAAATATGCAAATGCTTTACTAATCTCTTTACCCCGCTCATTATTGCTACGTCCTCTGCGTACGATCCTTCCGTCATAACTTTTATCACTTTTCTAATGTTTTCTAATATATCTGCACATTTTAAATCCTTCCTCAGTTCTTCTCTGTTTAACCGCTAGAATGCTTGTTCGAATTCAATAAAAGCTATGTGCATGTCCGTATAAAATTCTTAAGTCTTTCCCAGTATCTGCCGCAGTATATGGACGGCATCTACTTTCAGGAATCCGCTCTGAAAATCCTTCATTGTGTTGTCCGTGCTTTCCTTGCTCTTTTTTAATATGATGGATAACATATTGTAAGTCACGTTCGGCAGTGTAATAATGTTATAACGCCTTTGTTTGGAGTTGTAAAATTGTTGGTATTGTTTTCCATTCACTGCGTATATTTTAACTTAACTGCTTAACTTACGCTAATAGAGCTTCTTGACAATTTCTTGAATTGCTTCGAGCTATCATAATTTCACAAGTGACATATTCTGCAATCTCTGCGCAAATATACGCGCGTGCAAGTTGTACAACCAAGCGTGTCTGTTCAACTAGTGCAAATGAACTTCTAACGAAGTTTATTGGATGGATGGATAAATTCCGAATTACACATGCGGCAACCTTGTAAATTACATGAAATGTAAACACTACCGTCGCGGTGTTATTCAAATATACAGAATCCGTGTTCTTCCTTTCGTATTGCTACGATGAAGGTAAGTAAATTACATAATAATCAAAGACGCACTAATTCAGTAAGGAGTTCCGCATCAGTTCTTTATGTAACTGGTGGAAAAGACGTTTGATCGCACAAAACACGAAGCAGGATAATCGTGTACCACAAATAAACTACGTAGCGTTGCGTAATATGTAGCGGCATATATTAAGATAATAACACAATAATAATGTCGTATTTATAATTCGTTACGTTTTACTTGTGTTATTCAACGAAATTAAAGATACCGCAATTTATTTTTACACAATTCGTCGTCATGGCTTTTACACACTTTGTTTTTCATTTAAAACTTAGCTGTCCCACTTGTTTCCCAAGTATATACATAAATTTTTGAAGGCCGTGTAACAATAACGATAGGTATAAAATGCAGGTTGATACTTTTTTTTTTCGACTGGCGTACTTTGCGGGGTAGTACTTTTAACTTTTTTACATAAACGTTCACTTTATAAGCGTGAGTATAAATTATATTTTAAAACAGTACTTCGCCTTTCGTAAAGCCTGATAATGCCTTTATCCAGTAGCTTCCAGTTCAAAAAGTGAGAACCAGCCGTAAGCCTACATGTAATAAATCACATTACACAAAAATTTAGGAGTTTTAAAAGGAAACTTTAGGATTTTCGTTTTACAGCCTCCAACTGCGGTCGGATTCTTCTTATTAAATGAATTGGGCGTATGTAGTGTTTCTCTTAAACATCAGCTATTAAATTTTATAACTTGATCGTCTCCTATCGTTATTTATTGCATCAAGCAGGCATTAATTTACATGTTTTAATTTCTATTCATACTACCCTGAGATATAACGTAACAATGGCTTGTTTTTATACAATGCTAACAAAACATTTATGGCACAAGCACGATGATCTCAAGATAGGAGATTTAACTCTGCAGCGATAATTTAAGTAACGCAGTTTGTTAGTTTACAGTTACCTACTTCTTTATAAAAAAAAAGTTAATTTATAATTATATAACTCAATCCAACTTATATGTAACGAGAGAATAATAGAGTTGTTGCATAACAATACAATTTCTGTGAGATACAGCATTTACTTGTAATTAATAGTTTTAATTAGTTGCGTTATAATGCAGTGACACTGATGAATGGACGTTTACATATGTTCCTCCATTTGAAATTTTACTTTTACGTGACACACATCACTATTACGCAGAAACATGTGCTCTTTTACTAATTACTTAATTAAACAGTAACGGAGATTTCACCTGAGTTGCTTGTTAATAAAGGTGAAAACGGCAGTGATATGTGGTAAAAAAAATCAGTCTTCAGTACCTTTTTCTGATCGTAGTTTGAAGCGACAGTTTCAAATACTGCGTGTATTATTAACTACACGTGTACATATATATCATGCTTTTGATGACAAAAAGAAGTTCATTTTACAAACAAATCATTGCAGTCAATTTTGTAAACGTGTGGTTTGGCCATCTCTTTGGGCCTTTGTTTGGGTTGAGAGAAAAGTTTTTTTTGTTGTTTTTAAGTGATTTGCATGTCACAAAAAAAAAAAAAAAAACATAGATTGATAACAATTAAAGTTATTTTAGATAGGCTGTCGATGAAAATGGTACGGCGAAACGTTGCAAAATAAAATAAATTCAAAGAAAAGAAGCTTTTTATTTTGTTTACTGAATACCTAAAAACCCAATGAAAATGAAAACCTGGAAAATTACGTATTTAAGGTCAAAAATAGCAAAAAACAAACTAGATATAATCAAAGATGTTTAAGAGATGCAGGAAATCTGCTGGAACTGTAAGGTAAGTCAACAGTCGTGATCTCAAGAATAATTTAGGTTAGGATTGTATCTACTCTTTTACTCTTACCTTAGAGATAAGGGCATGTTCATAGAATTGAAGTCAATGGGAATAATTAAATTATTTAAATTATATATAGGATTATCCTGAATCCTACTTATGAGATCACACCCTATGCTGCTTATTAGGAATATACTATTTTTCTCAATACGGTAGTAGAACAACCTTAGGCATTATAAGCATAAACAAAAATACCGGATTTCCTGCCATTAACTTTGAAGTGGGAGTCATCATTTACTATAACGCTTAGACGAAAGTTAATGCCAAGGACTTACTTAAGCAACATCGCCGAAAGTATCCTAATATCAAGTAACGGTTTCCTCCTTCTCTTCATAATAAAATAATATTGTTTGCGTGGATATTTATTGATGCATATATGCAGTCGATACCATAAATCCTAGCATACGATAGTAATCAATCTCAATTTGTAAGCTACGCGGTTGCAATTAGTAACGTGACCGTCGGTTTTTCAATAAATCTTGTTATTTTGATGCCGGACAATTAATTCCTTACGTGGAGTTTTTACAAAACGTAGATCCTATATCAGCGGTCTCTCCATAAATTCATGACCACACATACATTATTGATGTGAAGACGTAATCGTTTTTACGTTACTCCATATTTGTAATAAATGTCAAACCAACAACAAGCTTCTTGGAAATCTATCCATCTACACTTTAATTTCCACGTACACCCAATATATATATATCATATATTTTTCTCGACCTCTGTTGTACGATGGAGATCGGCCAGTAAGTGTAATGGTTAAATATTTGGACATGAATTAACTAATAACTAATTTAATTATATTTATACGACAATAAAGAGCTGCAAATAGCGATTATGTAATTTTTGTCGTCCATTTTCTACTTCACAACTCATCATAAGGTTGTCAAAGATAGCACTTTACGTAACTCAATTATAGTATTAACCACGAGAACTACATAATTGCCGTTTTAAATTTATCTCTGGACATTCTGTTTGAAATTGCAAACTTAATTTGTTGTGGACAACGATTACTTTTCTGCCTGATATTCTTGTCCTTGCGTAATAGTTTCGCCGGTATACAAATAAAGAAAATAAAAAAGACAACGACATATAGATTGACTGATCCATATCTGTACTTACAAATACAAATTTAACCTTGAGGAATCTTTTAACGTCTTTACCTTAATTGATGTTTATAATTTATTTATATAAGAATACCTTTTCATCAAAGATGTTTGCCAAACTTTATTTTTAAACATGTTATGGTGGGTAGTCAAATATAAAAACCATGTAAATTTCGTTGCCAATTTATTTTAGTGTCAAATAACATCAGATATTCCAATAAAATGAATAAGAATATTTTAAAAGCTGGTTTTTATTAGTTGTTTTAAAAGTTGTCACTTGTTTTTTAATATCTATATATCGTTATATCTGCTGTTAAAAAAATCTGGCGGTCTCTGGGTAATAAAAGCTATAATAAATTATATTCAAAAGTATTTTTGAGTGTAAGTGTCGTTGCTACTGAGGCAGCTGATTCCAGTAGCTTTCGTCAATTACAGGGGCTTGCCATGAGTTATCGTTACGCCTGAGCTCGAGGAACGTGTTAAGATTTTCAACCTAAACATGCGACGTCGAGGAAGAAATCCCACAAAACCAGACTCTCAGGATTGATAGCTTCGGGAAGTAAACTCTGGACTCTACACAGAGAAGAGTTTTGGAACAACATGTATTTTTTAAATAAGAACAATTTATACTAGTGTTGCCGTCACATATTTTACTGTAAAATATGCGACGGCAACACTTCATCTTAAATCCAACTATAATTTTTATTAGGGCAACTTAGATTAAATAATTCATAGTATATAACAGGTTATATTGAGTGCCCTCACGCTTTGTAGAATGAAGGGACCGCAGCCTGTGGATCTTAAAGAGCAACTCGGAATCTTTGAAGATTCCAACGTAAATTATCCAATGCACATTGCAAGGGAGATTATCCCTATGCAGTACAATTTTGATCAGTCTTATAAGGTGATCATTGAAATTGAGCATGGGGACAGCTTCAAAGCTTTTTGCTTTGAGGTACCCTTGCATGGTACACGGACAGCTCAAAAATAGAAGGTGTTGGAACAGGCCTAGGCTTTAGTGAGCTTAACTACCACCTTAAAATGGCTACAGGACTCCACATTAACATATTTCAAACAGAGATCTCTGTTATGAACTTGTGCGTTATAAAGTATCTCGAAATAGAGATACGAGGCGCAACCATAACTATATTCAGTGACAATCAAGCAGTTCTAAAGGCTATCAAAGCTTACTCATACGAATCTATTCTGGTCTTTAAGGCAATTGGGACACAAAAACTACGTTACTTTGCGATGGGTCCCAAGCCATCAAAGAATCGAAGGTAACCAAAAGACAGACAAGCTGGCTAGAGAAGTAGCGAATATGCCCTTCATCGGTCCTAACCCTTTCTGTGGTCTACAAGGCAGCCACATAAAACAAGTAATTAAAATATGGGAGGACCTCGTACTGGAAAAATGTGAGCTGAAGCATTCATATCAGGCTCGCTTAAGACAGCAAAAATAGTGCTATCGTTCAGCAAAGAAGACCTTAGATTACTGGGCGGGATTTCTGACAAGTCATGCAACCCTAAAATATCACCTATTCAATCTTGGAAAAGCTGAAGATGAAATCTGTCGTGTACGCCAAGAAGATCTGGAGACGGCAGAACTTATTCTATGTGTGTTGCCATCAGCCGCACTCGACAACAACATTTTAGTAAATAATGTGAACGCAGTGACTAAAAGGCATTTGTACCATAGCTTAATGATACTATTAATAATACTAATACTAGTATAAATTGTTTTTATTTAAAAAATACAAAGGTTGCTGAACCAAATTTTTTCCCTGTCTAGGACTAGTTCCTAAAATATATTTACAGGCAGTATTGCTCACAGAAATCACAAAATTTCATCATAAATTAGCGAAACTGGATTATGCATTTCTATTTCAGCAATTTTCAAAGACTATTTAGTTAAATGCCATAATCAATCAAGGTCCTTTAAATCTTACTAAATAAATTTTCCATAATACCGTGGTCACCTTCATGCGTATTATATTAACTTTAATTATATAAAAACCAAATTTACTTGCCTCTATTAAACAAAAACGAAAAATCAACCGCAGCTATTTCAGCGTAACTCCGCGTGCAACATACACACACATTACAAACATTGCCGCACACGCGAAAAAAAGGTGAAGTTGTAATCTTATTTCGTATCTTGTCCGCGTTTCATGGTAGACGATACTTGACTGAACAATTTTACAATAAACGCAAAACATTTTTGTCCTTGCTTGTTATGGAAATAAGTTTTTAAATCACGCTTGTTAGATTGCCGTATACGTAATTCTGCATGGGAAATTATTCCGATGAACTCAATACTGCTTTCTATAATTTATCTATGACTAATTGCATTACACCGGCGAAATGTTCCCTACGTAAACCACCGTTCGACCCCGGTTCGGCGATCAAACATTAATTTTGACCACTGTAGCCGGTTATGCTTGACGCCCACCGTACGGGGTTATTTTGACACTTTTTTCCTCCGGTGTCGACTATTGTTCGTGCGTAATTACGCTTGGGTAACTCCGGTTTTGTTAACGCAGTCCCGGGAATAATACGCGTTTGGATGGATCGTAACTAACATATAGCATTTTTTTTCGTTTTAAATTTCCAAAATTAATGGGTAAAATTTAAAACCTTTTTCAAATTACCTGATGATTTTTTTCCTTTACTGGGCTTTAAAATCCGAGTTGAATTTCAGCCTTTTTTGTAATGATCCAGTAATGTATAGTCCTTTCTTTGGATATTTCATATTTTTATTGCCAATAAACAACCAGAAATGACAAGGTAGATTCCGTTTTGCGTAATTAATGCCGAACGAATACAGCAATAATGACATTTTGTTTGTATTTACGTCAGAAACTATTAATCATGGCAGAGTACAGTAATAAAGGTATAATAAATTTATTATTTGTACATACTGAATGTAATAGAATAGCTAAATGAGGCTTGTATGGCGTTTAATGGTCGGTACTTTTATTTAACAAATTTGCCGGCGAAAATTTTAAAAGAATAGAAGCCAATCCTTTAAATATGGTAAAATAAATGCTTCACCAACTAAAAACAAAGCCTCCAAGTGATGGAAACATCATAAATAATATCAATGCATATTCTGTAAGTTCGAAAGCAAGTCTTAAGCTTTCGTATTCATCAGCTCAGCGAATATTAGGAAACCAACAAATGTGCGATTTCAAAGAGACTATTTTGAACACCTATATAAAGTATTTTTTTTTAAATTTATGCTATCTTTTGAACAGTTCAGTTTATACACCCCGGTTACTAATTAAACATTTATTAACAATGAAATAAATATGTATTTAGATTTTATTCAATATTTATTTAACATTAATTAGGGTCTTATATCTTTGGATCTTTAAATAGACACCGTAGCCATCAAATTTAATAAATTGGAGACCAACATTTTGGAGAGACATACATGATTATGGGAACCGAAGAATGCCCTCACATAAACCCAATCGCAACAGTTTAGTAATTATTAAAGTTCGCCACTTTCTGTGCGCTTCAGAGGCGTTGGTATAGAAGTGGTCGTTCTGGTGTTTTGTTCATAATATATGCGCATCTAGCATGTGTTTGGCGGGCGGTTGGAATGCAGGCGAGCATAGCGACGGCGGACACGTTTTGCGGAAATGACGCTTGATGTTGAAAATATACGACCGAGTTTCTCCAGTATGTCAATTCACGGAAGACGCTTAAAACGGTTTTTTTTTTCTCTGCCGTGCACTCCAACTAACACGCGCAACGTTGCTATAATATGTATTATGTATGTTCTGCATATTGCTTTAATATCGGCAACAAGCTCGCCTCGCGTCCTCACTCCACCGCATAGTCTAATATGCGAATATGTTACGAATCACACACCAGAACGAGCACTCCCATACCGACGTCTATGAAGCGCACGGAGAGTATCGAACTTTAGTAATGATAATCTGATTATACAAAATAATTAGCCAAAGCTATTAGCACATAAATGTAACATAATGTTAAACAAATCGCGCCCCACCCCTACTCTGTATAAATATAGATGCAAAAATAACAATTTGAAGAGATTATTGGAGGCAGTTAAAGAAGATTGTTTACTAAAGCTACAAAATGTGTACGTGGGTAGTTAATAACCTGTTGTTGTTTTCCGAAAAATTAATTTCACCTTCCTTAATACCTGTTCCATAAACAGACAAATAACAATCCCTGGCAAACAATAAATTCACACAATTATTTTTATTAAAAACATCACCTGTAGTAAACAATTCGTTACAATTAACGAGTAATTAGCATAGAAAATGTTATTAGCATTTCTCCGCTTTAGTTTTTACCTTACGCGCGCATCTTTCAAGAACTTTTTTTTTGTTGACACGTGATTCGAATGATGAATAATAAACCTGCTTGACCGAGACACACATTTGAATAAATGCCAATAAAAAAAAGAACATAACAAAGCGGAGGTTACATAATCTAAAGTAGCGTTACGTGAGCTGTTAAGACGAATTATTTTGTTATTCTAGCAAGGTTAGGATCATTTTCGTATTACATATAATTTATGGTGTTTGTATGTTTTTCGTTTCTGTAAAATATTGTAAGATTGTTATTAATGAAATGGAATTTTTTTTTTCATTACAATGCATGATATTTCTTTGGAAAAAATCTCAAAAAGTTTACAACGTACAGTAACAGAAAAAAAAAATTATTTGGAGTTACACTTATCACTGATACAACTCTAATTTGTATCCACCGGATATACAAATTTTAACGTACAATCTCCCTTGTTTTTAAGTTAACCGAACAAATTGGAGCCCCATTGTTTCACAAGCGACTATTTTGCCTATAGCTTTTCCTTGTCATTCATCCAAATGCAAATTTTTTTATACCTAGATTCAGTGCCTCCAACGCATAAATTATAAATCAGCATATGCTTTAAAAGGTATAATTTAACGCGAAATAATATGTTTTTTACAGTGCAGTGGCCAAATACAGATGAATGTGAATACAAAATCTAATTATGTATTATCATTTCCTCTTGTTCCATGTAGGGTATGTTGGAGGAAGTTCCCTTTATGGACAAAATATGTAAAATTATTCGATACAAACATTGTTTCCATATTTAAGCTTTATTTAATAGTGTCTTTATGTAAGACTGATGCGAGCGTGGTAAGTGCAATCCGTTTAAAGTATGTTAAAATTTTTTATCTCAACTAGATACTGCATTTAATAGCCTTCCAGTGACCACTATTGATATAAAGTACGTCTGGTAATGGAGTAGCTATTGTGGGTTTACTGGCTATCAGAGAGATTTCCTAAAGCGGATTATTTTAAAAGCCGAATAAACTGACCGTCTTCAAAGAGCGCTCGACGTAAATCGATAATTCCTTAAACTATCTTATATCTGGAGCGCTTTCGTATTATTCCTTTGGTTATTTTTAATAAGAACATATTTCCTGTTGCAGTATACAATGTTGCTTTAAATATTACCGCGATTACTTGCAAAATATCAATTTTTCTTGTTAAAACTGAAATGGTGGTCTTGCAACATTAAACAAACTGTACAGGTATGAAGACCATTGAGCATTGACCACAAATCAATTTTGATAAACTGTTAATTTCGACTTTAGCGTAACTTTTATTTATACATCCGACATCTTGGACCATCTCATGATGGTGTCGCAAATAATTTTATCTGTCTCTAGTAACTAACCATACCTTCGTGAATTTATTAACCTATCTTCTACGTATATTTAGTAACAACATGAAACTCATTTTTCCCCATTTTTCCTTCTTTAACTTAACACAACTTGTTAACAAATGTAGCTCCAAAAACCATTGTTGGCCCTTTGTTTAACAGATAAGTAACAAATACGTTGTCTTGCTACGGAAGTTATACGTACAATGTAAAGGATATTTAATAAGTAATATGAAATTGCTATTATTAGCATTAAGGATTTGTGTGAAGTACGCTTCTATTTTGGCATTGTTTTTGTACGCTTCAATACAATCAAGCAATTACCCTTATTCAACTTGCACAAACGCAAAATGTTTGTGCACCTGTTGAATTCAATTGTTTTTGTTGCGGGATCCTATGCGTTTAAAACAAACAATTCTTTTCAGAATTGTACGATACGTTTTAGGCTGATTAATATTGATCGTTTGATATGAAAAGGGGAGCGTCCATGCAGTATTTTTTAAACGTCCTAAATTCTATCCATATGTATGTGTCGCGTATACAATGTACGTATATATGTGTGCGTTTATTCTGTACGTGGTGTTGTCGGCTCAGCTACTCTGCAATAGGCCATATTTTCCTTTAACCTGCCATCAAACAGGATATCCGCAATAATGACACATCACATCCATATTCCGTTATTATTGTTTAGATTTTTTGTTTACCAGTAACGTAGTCGATTTAAACGATTGTATCTCAAAAACATAAAAAAATACGAGAATAATAGGCGATGATTAATTGTTGGCGGTCTATTGTACCTCCTTGCACGTTTAATTTTAATAATACGATAAATTTAATCGGTTGTTGAAGATTTGATGCTGACATGTAGGTAAATGGTACGAGAAATAAAGTAATTGCTCCCTGCTCTTTATACATATTTATGTTCTCTTCCATTATTTTCTTACATCAGATTACAAGACACTTTACACAACTCTCCCGTTTAGTTCTTCAGCTCTGAGTGTTCTCAAAGAACAACGCTAGTTAAATTATTAGAATGTATCCATTGTATAGAATTTATTGAGAAACGCGCCTGGTAAAAATTACACAGTCAGTGTTGAAACTAAACCATGCTTTATTGCTAACTATTGATTGCTTATGTAGAATATAAATGCAAAATGTACGTAGTGAGAAAATTACTTGAAGGACTGGAAGTTGGTGATATTTATAGAGTTTGTTTAGTTGCTTAATTATGTACATGCCTTCTCAAAAAAAAACGTGTGCAGGTACAATAAACATTTTTTACGCTATTAAACATTAAAATAACAGTACGATTTATTTAGGTGAGTCGATGCTGGTGGTGTTAAAAATAGAACGCTAGTTTAGTACAGTGCTTAGTGACAGACTAACTACTACAATCTAGTGCATTTTACAACACAAACGTGGTACAAATTTCTGGCACTACCACCGTGTTTGTAATTACTAGACTGCAAACCTACGACTTCCACCGGCGACTAAGAATTAACGACATCGAGTGTTAGGGGATATCAGTCGGTTCGAGTTATTTTGTACCAAAAAAGTGGTGTACTTACCACTTTTAAAATTAACGTTTTATTAATAACAAAAATTTAGGTGTTAGTATAATGGGACGAGGAAAACATTGCACACCAGAGAAAAGAGAGTTAATTTGCACCATGAAAGAGAAGGACATGTCAATTTCAGAAATATCACGAACATTAAATTGTTCACGTAAATTAATACACAATGCGATAAAGCATATTCAGACGGAAAAAAACCATAGAAAACAAGAAACGGAAGATTAGGCCTCGTAAAACAACCTTACGACAAGACAATCTTATTCGTCGATTAAGTCAAGAAGATCCTTTTAGCACAGCTACACAAATAAAAACCGAATTTAATAAACAATTTGATATTGATATATCGAGAAGAACGATACGACCTCGGCTGAAGGAATTTAACTTACTTGGGTGTGTTGCAGTACGAAAGCCACTCGTGTCACATAAAAACCGTAAAAGAAGATTACTGTTTGCGAAAATGCACAAAGAAGAGCCGCTTTCTTTCTGGAAATCTGTACTTTGGACAGATGAGAGCAAATACAACCGACTTGGGTCTGACGGAAAAATGTATGTGCGACGACCCATCAATCAGAGATTCAACCCTAGGTACACTATAAAAACATTGAAACACGGCGGAGGAAGCGTAATGGTATGGGGTTCTATGTCATGGCGTGGTGTAGGATCTATATTCAGAATTGCAGGAAAAAACGTGATGGAACCACATGCTGATGAATTTCTTCCAGTAACCTGGGGTTTAATGCACGACAATTATTCCAAACATACGGCGAGGACCGTAAAACAGTGGCTAAAGGAGAAACAGATTCCAGTGTTAGAATGGCCTGCACAAAGCCCTGATTTAAATCCCATAGAAAATCTATGGGGGGATATTGAGGTTGTTATAAAGTCTAAATCTCCAGCGACATTAGACGAATTATGGAATACTATTGAAGAAGCCTGGCATAACATTCCTGTAGAGAGATATCAAAAATTAGTTGAAAGTGTGCCGAGAAGATATGCAGCAATATTAGCTTGTAAAGGATTTCCAACAAAATATTAAATGTAAAAGCAAAAAAGAATTAAAAAAGAGAAATAATACAGTATTTCGTTATTGTTATTAAGTGTGCTATTTCTATGCCCACTTAAAAAATAATATATTTATTTGTTTAATTTGTTTATCTCGAAGTTTATAAAATATTGTGTGTTTATTATAAACTGCATGCCATCTGCTACATTTTTGCTTTTTTTAAGCTAAGTTAAATAAATCACTTGTTAACATTTACAAATCTATCAATTCATCCATATCAGTTTACCTGTGCTATTTATATGGCCGCCACTGTACATATGTATGTGCTTGTACAAACAGAGTGTACTAAATATAGTAAAATTAACAACTTTATCGTGTTTGACTATGTATCCTGTGATATTATTTAACAGTACAACGTGTTTTTTTGTTTTTACAAAAAAAAGTTTTATAATTTACTTCCATCTAATGTATCGCTTACACTATATTCTACACTAAGAAGTGTTTTTGATTCTGCACTATTCTACACCAAATATTTTGCCTAGGCACTACTTGAGGGTTACTCACTTTCTAGTCCATCCTCGTATACTTTTTCTTTTTCTATTTGCCAGTTATTGAAATACGTAATATCTCTTTTATAGGACATATTTACCTCATAGGCAATATAAGTTGACATAAAATTGTAGAGGCAAATAGTATATTGGGTCGTATTTGTAACTTATAATTTCCACGCTGTTCTCTATCTATCGTTATTGGCTCACAAAATTTATTAAAGAGATAAAATTTTATTAACAATCATTTTAAAGGATATTTTTAAGATAATACTGTATGTATTTGTGAATTTTTAATGACCATGTCGTAGCAACACATTATTTCCCATCCATGATTTTAGCGGCTCGTGCAAACGAACAGATGCAACCGCAGATGATGTTGAAATTGTGCTGGATCTAATATATTTGCTTTATTTTTGTTGCTTTAAATGAATTTGGGCCTAAGATTTTTCTTTTTTGTTACATTCTGGGTTTTGGTTATCGGAATAGTTAGTAACACAGCAGCATACTGATGAGTAAATACAAACATTAAAAATGTGAACGAGATGGGCGAAAAGTAACGGTACACAGAAGCGCAGCATTTGTAAGTCTGGACTTCATTAACTAATCCTGCTTTTAAATAACTTAACTTTTTCTAAAGTGGAACCTAAGTCATCTTTTGTTACTAAATTTAAATTGTTCGCTAATCCATTTAAGACAATGATTAAGACTTGCAGATAACGTACATGCTTCCTAAATGCTAATCTGGCAATAAATTAATGAATTAAGCTATCGTTCTTCACTACCTCAGGAATTTACTTAATGAGATTCTGATCGCAATTAAAACTCTGCACTCGTTTAAAACGCGTGCTTCCCGAGTTACTCCATTCGCGTTATATGTTCTTCTGTTTTGCACATTGACGTCTCCACGCAGTACGTCTTTATTGAATCGGACCCCAATTTGTATACATGGCGCGTGTACACGAACCGCGTTTTCCACCTCGATTTCTGAATATTCATGGTTGAGGGTCTTGGGGAAATTTATGACTTTTGCTCCGTCTCAATATTAATAAATTGACGGTCGTTGGTTTTCCGATACGACCTGTCTTTTCTTACCGCTAACCTCAGTTGTCTTTTGTTCCGGCGTACGTATTAAATTACGTCCAGATCTACATCGCCGAATACAAATTGCTAGTTGTTGGTAATGTAGAAAAATGTTTCAATTTAGCAACTGTCCAGAAGCTTTCTGTAAGGAAATAATTAAAGTATGGAGCTTGTGTTTGCAATAGAATCGTTTACTTTATATAATATTGAAATGCATGAATTAAGGTTGGATTGTAACGTAGTGGTTTTATTATTTATGAAGGAAGCAAACAACGCATTTATAACATTATGAATTTATGAACGAAACTTGGAGACTACTTACTGAATACTTTATTATTTAACTGTAGCTTAGTTTCATTTTATGTCCATTTGTTACTCAACGTATTAATGAAACTAAATAGTTTATAATAATAATCCATCTAATATTAGACTCACTTCGTTCTATATTAAGTATTAACTAATTCCAAAGTTAATGCGTAGCTTCTCATCCGTTCGACATAGTTTAAATCAAAAGGAAATTACAGGAACTGCGCGAAAACTAAGTTATTTTAACACGGTAGCGGGATCCAACTTTCTAATCAAATGTAGAGGGATGTCACAGAAACGACTAATTAAGTAACACAGATTCTGAGTTTAGAATTACGATAAAATAATAGTCACGGCCGGATAAAGCTATGTTGATATAATACGCTACTTTAAAGAGGAAATTTTAGTTGATTGAATTGTAGTCCGAAGGGCAATTATTTCTTTAAAAAAAGTAACAAAATATTTTCACCAATTACATTAATCAGCAAATGAAAGAAGTTCTTAGTAGATTAAAACAAAATTTCTAATGATTTTTCCCCAGAATAAAGAAACGGTTCAGATAACTTTTCCCTTATCTTACGCTACTACTGCGTAAGCAGTTTAGATTTCCGTCGCATTTTTTCCATTCGTCTCTATTCTGTACGTTTCTTTTTAGTTCTTGTATAGTTTTTCCTCTTTTTTGCGCTATTTCGACTCTTCTGTTTCCCACACCCTTTCTTCCGCTTTTTTCATTCCGTGCCTCTTGAGGTCAGTTACCTGCTCAATAATTTACATAAATGTTATTACTAGAATTGGTATTCCCCGCGTTGTGTGTACATAAGAAAATGCTGAATGGGTGAAGGTAATATTAGCGGCGATCGCCGATCGGCGATGCATGAGTCTGCAGTTAGTTTTATTTAGCTCTTGCGTTATGTAGTTGTCGATGTAATAAATATATAATTAACTATGTCGAACGCGCAGAAGGGTTGTTTTTTTAAATTTTATAACAGGTGTTAAGATATATAATATATATAGAATAATGTAATAAATATGAGCCACTTATAGGCAGCCAATCTTAAACATTATTCAACTATACTTATATACCATGGCATAACTGCTTAAGCCGCACGTAAGGCCTAATATATAAAATAAAATGGAATATTTGCCTTTCTGCCTAGTGTATAAATCGTATAAACTAGCTTTCATAATTGTGCATGATATATTTTATTTTTGTATGAATTTTGTATTCCCTGCAATAGTTTTCAGGTTACATCATTTACCAAAGTTTACTAGTTATAATCTAAGCAGACTTTATACATCGCTGTGACTAATTTAATTATCAGTTCCCTGAGTTTAGCTGCAATTAAAAATCATATCAAAAAATATTGCGCAAAACCGAGATATATTAAGTATATTTTCGCAAGCACTAAAATTATGCACTAAATCAAATGTTTGCGCAGAGACATTATTTTCTCCGTATCTGTTGTAATTAGTATCTCAAGATAAACACTGTTTGTGTCAATCTTTACCTTCAATCTAAATTTTTGCAACAAATTCCGGGAAATACCGCAAGTCCTTTTTCCCGCATCAAAATATTCGTTTGTTGAAGTAACCTTTTTAAAATTAAACCTGCCAGGGGCGACAGATCGTGATGTTTCCTAACTTTTATTACTTTTGCTTGCTGTTGTTTTAATTGCGGAAATGGATGGCACCTTGTCAAGGAAACCGTTTGCCCTATATTTTATAATTTTAATTCGAAAGTTTTCCCATTTCCCATTTTGAACAAGGAGAAAGTGCTTAAATGAGCTTGACGTTTGTTTTTCTTTTTTTCCAGGTGAGTAACAGAACCTATGCAGCTGAAATCAAAGGTTAACGTAATATCCAACAGTGTCTGCAAAAGAGTACGTATGCTTGAAAATCAATACTTTAATCTACGCGGTCCACATTTTTCCTATAAGTACTTATATTATTCTATTTTTAGTTTTATGCTTTGATTAGAATATCCAAAATACATGAAAATGAAGTTAATGTTCAAACAAATTAGATACCAAAGTATAATATAATAAAAGTAATGTTACATAAAACATAGAATGTTGAATTTATGGTGATTGAAAGCAGATAAAATGTTCAATAAGTTTCTATTTTTTTAATTAGAATTCTTAGATGTCCATGAACAGATATTCATTTGTAATTATAATTAAGTAAAATATGGATATTACGCACTCTTTGAGTACCATCGATGTATCATAATTGGAATACAGTAAATTGAATATCTGCATCATCTAACCTTGATGAACTTACATTTTCTATGTAATTATACGGATATTTCAAGCTCTAACAAGAAACACAAAATTAAAGTTAATTAGCAGATGAAAAATTAGAAGTATAATTTAATTAAATCTTAGATCTTCTGGCACGCTAGGCCGGACGCAGCCAAGAATTTATTGTCCTCTAAAAGGCATTCATTATCGACGTAATTGAGGTTTATTATACTTTGTAAACCATGTTCCTAATGGTAGGAAATTGAAAACCTCCAAACAATTTGAACCGGCGTTTTCTGTGCCTAATTGCGACACTTACACTAACGACCTTATAAATAAGATACTCAAGCATATCCCGATAAAGGTAAATAATCCTTATTCAGAATTTCCGAGCCGGTTGAAAGTTGAATGTTGACTTACACCTTGTTCCTGACAAAATTTCCGTTATTTCTTTATCTCGAACAAGAGGATTGCGTCGCTGAAACTATGATTCTATCAATAAACTTTATTTTGTTATAGAGTTTATCATGCGTTATGCTCTTACACCACCCGACAAAAACATAGACGCGGTATCGTTTCTATTTACGAAACAAAGTTTATAGACATTATATAAAATGTAAATGAGGGTTATTAATACTTGTTATGTAAATAGTCCATTTTACAGATATTTCTGGGTATTTATTGCTTTATGAGGGGTAATTGAGATTTTCCCTGAACAAAATAGGAATGCGACGAAAATTTAGACCCTGTACATTTATTACATTAATATAAGCAAAAATTTTTTAATTGGATACTTCTCTTTATATGCAGCGGTTGTGCTGGTAAAGTGTACCCATTTCACTACGAGAAATTATATTTTATAAAGTGTTTGCAATGTGGGTAGAAAAAAGCAATTATCCTTGATAGAAAGGGGTAAAGTTCTAGCCTGGCACCAGGATGGTGTTAGTAAGAAGGAAATTGCTCGTCGGTTACGAAAAAGCGATCATTGCGAAAATAACCAGACAATTAGGGGGTGGATCTGTGATGATATGGGCAGCGATTGGATTTCGCGATAAAAGTGGGATAGTGTTTTGCACAAAAAAAATGACATCTGTGACGTATAAAGACTTATTGCGTGACAATCTTCTACGTTTTGGAAACCAATGGGCCGGGCGCAATTTTGTTTTTCATCAAGATAACGCGCCAATTCATAAAACAAAAACCATTACTGAATGGTTTAAAGAGAAAAAGATTAAAACTTTACAGCGGCCGGCACGGTCACTAGACTTAAACATTATTGAAAACATGTGGGGTGAATTGGCACGTCGCGTTTATGGCGGAGGCCGTCAATATTTCACGGAACAGGAACTGAAACCTTCAATAGTGACTGAATGGCAGAATATCCCTCAAAATTATGTGTTAAATTTATATAAATCTATGAATAACAAACTATTGGAAGTGATTAAGAACAATGGAGAATCTACGCATTGCTGATCACTCATTTGTTGATTTTTGTTTTACATTTGCAACAGAGCGTCTAAATTTTTGTCGCAGAAATTGTTTACACATTGGAGTAATAATTTATTATTTAGTTCATGTATTACTGGAGGAGATATTTTTCAGTTTATTTTACTTTCATGAATAAAAACTTAATTAGATATCTTGCTAGTTTCGCAAAGAAATGTTGTAACCCTTAAAACCCGTAAAACATCTTACCGCGTCTAAGTTTTTGTCGGGGAGTGTATTATTAGAATTTTGCATATAAATTTCTACAAAACGTAAGCTTGTAAAGTAATTAGCACCAGCATATACATGTATTTTGAACGTAAAGATTGATAACCTAGAAATTAAATAGTCGCACACACTGCACGTATGTCGTTTCATTAACAAGTTACAAATTGGCAGTTTCCAGTAATTTCACTAATGTGTTTGCACTAAAAAATGCAAACGTTAGCATCAGTCACGCTTTCGATCAACTGTGCTAATTAGATTTAAATATGGCCGTAAATGACGTTACACATTTAAACTAAAGTTTGTTAACATACTATCGATAATACAAAAAACCAATATGTTTTTCATTTAAATGTTATATACGGATATAAATACGTATCATGCAATTTCGACATGAAATACAAGAATTAATAATCATCCTTCTATAATTACTTTGATAGTCGTTAAATAATACTTAGAAGTACTTGTTAAATCGACTTATTGTATACAAAATTGACGAATTTCGAAAATTTTAGCAATTTCTTTAATTCCTTTGGTATTTCTCGTAATTACACATATTGTTTTAATTATAATAAATAAATGAAAACGAGCAGCTTACATTTATGCATTTTTTTGTAGTAGACATTGTAACAGAAATACTCTAAATTGAAGCACGACCTTACTGCAAGTGCGGTTGTTAACTTTGAAGTGGAGAAGGGAATATATGGAGAGATAATTAAACGCGATAGGTCGTAAACAATATATTTGCCTCTATTTAATCTCGCTTCGCTTGTTTTCCAAGGTTTTTCTTTCCAAGCAATTGTTAGCGCTTATTTGATTTAGAAGGCAACTTCATATTTTACGAAACAAAATATAAATAAATGGATATATGCGTCTAAATCTCTTACAGCACATGTTGCAGCGAAATTGGCTCCTGTTTTGCTTCACAAATTTAAGCGAGTGGTACAGTGGTAGATGTAGAAGCAATGGTAGTATTGTCTGCTAGCAACACTTGACTGGAGTAGTTGATAAAAACTCTAAAGCCCCCCCATCTATCTACTATACCTAGATGTGCGTTTGGTACTTTCTACAAAGGGATCCTGTGGACGATGTGTAAAACATGCGTCTAGGTATGGTAGATAGCTGGCAACTTTGTTGGGAATTTTCAACAGGTAAATTAATTATATGCTTTGAATAACTTCTCAAATTTGATTTATCGAATTCCAATTACCCGGAGCCTTACTACTCTAATAAATTTTCTAATTTTGAATGAAATTTTGTCGATTACACATTCAAACTGATATAACTATTTCATTTTCTATCAATGGGGGCCATTCAGTAGTCTATATCGTTACCTATTTTCGCCTAAAACGCGATTTTATTGTTTACCAGTTTGTAAGCAATGAATTATGCTGTTCACTAAATGCATATAATCGAAGCAACGATGTACGGTTGTAATACACATTGTGCATGTAAAGTGAAAAATGCTCATGCGATGGTCGAATTTAAATTATTGTTGCACTTGTTGCTACACCACGTTGCAACATGACGCTGATGCTATTCGCAAGAGTGCTCGATTTAATTTCATTGGTGAATAGAATTATATAAAGAATAATGCTTCGCTAATTGATCCATCTGAATAACTTCATTTATAGCTAAATCAGCAATCATAGTTCGCAATGGTCGCTACTGTAGCTCAATGATAATTGTTGTATGTAACGTTTATGAAAGCCTACCAGATGTGTAACGGCGATTATGTGTTACCCAGTAATTTATTGCTATTAAAATTGGTCTTGTTAATTAAATATAAAAGCAGCAGTTGCATTCAGAATGTTTTTGAATGTTATTGAGGATAGTTAAAGAATTAGCAACCACTTCAAACGCCTTCAAAGGCAACACAGCAGAGAACAAAGCAGAACTACAAACTAAAACATTTGCAAAGCAAACTGTTGGTATGCGAAAAGAGTATTCTTCAGAATGATAAATTGGTGATATTTTTTAAGAACAGGTAGGAAATATATGTGTGCCTTTTACTTCAGCTTGATGTAAATTTGTTGAATAACTCAAATTGGGCGTCGTTTGCCATTATCACCAGTAGACACACATTCCTGCGGCTTTGCGAAACGCTTTCCCGCATACTCTCGCACATAAACGCTATTTACCTAAAAGTTATGTAACCCAAGCTGCACACCTGCTGTAAATGTATTATAAGGTGAGGTCGCGTTGGTCTCATTTAGGGAAAGTATTTTTTCTATGTAAAAACCTTTTCTTCGTATATTATTTATATTTGCAACCTATTAAAATGTTTAGGTAAAAGGTGTATAAATTAGCGTACTTAAACTGATTAGGTACATATTATTTCCTTCAATAATTATTAAAATGGTGTGTTTGGATCCAAGTCGTGATAAATGAAAAGAAGCATTGACCTTTTTGCTATATTTCTTATTGATGATGTTTTGGCGCAATCTTATTCAGGTTGAGCAGTACTTCCATGCATATGCGTGAAAGGTTGTCGTTAATCGACTTAAAAGGTGAAATAAGCACAAGAACATCATGATTGGTCCGCAGAACAATAGAAGAACGTTCTGTGGACTGACGAATCAATACTAAGTGTTCAGTAAAAAAAGAAAGGTTATTTTATAGGACGAGAAATTGCTTCCGGAGTCTATTGTAGCAACAGTCAAATACGGTGATGGTTCAATTGCGATATCGAGTTACTTTTTGTCCTCTCGAGAAGATCGATCGAACGTATAATGCGCGAAGAGCAGTACTATGAAATTCTAGGAACCCACACTCCGTCTGATTTGCAATTTATTAGCCAGAACTTAACTTTTATGCAGAACAATGAAAACATTTGAATTTGCAGAAATCATTTAGATGGGCGGAATTAAGATAATATTTGGTAAATTTTGATATGGCCATCGCAAAGTGTCGGCCTCAACTCTATTGAGTTACTGTGGAATGAACTTGGTAGGAAAGTCAGCGCCAAGGGTGGATTTTTTAATTAGAAAAAGTTCTCTTGTCACCTGTTAATGGAAAACCATTAATTAATAAAGTTGAATTTTTCTTGTTGTTGGATGAGGTAATAAATCACGTACTTTGTTCAATTGAAAGTTAATGTCGACATGTGCGACGAAGTAATTTATTATAGGTAATCATTTAATGCACTCCAGCTGCTGCAACACTTTTAATATTCTGATTTATTCTGCATTAATGTCAAAGTCTGGTTTTTTATTATTTTTGGGACACTCGTATAGAATCTTTGTTGTGATACAGGACTTTTCGCTTAAACTTTATGTTAATTAAGAAGTAATTTCCTACATCCACAAATTGTTGCGTATTTAGTAAAAGTTTATAGTGCTTACAACTAGATATTGCAAGCTTTCGTATAAAGTCAGAATCTACAAGAATACACAAGGTTTTGACATGTAAGCAAATATTTTTTTTTTCTATTGTGACGCAAGATAGCTATCGGTGACCGAATATTCGGTCCGATGATGAGGACAATTCGTGTCATCGAAACGTCCGTCCCGGATTAATTATTATATAATTAAACTTGTGTGGTGCGGAGGTTGCCGATACTTACCATACCATACCACAATCCTTGCTATATTTGTCAAACGTGCTCTCAAATTAAATTCCTAACATTTCCACCGAAAAATATTAGAAATAGATAACAAAAATATTCTAATGGAGTTACTGAACCCATTGGAGAGGTGCTGGAATTATTACCGCTCACGAAGCAAAATCCACCTCATTTACTTGCGAGCAATAATTGATGATAGGTAGTAACTTGTATTTAAAATCCTCTCTTTCAACGTTTGTCTTTACTTCAATTTTAATAAATTACTTACTCGTTAAATCTAGGTTATTAGAACATTTCATTAAGAACCTCTTTTCTTTCTCTTTACAACGGCTCTTCGGTTAAAGTGCTTTTCTGATGGATGTACAGGAATTACAATTAATTAACTTCGAGTTTCCAGGCAATTTGGATCAGTTCACCAAATGTCTACATCAACAAGTTAAATTACCGAACAATTCGTGAACACGTCCCAAGCTAACCCAGCAATCCATTATGTTCTAGGGTTCGCAGCGTTCGCATAGCATACGACCAAGTAAGCCAAACTTTCCAATGAAAAGTAAACAGTACTAAGGAATTCTATTATATGGAAAGTGTCGGTTAGAATTTGTGCCTTCTTTGGTTATTAACGTAATGCACTTTGCCATCTGAAATTCATATATTTAATTACAATTGACACCTCCTATAGCACTGGTGTGTTTTTATGTTTTAATGCATGAGTAACTGTTAAGTGATAATTGCGCGAGTAACTCTTTTAGCAATTAATTTCACTGTGGATTCTCTCGCTATTTGCTGTAGATTTTCTGGTATCAATAATTATCCAGTTCTGCAAAATAGAGGTTTATAAATGTGATGGTTTCCTTATTCAGTGAAAATCTCTGTCCTCTCAGCAAAATTTTCTGCCTAGGACATAAAAAAATCGCTGGAAGGCAGATTGTGTTTCGTACTACAACGACAAGAGACCCTTCCGTCTATCTTTCTGTATTTTTCGCATACCTTAATTTTAGCGTGTGTAGGCGCACGAGAGTAAGGATAGAACAGGCATGTTAGCTTTAGAGTTTTTTCACGTTTTATTCGGTCAACGGTTGAAAATGACGATCGACGCATCCTCGGAACTTTTCCATTCTTCCCCAATCGAAGATTACTTTGAACGGGTTATTACAGGAGGGCTTGGTGATTGTTGTTACCCATATGAAAGATAATGTTTGTTACTACTGTTTCTATTCTGGTGCGCTCCGAACCACGGTGGGTTCTTCAATTACAGGAATTTTAACTAATAATCTTAAAATAATTAATAGACCACTGTATGAGGTCACAAATGAACCACATATGACACAGTTCCTTTCTATACCCGATCTAGTCAGTCACTTTCATTTTTGGCAAGGTATGGTAAACGGTAGAAAATTTATTTATTTTTTGATAACTACCCTAACCTACTTGAACGTAAGTTACAATTCTTGTAATAGTTCGATGTTACCCGATCACAACATTTATACGAATTTGTACATGTGATTCTCATTTAGCTACCGCTTGCAGAAACGAACTGGGCTTTACGAAATTAGCAGAGACTAAACAGACTCGTGTTTATTCGTCCTTCTGTAGCGTCAATTGTAACTCGGCTAGGTCACAGTAAAGTTCGTTGATTAGATCTATCCTTCTGGCGGAATCCAGCAATTCGCTCGGCGAAACCTTCTTCCAACTCCCCAGTGTCAGAAAAACGATGTCAAAGTAAAGGTGTCAAGAACCGCGAAAATTTAATAATACACAATACAACTTTTCCGTTTGCAAGGTATTAGTTAGATACTATTGAAAATAAATCAATATTTACAAAACCAAGACTTTATAAACATTTATCATTTGTCTTCTTAAGTTTTAATTAACTTATGTTGTACGGAATAGAATTTTCCGCCTCTCATCGGTACAAACGAATTAATATGCGAATGCCTACACGCTACTGAAGTAATTCGATTGGATACATCTGTTTACAATAACTTCTTATATTCCTAGCATAACATTAAAACTTGTTCATTTTGCATAAATTATTAATT
Organism: Oryctes borbonicus; assembly: GCA_902654985.2. Taxonomy (NCBI): domain Eukaryota; kingdom Metazoa; phylum Arthropoda; class Insecta; order Coleoptera; family Scarabaeidae; genus Oryctes; species Oryctes borbonicus. The sequence goes on from LR736880.1 coordinate 990,413, forward strand.
TTATTGTAGTTACCGTAATAGACCTCGATTGTCTACATCTACGACCGCATATTTACAGTTAACTGATTTAAAACTAATTGAATATTTATATTCTCGCATATTAATTGACTGGTTTGCACTTTTTTCTTCGTATTACAGACCTCTCTCATTAAAGTGCATAGCATCACGAAATTTTTATTACCAAAACAAACTGTTGGTGCTGGTTTTTGTTCTGTTTTAATCAACAAATCTCATTAAATCAATATTTAGAAGAAATTTTCGGTCGTGATAGCCTTGTAGTCACAGTAGCAGAGGGCAATATCGTACGAAAGAGATTTCTGCTGTGTATATAAAAAAAAAAAGGAATTTAGGTCACGCCACTGGACGTGGACTGTAATACACAGTCTACGTTTAAAATCTCATATTCTCACAAATTTTGTTCTTCAGTAAGCCTTTTTTTTTAACTGTTTTCTTACCAATATTCAAATTCGTTGTACTACTTTAAATGCAAAAGCCAAAAGATGTAAAATAGGGCAGACAAATTCGGAATTGTACGTTTTCCTATAAGAATGATGAAGATGAGCACAGGCTATTGTAAATTTCGCCATACTGTTCTAGTTTTTCCACACAGTTAAGTAAACATGGACATAGTTGAACAATATCTCGTATTCCTATCGACCTCACATCTCTTATTAGATTACTTTTTGCTGGCACGCCAGACGTTGTAAGCGCAAACTTCAACAGGTTCCCTAATACAATCTTCTTTTACAGCACGTCAGTCTGGTCAGGTAATGGTGTAAATGTGACGAGAATCGGAAATAAAGCAGGCTACTAAATAGATGATTTATTCGACATGCAAGCAATAAATTCTGTTGTTTTAGTGACTTACAGGATCGTAACATCGTCGAAATAAGTGTACGCTGCTGCATACAAGGAGTGAGACAATTCATTTAATTATCTTTATATCTCATTGCAACGATCACCCCTTGTATTTCCATCAATTTTAGTATTTTAAAGACAAAGATTTGGATGTCCTATTCCTTTTTCGGAGACTACCAAATTTCAAACCCAATTTTGTATTTCTTTTATTATTTTATTTTTCTATTCCTTTTTTTTGAATATATTTTAACAAATACCTTTTATTTTTATTATTTCGTGGTGGATACGCGAAGGATTTTGAGACCGCTTAAAAAAACAACTAACCACCTGGAGAAGCCAACCAGCAACTGGAGAAAGCCAACAAACCACCCTGGGATGGAATCATAGTTTTTCGCTATTATCATTTATTATCAAATATTTTATTTTAATATATTGCTGAAGTATCAGTTTATATATTTGTTTCCTTTTGTCTTTCATCAATTATTTTTTGTGTTTTCCTAATGCACATCGTAAGTTACATGGTACTGGTACTTGTTATTTCATTCACCGATTTTGGTAAATATCTACCAAGTTAGGTAACTAAATGTATTCAATGTACATAAACAATAAACCAACATCTCCTTAAGCGATCTACATTTTAAATCCTAATATTGGTTTTAGAGATAAAACAGTGAAAGTAAAAAATGTACTATTCAGATTATCTGATACATATTTTACAGCGAATTATACTTCTTCCTTTTTACAGAACATATTTCGAACGCGTTGTCCTCGTTTTCACTTGTTTCGAAAAGATAAGTTCTTATCTCCAGTACAGCAGTAGATCGTAATAGCGAGAGCAACATTAACTGCCTCCATCAACGTTCCTCTGTGGTTTTTCCAGACATTGTATCTCGAAAGTATCGCAAATAACACGAAGATAAAAATAAAAACGTCCGAAAGAGAACCTTCCTGCTTTGCCTGGTTATTTTCACACATTTTCAAGTGGGAGAGGGAACTTTGTTTCATTAAAAATCCTACTTCTCGCTGAGTGTAATGTGGGTAATTACGTCTGACTACTCCCTTCTGCTAACATCGCTTACATGATAAAATCTAGCTGTAAGTAGCTAACGTAAAGGATCTTTAAATAGCAGTACCAACGTATTTTTGCAATTTTCTGAAGTGAAATAATTTAATTGTCTTGCATCTGTTCTTAGTAGAATTTTTGAATATTTCTAAATTAATTAGAAAGCTATTTTTATTGATTTTTTTTAATAATTTACAACACAATGCTTGTTCTTTTACACTGTTAGCAAACCGTAACCAGTATCGATTTTTTTACATATTGTATTTTTTACAAGTTGAGTATCCCAGTACAAATATATATTCTGTTCAGTTTAACCGGAATTAAATGGAAAGTATAAAGACAGTGGATAACAACAATGCTGACTTAATAGCACGAAGAACATGTGTTAAAATGTTACGTCTTTGCGGTTATTGTGGAATATGCATATGTTGTATGTAAATATCTAAGTGCAATCCACCGTTTTACCCTTGAAAGGTGCGAATTATAAAGCGGTCACCTACATACATTTGAAATGCGGCGAAGTTATCTGGGTGAAACGGCTTTTCGTCTGTCGCATCCCGGAGTACTTTCAACACATCTGCTTCGTTCGGTGCCAAATATAATGTGTACCTAGTACGTTCACCTTTTATCTGCGAGAAAATATGATCGTACAGTCGTTTCTTTAAAATCGATATTGATGAGAATAAAAGAAATCGTGAAAGTGGTAAAATCAGAACTTCGATAAACGCAATAGTATTGCGAACGCAGAAATTTAGTTTTTGCTTCACATGAAAATATAAAATTATTACTGCGAGTTACGGCGAAGTTAGCCCGGAAAGCTTAAGTGTACCTTCCAAATGTTTGAAGTTGCTTTTAATAGGCTTCCTGTGTTCAATGTTATATATTGTTATTTAAGCAACTTACGATTGAAGTCCAAATTTCTCCATCCACGCTCATACAATTTTCGTCATGTAAGTTTTGTCTCTTCACTAATTGAGTAGAACTAACAGCAAATGAAGGTTGAATTCGTTCAACGCACCTTTATTTTTAGAACTAAAAGCTAAAGTAGGTAAGTACGTTAAAATTACAAACCGTTCAAATAATATATTGTTATACCGTGACAATAAGTAGGTACGACCGATCCCCTTGAGAGAAGCGTATTTATCAGGGAATCGTTAAGTCCTACAAAATATTGGCATCTTCTCTGTATTTCCACGTACTATTGTGTAAATATTTTATTTCCGTCCTTTACATTTGTTGGTCTCCATAAATTTTATTTTCTATTGGGGAGAATTTTGATGACAGAAGAAAGATGCAGACTAGCGAAAAACAATATTGATTTCTTACATGGAGATACTGTTTCTTACCTCTAACTGAATGTTAGCGTCACAGCTTTTATTTTAATGAAGCAATTTCTCTTAAGTGACGCCATATTTAACTGTACATCATTATGAGTGAAATATATTCATATCTGTCGACTTCAAAATCATGCACATGTTTGTACTAACTGAACCTCTAAAGGTTTAACTGTGATGTATCTTACTCGAGGACGATAATTTCGCACATGTTGTTTAGATGGGTAACACTTTTACCGCATATCTTGTCGCTGAAAAGCCGCAGGTAACGACGTTTCGCCGCACTGTAAACCTTACACTGCGTAAACATAACAGGCAAAGATTATGTGGCGGTGCCACATTAAGTCGCTCTTTATGAAGGTTTTTTTGCAATGTAATAAGAGGAACTAATAACATGCTAAAAAAAAAAGAATCTCCGCAATTCGTATTTATTATGAGGGAGATTCGTGCTAGTTTAAAATGGCTGCTTTAATAAATATTTTGCAAGTGAATTATTTAGGCGACACGCACCATGTCATCATGATTACATAAAATACGCACATTTGATAATGAATTAGTTTTCTGTAACTATTAAGCCAAATTCTACGAATACTGAATTCCGTGGTAAGTTGTCAATGTAAAAACAAGATACAGACCGCTCCTATCCAATAAAGTGAGACTGTGACTAGGCCCTGGATACACAGCGACCGACCGGGTATAATGTGTGTCGCTGATGTATACGAAATTAACCCAACCTACATTTTAACTAATGGAAAAACTGGCTCCGCCGCCAATTATCAGAAAGTATACCTTTCGAGTTCCAAATAAAACATTTAAATAATAAAGTGCGGACGGGTTTCATATTATTATAAAACCAATACAGCTCTCATTGGAAACTATCAGTATGTTAGTAATTTAGCAATATTGTGCATATTCGGCTCGTTTTAACTACTTCTCATAAATGCATCGCTGCAGCGTAAACAGTCTGCTTCGGAGTCATTAAATAATATCTAACATCTTATAATCCTGTGGGGCCGTTAACCGCACTTATAAAAAATATTGAATTAATTGCTAGTTGTGTAAAGTGGAGAAATAGCAGAAAAGTAAACTTAATGGCGGGTTTCAAACGAATCATAAGAATATTCACAAGAATTTTTCAATTTAACTATTGCTTATCTTTATATCATCCAGCTATGGATAAAGCCGAATCTTTACGTCTGTTATTATTACTTTTACATTGCAGTTTTATTATTGTTTTAGTTGCTTGCGGTAATCTAATTCAATAAAGTCTTAAAATAATAATAATAA
>LR736880.1:994964-1098364 GCA_902654985.2 Oryctes borbonicus
AAATGCTCATTTAAATATGTCATTTCTACGCTGAACGACTCTCGACGAGCGCTTTAAGTGCGCGAGATCTCAACTCCATAGCTCCAACCGTTCGGACGATACGGCGTCTCAAAGTTGAAAAATGAAAATTCCTTTTTTCAAATTTGAAGCCCGAGAAACCCGCCAAAACGAAGAGCTTGAGGCTTCCGCTTGGGCGCAATCGATTCGCCGATCAATTCTCCATCGAACGCGTATCCACTTCGCATACCGAATAGCTGAGGAGATAATCGAGGAAAACTGGAGCGATGTCGATTTTCCGTCCGTTTCCGGCGGTTTTCGAAAACTTTAAACGCCCATATCTAATAAGCCGTTAGAGGTAGTGGGCTGAAATTTTATGGGGAACACACACGGCTATAGGACCTTCGATTAGCGGCGTTAGATCGGCGAAAGCGCGTACTTTCCTTTTTTGGCCATTCAAAAATTTCATCATTTTGGGTTCAAATTTTTACGGCCTGTCTAGATCTCGGCGGCCGGACGAGTTACGACGATAAGTTAGGGCTCGTTCGAAAGGTCTCGACGAGCGTTTTAAGCGCGCGAAATCTCAACTCCCTAGCTCCAACCGTTTGGACGTCTCAAAGTTGAAAAATGAAAATTCATTTTTTCAACTTTGAAGCGTAAGAAACCCGCCAAAACGAAGAGCTAGAGGCTTCTGATTAGTCGCAATCGATTCGCCGGTCAATTCTCCATCGAACGCGTACCCACACGCATACCGCGGACGAATAGCTGAGAAGATAATCGAGGAAAACCGGAGCGATGTCGATTTTCCGTCCATTTCCGACCGTTTCCGGCGAAGTTTTCGAAAACTTTAAACGCCCATATCTCCTAAGCCGTTAGAGGTAGCGGGCTGAAATTTTATGGGGAACATACACGGCTATAAGACCTTCGATTTTTTGCCTTTCAAAAATTTCATCACTTTGGGTTCAAATTTTTACGACCTGTCGAGATCTCGGCGGCCGGACGAGCTACGACTATAAGTTATAGACATCCACTCAGAAACGAACAAACATGTTTTCGCCTTCTTGGGTAGCATTTTATAGAATCTTTAGCTAGGAAAAGGGATAATTAGAAAATGCCGTGTCGGAATTGTTCCTTTCTCTCTAGGGTAAATTTCCCTTTGAATAATTCTCTAAGTAATGAGTACGCAGCTTCTCTTCTTTTCTGTTTGTGCCTTTCAACTTTGCGATCGTTATAAGATTAAAACGAAATAATAATGATGTATATACAAAACAGGCGGATTTTCTTTATTCAATTCATACGTTTAATGTAAAACTTCATCGGGTTTTGTACTTTTCTGCTCCTTTGACAAAACGCCCAACGTGTCACACTGTAAAATGCTGGTAGTATGTGGCTTTATTACCCATGGGCTATCTTTATTTATGATATAGGATGTAATATACTACGGGAACAGCAACTAGGGCAGAAATATACTTATGTCAAGACAAAAGCGCGTTCTTTCCCGTATGCGATAAACTTCACCTTTACTCTAAATATTACTTAAATGTTTCTAAACTAAAGCGTTAATCATAGCATGTATAGATTGTTCATTTAATTATATTTTTTGGGACTTGAATAATGCCGTAAATGCAGAGTCATAATTGGGTAATATTCTTTTATTTTCTTCAATTACAACAAATTATTCCATGCATGTGTAATGATCATATCAAAAACGAATTACTAATAATAATGGAACTGGCGTCGAACAATATTTGGTAAAAGTGTAACGCTTCATAATATTATTAAATATGACACACTTATTCAGTTTTGCTCTAATTGTTCTTCCGCGCAAGACTACATTAAGCTTGATCATCACGTAAATAACGCACCATTATCTTTTGCTACAAAGTAACGTTATCCGAGCACGCTGAAACGCCGAAGAAAAATGAAGGTATAAATTGTATAAATTTGCAAAGGCGAGTAATTGTTTCTAATTATCCTAATTACTTTCTTACTAATTAATTTGTGCGATCTTCTCATCCTTGCGGCTTTTACCGATAAGTCAAGCAATTTTATACAGACGAGCAAATGTGTATAAAAAATATATCGAATGGTTTTATGATCAAACTTATGTAATGGTATTTAGGTGGACTATTGAGCTAGACCAAGATCTTACGTCATCGTTTTTTTATAAAACCACATCACATCTTAATACATTTGCCATTTAAAAAATGCCGGTTAAAGTAATCAATAATTATTTAATTAATATAATTTTGGCTTCCATCGATAAATTATGAAAATCTGAAATTTTCTTGGTATTCCCCGGTGTACAATTTCGGCATCCAAAACTGACATCCCACCCACAAGAGGGAAGTTAACATTGAGCGATTGGACCCACTGAAGTTGCGCCGCTAGTTACAACTAGCCTTGGCGCTGGAAATAATAACATGGTAGTGTACTGGAAAATAATACCGGATTCGGATAGTGTACTCCAATATTAGGATCTGGATAACGGGAGAATGGGATAGTGGATCCGGATAGTTTTGGACCCAGACATCCGAATCTCAATTTTTAAAAAATACCAGCAACACCCAACAAACAGTGTCAGGTTGTAGCTGCTAACGCGAACGAACAGCTTGGCACATCACCACAAACTATAAAAATCTTCGCTATTTTCGGTGCAAACGAAAAAGTAATTTATGCACCGAGCAGGGCGAAAATACACATCAATTCGTATTCGTTTCGGGTTGATACCTTGCATTTGCCGTTTTCATTAGACGAACGAAATTAAAATTTATGTAAATCTTAGCGGTTTCCATGTTACGTTTTCAATTCAGCTTACCGTGAACTTTTAAAATTTACATTTGGCTTTTTTAAAGAACGAATACCTTAAGCTGAAAGATGTACCTTTATGAATACATCAAATTAAACATAAGTATTACTGAGATTAATGAGGCGTGCTGTCATTACATTTGATAAATCGTAGTGTTTTCTGTGAAACTTTGCATTATTCAACATTATTTTATTAAGCTTTTTTGTAACGAACGAAAACTTAATTGAGGAAAAACGCACCATTGTGGATCTATTATCTTAACGATTTAAAGTTATGTGTAAGCTTTATTCGCTACTCCTTTGGATTCTTGAATGTAAACAGTATCTGTGTGTAAACATTTCTTTTTGCAAAATTCCACCAGTCCTACTTCATACATGAAATAGAATTATTTATTGCCTTTGTATTTCAGTCAAGTTATCCTTATTCTTTTATTTTCTTTTTTCGCTGAACACGCGCTAAATCCGTTAATAATGCAACTCGAATCCTTCTTGGATGAAGCTTCTTCGATTTATATTAAAATTCGGATTTTTTTTTTGCGTAGCGTTTATTTGGGGAAACTTGTCGGCTTTGATCTTTAAATTTTTTTAGGAAATGTACTTTCTAAATCGGTTTGAATTATTGAACGAGAGGAACGAAGCGTTGGTGCTTTGATTCTCTCCTATTGTTAGTTCAAGTTACAAATATACCGGCATAGAGTAATTTGGAAGATTTTGTAGTTGTAAGTAAACATACTTTTGCTTGAAATGCTTATAATTGCTACAGACTAAAAATTTTTCAGTAAATACTTTGCAGATACACATTTGCAAATAAATTCTAGCTATGATGTTGTAAATTTGATTTTCTTTTAGTAACCCGTTCATTTTCTATTTCTCAAATCCCTCTTTCTTTGGGGATGCAGGTTATTTTAAACAAAACGAATTATTCTAGATTATGCGATTTTTAATTATGTCTGTTTCCTTTGTGAAATATCTAAAAAAATCTATCTTAAAAATATTCTACAACTAACTTTAACTAGATTGAATAAATGGTTAACCTATACAACGACGCCTCCGCTTGTTCTTCATAGAAAACACGGAATAACGGGAAAGCTATATGTTGTTGATCCATTTATTACGTTGTGTGCTTTAATAATGGCTGTGCCGCTCTTGGATAGAAGGGTGATGTAATTAAGTCATTGTACCAATCGCAATTCGTGATAAATTACGTAATAAAATCCAATAATGTTATTTCGCTTAATTGTTTCCATTTTCGTTATGTTGGGCAAGGGTAAATATAATGAAATCCCTTTCACGTTTTATGACGTTGCCACTACACCATCTGGAAATCGACGGATTCGATCGGGTACGTGGAATATTTACATTTTATTTTTCTTCGGAGTTTAATAATATGAATTCATACCGGGCCATCGACGTTTATTTATTTATATAAGCATTTGATTTGTAGCACCCGAGAAAACAAGAAAGAAAATAACGTCAGCACTAATAAATTATAATTCCCAGGTTCAACTAGTAGGTAATAAATAAGTATAAATACAAGAATTAACAATGGCCTTTTAGAAATCAATAAGAAATTTTTTGATTGATTTTTTAATGACTCTGCAATGCGTCAGGCTCTACTTTCGTCTTTCTTAGATTCCAAATAGCTTTAAACTTCTTTTGATGTTGTTTAATGGTCGAAATAATTTTAATATTCGCTTTAAAATTAATGTCTGGATACCTTCATCGATATAAATTATCAAAATGCCAGAATTCGAATAATAATAACAGATTATTCAAATTCAGAAAATGTAACTTTGCATTCAAGTCGTGGTAGTTAATATTATTGCGTGCAAGTACTTCACCCCGATATCCTACTATAAATCTATATTTTGCATGTAAAATATTTCAATTGAAAATATGCTAAAAGCAGATTTACTCAAAAAGCCTTGTTTTTCCATTTCCACGTGTACCTACGTCTGCATTTCTAAATAGAGCAAAAACGTAACAACAATGTAGCGCCCAGAGGTAAGAAATTCGATTTAATCTGATCTCTCTCTTCGCTTAGTACTCAACATCGACCGAATTCGCTGATAGGAATTTCAGCGCTTTCACCTGTGTTAAGGTAGACAACGCGGGGTGTCATCATAATGGTCGAGAATTTTTTTCGCTAGATTGGGGATTTTTTCTCCTTAGTTTAGCGTCGTATCTCCGTTGCTTCTCTAAATAATTAATTAAAATCATACGTTGTTATTGCCAAAAAGTCATCGCCATTGACGGAATCGTCTCCGTCTTCTTTGGTGCAAAACCCCCATTTTGCCAACTGCTCTTAAGTTCCTGGCATGTAGTGATGTATTCATCCATATATGGTCACATAACATCGCAGAAACGCACTCGTAGAGGCGCTTACACCATGTTCAAATATTTCTCTGAAGTTATCGCGATTCCGTTTGGTTGAATATTTCGGAGAACCTAATGCCACCTACGGGGTGACATATATTTGTGGAATATTATCTTCTCTGTCAAACAGATATTTAGCTATTAAATTAGATTTAGTTGACAACCTGTATATAGAAACATTGTAAACATACTAAAACCACCAACAATTTTTTGTGTTTTATATCAAATATGTTTCAATTAAAAAATACTTGCTATCTCTATCAATAAATCTAGCTTAATACATTGTAAATTGTTTATTCGGTTCAATTTACAAGCAATTAATTTTGCCTCTAACGGATGGGACCATATACTGCACCTTGAAAGCGTTTAATATATACCACTGCAAAACGTCCAAATACCCTGAAATAATAGAAACGAACGTCGCCAAAGTATTCGTGCGGAATATTACAAATAAGCGAAACAAATACCAAGAATATTATCGCGTCCGTTATACCTATGCATATGCATATGTACTACAATGAAATACAGCACTACTGCATCGCAACGTTAGCGTTGAATATAAATCTATTAGCATGAAAACTCTTGAACTGGGAAAGTCATTTGGATAACAGCCCTCAGAAGGTGGTAAACTACAATGGATTAACATCTACAAATAGCGATGGCGCCTGTAGATGTGCAATTCGAATGAAACTAAACTAGAGAACGGATAGTTTTATGTAAATATTACAATTAACCTGTTCTTTCATTGCTGTTTTAACTTCTTAGCAATCTTTAGAAGAGATAAACACGAAATTAATGTGTTACATTTATACTACTGCAGCTATTGATACCATTTATAAGCAGAATTCCATTCTGAAAATACGTATTTCAGGAATTGTTTTGTTACTAAAGCGCATTGATAGTACGGCTACACACTTAATTAAAATAATTAAATGCATATTCAGCAATAGCTATATCCCAAGCTCAATTTCTACCTACAAACTTCTGGTAAATATAAAACAATACACTGCATATCATTTCTATGTACACTGCCGTTCAGCGAAGTTCGGTCATACAATAAAAATCTATTATATCACACTGTATACAATTATTAATACATAAAATTAGAAAAATATTAAGCATACACTCTTTTCTAAGGGATTAAAGCCATAAATTGTTATATAAAGTAGAAATATTGCGACAATACCACAATAAAGTCCCTTTTATTATCATTCCAAGAATTTCTCGGAAGTACCGATCTTTTGAAACGGGTCTTTTGGGGATTATTAACGAACAATACATTTAGGAAATATGCCGCAGTATCACTCTTGTTTATTTATCACAGGCGTAAAGATACAAATTTGCTTCGTTTTACTGTTGAACGTGTGTTGGTGTGCATCTGTCGTTTTTGCGCGAAAGTTTTAAGAAAATTTACTTCAAAATGGCACGTGGCAAGCCTACCAGCGTAGCAAAACGTTCACGCATTATTACGCTGTTTGAAGAAGGATATTCAGGGCGACAAATTGCTGAAAAAATAAATATAAGAAGTTCAACAGTAAATGACATCATAAAGCGATATCGGACAACTGGAACTATAGAAAATCGTGTTCGTCCTGGAGCATCTAGGAAAACAACAAAAGCTGAAGATTTGAGAATTGCATTATTAAGCAAACACAATAGAAAATTAACAGCGCCACAACAGCCGAAGTCAATCGCGGTCGTGAAGAACAAGTTTCGGCGAATCGACGTTTATGTCCGAAGATCTAAAACCGAAAAAATGATCCCGGACTGCCTTCTGTCAAGAGTGAAGCAAGGGCGTAGTTCTGTGTTAGTGTGAGGATGTTTCTCCTTTGCTGGGACGGGAGATTTATGCAGAGTGCAGGGCGTAATGAGGAAGGAAAATTATTTTGCAATACTCCAGAATCATGCAGTGCCATCAGGATTGCGTATAATAGGCCGTAACTTTACATTCATGCATGACAACGACCCAAAACACACTGCGTTAGTGTGTAAGAACTATCGAAAGGAGCAAGAAGAACAGCACACCCTGGAAGTAATGACATGGCCCCCACAAAGCCCAGATTTGAATCCGATAGAGTTGTTGTGGGATGAACTGGACAGGAGCATCCAAAAAATATGCCCAACGTCACAAGAACATTTACGGAATATTCTGCAGCATGAATTGATTAACATTCCACAATCCGTTTTAACAAAACTTATCGAAAGAATGCCTAGAATAGTTCGAGCGGTGATTAACAGCAAAGGAGGGTTTTTCGATGAAAAAAAATATAATGTTCAGTATGTTATATTATGCCAGAATAACTTTTTATTTATTTATTTTTGTCTTTCTTACCTGTACATACAATAAAATTGCATTTTGTTTTTAGTTTCGTTTGTTTCTGTAACCTTTTCATGTTTTTTACTAACTGACCGAACTTCTTTGAACGGCAGTGTACTTGTTATCAATTTAAAAGCTGCTCAACGTTGCATGAAAAATCAAGATACCCTATATTTCAATTATACCGTTATTTATTTCTGTACTTATTCTTAAGAATATGTATTTGGGCAATTACATATAAAGTTTCAGGTAACATCTTAAAACTGCACAGTTTTCTATTCACTGTAAAGGCTCTTTGGTTACATAATGCGTTTCTTGCAAGCCAGCTGACTTAATATATAAAATGCATCGTACTTACGTTTTACTAAATGGACAAACTACTAAACAAAGTTAATTGTTCGTTATTCGCACACTTCTCTGGCGATTAATTATTATTATTGTTGATATTTATAGCAATTTCTCCTAAAGTAAATGAGAGCTACAGGTTAAGCAGACGAATCCATTGTTTGCAGATGACATCATAACAACTTTAATTAAAGTAATTTACGAGAAATTAATTTACATGACAGTTCAATTAATAATTACTTAATAATTTCCAAGATACTCCACTTCAAACCGTCCGCCGGCTTAAATTCGTATTCTGACAGGCGTGCGATGCGTCCTAATTTCTATATATTCTGCCGTAGTTCTTGAGCATACTCCTGCAAAGGACCCGCATTCAGCATTTACGAAATTGTAGAGATATCACGTAGACAAGGAAAACTTCTACTTTTACGATTTTCCTTTAAAAACTACATCTAGTTGACGCTCGCGATAAAAAAAAGCTCCAGTAATACAAATAAATATAGCTACAATTATTTCCCATTTATAAACCAGAAATTTAAAAAATCCTCTCTGGTTAGCTATTACTTGCGTTGTTGAGTATGTGGGTACTTGCACAATATAGTGCAATATACGACAATATACAGATCTTTATCAGCTAACCAATTGTTACTAGAAAATTTTAGAGAAGTCGGGAAAAAAAGAACATTACCGGCGCCTCCACCAAAATCAGCCATTCCATTTAACACGGCAGAAAGAAGCACGCGTGTTCTAAATTATATTTAAGACATTGCCAACTTTATAATAGATTTGTACAATTTTCGTATATTTCTGCAGAAAGGTTGCGGTCCTTAAGTGGAGTTCTAATTCCTACATTTTATTTGCAGAGGTCGTAACGATAGAATACGTTAGAGGGTTACCCCAAATAACAGTTCCTCTGCCGAGTAGAAAAGAGCGATGTAGATTTACGCTGCGACCCGTTTCGAATACCGTAGGCGACTTTCTGCATATGTTAAAAACAGAGGACAAAGGAATAGATAGAGTAGTAATCGTAAGTTTAAAACAAATTAGAATAGCGTCTTCCACAAGTATAGAAACGTTACTACAAGAAGATTTTCAAATACTTATTAACGATAAATGCTACGTAGTCCATTGTCCGAAATACGAAAAAGTAACAACAGAGGAAGTTCAAAGGTAAGCTCCACATATGTATTTGTTATATATCCGTCCTTTTGTTTCTGCCATGCTGCTTGTGTATTCGTTTCGCTTTTTGTTATCGCGTTTAAGCTTTATATTTCTTATTTTTAATTTTACCTGTTGTATGGAATTTTTACTTGCCTATCTTCCTGCCTTCTTTACGGATTATTCTATTACCTTAATTGTTTTTCTTCTATGTTTTTCTACTATATGCAGTTTTTTTTTCTTATTTACTCCATCCTTTATCACTACCTACATTTCATTGTATTTTCTGAGGATCTATCGTATTGCCCCACGTGACTTTCTCTTGTTTTCCATTACTCTGTATTGTTGTATCTAAATAGTAAATAAATAATCAACTCTCACTTTTACCATATCTTCATAGTTCCATTTCACGCCATTGTATTCTTTCGTACTTCCTATTTCCACCATATTATCTGAGCTTACGGATGGTTATGGAAAAAAGAGGGTGGATCTCAGAGCATTTTGGACCACAAAACTCATTATCCTTTTCTCTACGCTGAACAGTACTTTAGGCCGTCAACCAATCTACTGCCTTAGCATAGTTTACGACGTTGTCTAGACAAATCCCCTAATGGTAGCAAAGCGTAATTCCGCCACCTTTACAATATGTAGACTCTCTCAATATTTCCATATCTCACATCTGTGTTTGGTGTCTACCATGCAATAAATACTTGTTTACTAGGACGTGATACGAACTTAATAATCTCCTTTATACAGAGTGGATACCAAATGATGCAGATCCATACACCAGAGCTTTCAGTGAATCAATCTCGAAGTATTGCGAAAAATTCTTGATTTTTTGTCGAAAGAAGAGATGATAACAATGACAAATCGATCGCATGTAGGATTAAAAGCATTAATTCCTACATGCCATCGATTTGTTATGCACATTCTCTACCTTTACAGTTACGTGTACCTTCACTTAACAAAACGTGATTGATGAAGCGTTAAAAGCTTTGGAAATCGATTTCTGTTCATCGCTAATAAACAATGAGTCGTTACAAACTAAATAAGGTTATGCAAATGAAGATGGATCACCATATGCATATGCATGGTGCACTATATCACTATAGGAGTAATGTACGTTTGTTTTGCATTTGCTTGGTGGGCATGTTTTATTAGTGATACATATATGTATGTCCAAAGCTTAATCCTGAAGTAATTTGTATTGAATCTTATGAGAGCTTTCACATTAATTTTAAAATTAAATTTATAAGAGAGTAGATTGAGGAAACGTAGATATTTTAGGAAATGGATTTCTCCAAATCAATGTTTTTTTACTTATGACACTGTCGCAGCCCATGTACTAGAATTACTAGAATTCCTAAACCAATTATCTCAATGGTCGGTTTGTATCTGGCGTCTGCATGCGTAGGTGTTCCTCTCTAGGTTCTTGAGTCACTATTAATGTTTCACATTGCATTCTGCATACCATGTTTAATGATGTCTCTGGGTACATCTCTTAGTTGCATTCATATTTTTTTATTAGAAATATTTCAAATTTTGAGGTTGCGACACCGCAGAAACACGTATCTGATACTGAACCCTTGAACTTGAATTTAGTAATTTTTTCAAGACTGCGGCTTTTTTGGTATTCTTCTTGGATCTATTGCCTTTTGTAATATTATTTGTTTTACAATGTGCCTTTTCTTTTCTTTTTCAGATTAGGTGATATACAAAATTTAGTTAGTCAACTCTACGAAGCTTTAAATGTTAAAGACCATCATGTTCAAAAAGAACTTAGTATTCATACAGAGCTAGAAACACTCCAACAAGAAATACAGCCACTAGAGGACGTAAGTATTTGTTTAATAATAATAATATTAATCATATGCGATACGTTTTTTTTTCTTTTTTTTGTGAAAGGAAGGCCCATATGCTTGAAGTTTAACGACTAGAGATGACCAAAGCAGGTGAAATTGTTACTTTTTTGCGACGATTAGACAGAGTTGTGTCTATTCGTCTCATAAGAAATGGTTCGTGCTGCCTACTGGTTTCCCCGAGAGTCGACGAAACACGAGTCTGTCTAGTCGCTACAAAAAAAGTAATAATTTCACCCGCCTTTGTCATCTCTATTAATAAACCTACCTACATAGTATAGGCTGTAGATAGAAGTAACTGCAAATACGTTTATTTCTATTTTTGTATTAATTCTTTTTGCCTATTTCAGACTAGGAATCAATTAGAAATTGTAGCCCAAAGGAAAAGCAATTGGCTGGCGTGGGTCGGCTTGGGTTTAATGTCTGTACAATTCGGAATATTGGCAAGGCTTACATGGTGGGAGTATTCATGGGATATTATGGAACCCGTCACGTATTTTGTAACTTATGGTACTGCAATGGCGTGCTACGCATATTTCGTTTTAACAAAGCAGGTAAACGCTTCATTACAATTTTGTAGAATGGAAAAATACAAATTGTATTTTCAATACTAGCAACAATTTTATTCTAAAAGCTAGCCATCGATTTCGACTAAAAAAGCATCCTCAGGTTCCTTTCATTGAAATCGTTGAAAAACATCCATTTTATTCATTAAACCTAATTAAATCTAAAAATGGTCCTATTGTTTTGTTTTCCCTTTTTTCGTTTATTATTAAAAATCATCTGATCACTTATTCACATTTCTTGCAGGAATACGTACTAACTGATGTCAAAGATAGACAACATTTACTGACGGTACACAAGAAGGCAAAGAAAGTGGGCTTTGACGTCATCAAATACAATACTTTAAAGGACCGAATAACTCAGCTGGAAAAGGACTTGCGGAAATTAAAGGATCCGTTGAAAATACAGCACCTACCTCCACAGCAACGCACAATGAAGGAATCGGAAGCATCGACTGAACTAGACGCCAAGACCTCTCCGAAGGGAGCCTCATAAATTTTTGGATCGCACATATGCTGACTTTATCATCATGTATTTGTTAAGAATTATTTATAACAAGCAACATGATCATAGTGGATATAAAAGACTATTTTAAAATCTATGCCCTTTTAACTTAAACGAGCGCTTTAAGAGATTTCGTATGAGCGTAGAATGTGGGAATCAATATAAAAACCGACTGCTTCTCGTTTTTATATCTGCTACGCCTGCATTGTTACGCCATTGATGATAGGACGATTGGGACTTATCACATTATCCTATTACTAGCAATCACCACGTATTAATTTATTGTCAGGGATCGAATAATTCCTATTGTTACACCTGTAGGCTATAGCTTCATCGTTCTTTCCTAAATTTTTAGCGTAGTAGTTTTTTGACGAAAATGCACTTTAATCCGTCCTGTAAAGCTTATCATTAGTAGCCGTTTACCAAATTGTGTGTTTCGCAGTTAAATCGTTTTTAGAAAAAGATATTGACCAATTTAAAAAAAAAACGAAAATATTGCTTTTCTTATTATAAATAATTTTTATTCAAATATCTACGTGCTTAGTTTCACTTAAAGCGTAACAGAAAATGTAGTGCGTTAATTATCTCGTTTCTAGTCCACATAGATCCAATAGAAAACATTAAATCGTGGACCATGCCAAATCTCTAATAGAAACAAGATATTCTTTTGGCCTTCGTTGGAGTGTTCTCTTCTTCTTGTACGAATATTTTGTTCTGCAAGAAAATAATCAAATTGTTTGGGCTTTATTCGCACTATTGCACAATTGCTGTGATTTTCGCTGTTAAAATTAAATCTGCTACCAATTTCTCGAATATCAAGTGTACTAACAATCATTTTGCATGATAACTACTACATATAAGCTTAAAAGATTAAAACAATTGCTGCTTTATAACGAAATTTTTAGCAGTGTAAATAATTGTAGGTACGGTATAGAACAGCAATTGTAAAGAACTAAGCTTCCTTTTACAATTACAATCTGACTATTGTCAGTTTGTTAAAGGCACACATTATATTTTGTGCCAAGCATATTACTTACTATAGAATTGCATCTGCTACTGATATGAATCAATGCATAAATTATTATTTACGACAAAGTACTTAATTAGGTTTAGTACCAGAAGTATCAATGTAGTTAACATGTAATTTATGTCAATAGCAAATGTTTCCCTAATATTAAACGTACTGTATAATATTAAATCGAAAAATGATCATTAGAACATAAAACGTAGATACCTAAATCACATTTAATATAAGAAGTAATGTGTGCCAGCGTAATTATTATTACCGAAAATCTAGGAAAGTTAAATTTTTTGGAAAACGTTTAAGGACCCTTTAACATGTTGTTGTTTATAGATATCTTTTATACAATGTAGTAAATATAATGATTTCTTTTACATATGTAATACCTAAAGAATTATAGGAAGTAATTGCATCTTGATTATTTTCCTAAGTTCTTGCCACAATACGTTAACACCAAATCGCATGACACGTCCCCCAGAAATTATATACTAAAACATTACATAATGACGATGCGATCTGCTCAAGTTTGTGTACTTCATTTATGGACTTAGTTCGTCTGTTGTGATTTTTTATCCTATTTATGTACTGTATTTGGGCTTTTCCATTTTAAAACATGTAAACATCTTATTTATTTGTTCCTCTGTATTTTAGTATTTAATTAGTTTTATTCAAACAAATTTATTTAGATTATTTGAGTTTATTATACATATATTATCCTTATACTTCTGTAAATATTTTTAAATCATATGTCAAATGAATATAAGATTGTTGCCAAAATTTTAAGTGGTGTACTATTTTTAT
The DNA here is from genome assembly GCA_902654985.2 of Oryctes borbonicus. NCBI lineage: Eukaryota > Metazoa > Arthropoda > Insecta > Coleoptera > Scarabaeidae > Oryctes > Oryctes borbonicus. The sequence continues at coordinate 1,008,715 of LR736880.1, forward strand.
AAATATAACGATTACGTAAATGTATCACTAAAGTTAAAGAGAAACAAAAATTAAAAAATGCCATTGTCTTTCTCCTGCAAGTTAAGGTGTTTTTTTTTAAATTATACTTCTGATCGATTTCAACATTAAGGTCTTTAAAGTATTTATCAGGTAAATAATGTGCTTGTTTTTATATACGTATATATAAAAAAATAAATAAAAGTCACAATGTACATGACAAAAATTGCTGCACAGTTTTATCAATTACTTGAAGAATACCCCCAGTTATTTTCAGGGAGCTCTTAAAAGTTATCAAAATAGCCGTTTTCTGTGAAATAAGTAAAAATACATGTAATGCGAGCAACAGTGACCATTTTTAGATATAATTCAATTCGAAATTTTATTATTTTAATTTTTTTTTGAACAAGGAAAGGGCAGGATTGGGCACTCGCCCTTCTTAAGCATAAACATGAATGATTTCATTTTTTATCAATTTCTTCATTACTGGATTGTACCTCTATTATATTTTGCATGAAATAATAATGAAGATAGCTGTAAGCATGGGCCTAACCAGAGGCGGGCAGAAACGGGCATGCTCCACGTCTGTAAGGTACAACCATGAAAATAACAAATTGTCACTTTGAATGACACGTAAAACTTTCCATCTGGCTTTGGATCTACGACACGTAGTTACTAATCACGATACGACAATGTTGTCATTTTATTACGTGATGGATTTGACAATTATGTTCTGGCTGGAGAAATGCGCGAAGGAACAACGAATTACACAACCAGCGCTCTTGCTTCTGCTCACATTGACTACAATAGCGTTATTTCTATTATAAGGATAACTTTAGGTATCAAATTAATTGTTTGCTCGCGTTTTAGTGATAATTTCCATTTTTTTTTAGTATTATTGTCAAGAGCGGGATTTATTTTAATTCAATCTGGATCTGTACCCACGGAAAATTCATACAGCCTTGTTTTGCAAAATATCGTAGAATTTGCTGTTACGACCGGTTCGTATGGCTTATTCGGCGTACTATTATCATTCGGAAAAAATAGCTACAATGGTTTCGTAGGCTATGGCCCTTGGGATTACACGCAAATGGATAATGATAATGTCGTATTCGGTAAGTAAATGTGTAGTGACGTGGAACATTCCTAAGTATAGGCGTGCAAAAGTACCTACATTAAAAGGAGTTCCCAATACATTTTTATTGAAGTTTTCAAACGATCTAATTGTACGTTGTATCACTTCTAAAAGCCAATTTTCCCTATTAATAGCACTTTTTTGTGTTCAGTCCCACAATCAACGGCGATGCATGATGACGTAACGGAGGGCCGTGCACGTCAATTCGGCTTCCTAGTGTATTTCCATTGCATACTACATGGAAAGAAAACGACGAAACACGAAGAAGTCGAATCGTCATGCATGCCCCTCTGTTTCGCCATCACCCACTGCCCATAATAACTATTTACATTTGAAGTCATCCGATTTGAGTTACGACTTCCGACTTTTCACGGTCCAATTCAAGCTGGAATCGAATTAGTAGACAACGGGTAAATGTTTCAAAATATTCCAACGTATACAAGAAAACAGATCTTGAACTGTCGAGGTTAGTTGGGGATGTTCTATATGTGTTAGTGATGCTAGAATCTGTGGCTCCTTAAAATCAAATATAGTATACAGATTTGGCAGATGATACTTGCAACACCCCTAACCTGTGTTGACTAAGCTGCTGGTCAATCGCCTCTTATTTTTTATAAATTTTTTTCAAAATACATATTGAAGATGTCATTATCACTACACTTGACCAACTTAGTAATTAATTTTATTTTACTCCAACAAAAAGACACTCGTAACATTCAACAGATTTACCTTTCCGCTTTTTCTTGTTTTTAGGATTTGGAGTTACGATAATCGGTTCAGCAATCATTACAACATTTTTGGCGGGTCGATTGCACTTTATTGGATATGTGTTGATTTCCTTTATATATTCCGGATTTTCGCAACCAATAATAATGCACTGGGTGTGGCATCACAAAGGATGGATGAACAATGTTGAACTATCAAATACTCCCATGAAGGTGTATGATTACGCAGGCGCCTTAGCAGTACATACGTCTGCTGGTTTAGTTGGTTTCATGGGTATGATATTTCTTGGCAGAAGGTTGCTCAAACTAAAAGATATTGATGAAACATCACTTGGACCGGAATCTCCCAACACTACCGTGCTTGGATACATATTGGTGGCTAACGGTTTAATTGGTCTTTCACTGCCCTATATTCCAGTAGATGTCTTCCATAAGAACGGTGATGTAAATGTAGTGCTGATCAATAGCGTGCTGGGTTTATCGGGCGGCGTAGCAGCTTCTGTACTTTTAGAGTTCGTTTTATGGAGGGAGGTCTTTAATTATTGGGTATTACTTCGTTTACTTCAAGGCGGAATTGCCGGTTTGGTTTTATTATCGTCGTACATAAATTATTGTAAACCGCCTATCTCCTTTGCCGTTACATTTGTTGGTGGAACCATAGTGAACTGTGTATCAAAACTTGTCTATAGGACGGCGCTAGAGGATTATTGCAATATAGTTACTATCCATTTGTTTTGTGGGATATGGTCAACTATATTACACCCGTTTTTCGTAGACGTCACGTCCGTAAGCATAGTTACGCTTCTTTGGCAAATTATATGTACTACGATTATAACTTTATACGTATTAGTGCTATTTACATTGGTTTATTCAATACTGTATTGCAGTGGATTTTTGCGCAATCGGCACGAAGCAAACTCACACTTAAGAAGCCTTAGGGTTACAAAAGGATCAAATGAATGTCCTTTAAGTAGGTTATTTATTTTAAAAGATGACGATGAAATACTTGAAACGGGTCTACTTGGAAGGAATCCTATTGATGAGGTCCAAGCAAATAATTCTTCTGAGTTAAGAGATAGGCACATCGCTAAAATGGAGGAATATCGTAAAACATCTAAATGCGACCAGAAATTAAAAGAAACTGATATAAGGGTCGAAACCAGACCAAACAATATCCTAAAAGTAACCTCTAAACCCAAAAATATTTATACCACTCGAAGGATAACTTCAATTGATAAAGATTCTTTGCCAAAAGAGCATCCGCCACTGTGCTCTGGTGACGCAAAGAACATTGATGGCATTTATAAATTGGACGATTTAATTGCCAGCAATAGCCAAACTACGAAGAGTGATAAGAAAAAGGGATGGGTTAGCGTAAAACCGAGAGTATTGAAAACGCGATCCCACATCAAGTTAAGTAAGTCCAAGCGATATGTCGACTTCAGTAAACGAAAACGTTTAAGAAAGAGCGGCAAAAATAAAAATAATGCGTTAGTAAATGTTTATATTAATCGCAGCTCGGAATTAATCGCGTATGATAAAAAATTTAACGACGGGATTATTACTTACAAAGTACCTCGATTTTTAGAGTATATATCCGATTAGTAATTATATAATTCATATAAATATATCTATTTATTATATTGATAGATGAAGCGGATAACAGAAATATAGTACATGGGTTTTTTGTATTTTTATTTAATTTTAATAAAAGAATCTGTTACCTTACTAATCTGTGTACACTAACCGATAAGTAGAATGACCGCTCATCGTTGATAACCGTAGTCTACCTTGCGTGGTTATACGTATATGTTGGTACCAAATGGTAAGACTGTGATGAGCTACACATATGAGCAGTCATTCTACTTGTCGGCGAGTGCCCTGCAGGTTTTCGCAAATATGTTGAGAAACTATATCACATTATGTAAAATAAAAAAACATAACATGCGTTTCTCTAAGTTTCTGTTACAAACAAATTAAGGACTTCTTTGTTGATTTTTCAATGTATATATTATACAGGAAGATCCAATATTTAACACACAGTATTTTATAAATATGCACCTAACGGCTTTCTCAAAAATAAGTAATTTTATTAAGTGTTAATATGGTTGCCTGATATTAGGCTGCAAAATTGACTGATCTCTAGAAAATCATCCAATTTAATCTGCCTGCTCAATCTGGAGGATATATTGCTATACGGTAGGTGTGGCCAGGTAGTATTTGCACTAGTGAATCAATAACCGACGAATTTTAAGGGAATTAAAGCGCTTTTTTGTTAGGAAAACACTTCTCAGATGCCGGAGGATGCAGCATATAAACAGATGCTTAGTTCTGCTAATTTCATTTAATGAAATGTAGCTGAACTAGGATTTCGTTAATATTTAAATTGTAAAATTATAGGTGACACTGTGTTAATGAACACTAATTTTATAAAATTAGCATGAAATGTAATTTATGCTTTTACGGCCTCGTTTACATTTTCCGTAACATATTATTACGGTAGATCCACTATGTAAGTTTGTGGAAAGAAAAAATATTCTCAGAAAGAAATTTAAAATGAATATGAACAAAAATGAACCGTTTTTTATATTTCCCGCCCTTTTTGCTAACACGCTCAGTGTGGTGAATAATTTTAAATTCACCGCGCACATGTATTGATGTATTTTCCTAACTTACCGACCATGTGAGGTTGGCAAGACGGCGGTATGAAGAGTAGAGGTAACGAATTGTTAAAACGAATAAAGAACTAGCTTATAAAAGAAAAGTGTGTTTTTAATTTAAAAACGAGAACCAACTCGGCTGCAACAGAAAAGCTAACCCCGTAAAACATGTTTCTTTTGTAGAAATAAACTTACTGTACACTATTACAGGGTTATTTTACAGTTTTGCCTCTTCCTTAGTTATTTTGTAATTACCAGGTTGTTGGTTGGTATCACTACCAACCAAACTACCAACCTATATTTTAAAACTACTGATTGTCAATAATTCAAGCGGCTTCAGCAAGCTATTATTGAAGTCTAACTCTTTTTATCGCTTATAAATAAGCTAAACAATGAGTGGCGATTCAGATAGAGTGGAACAATTCGATTCCTTATTCCTTTCTATTGCCCAACATCATCCACAAGGTGCTTCTCAGGTATAGAAATTCTAGAATATTGATCCTAACCTATACGCGTAACATCCATAAAATGTTAAATTTCCTATTTATCGCAGCTATTGGACACATTTGTTAGCTTCTTAGGCAGGAAAACTGATTTCTTTACTGGAGGCAATGAAGGAGCATGGGAAAAGGTATTTAAACTTTACATTACTTACGTTCGAGTTACTTACAGTTGTAGGCTATTACAGCTCGTGATGGGTACGTTTAGAAAATATGAGAAGACCAGTCGAGAAGCCCATGCTGCTGAAATTAAAGCTCGGCAGGAACGTGAAGCTTCAAAGAAAGCAAAGGAAAAGGTGGACGTTGCGAAACCAGCTGAAATTACGGAGTTGACGGATGAAGAAGCAGAGAAATTACAGAAACAAATTGATGCCGAGAAAGAAGGTGAAAACAGTAAAACGGCTGTACCAGAAGCTGCGCCGGTATCAGAGAAGATAGACGATGATGAAGATGAATCAGAAAAAGGCAAGCTAAAACCAAATGCTGGAAATGGATGTGATTTGGAAAAGTATCGTTGGACGCAGACCTTGCAAGATATTGAGGTAAGTTATATGTTTTTTATGTGAGAGGATTACAATGTAATTGCTATAGCAACAGGGGTTTGGTGGGGTAATATATTGATTTTCACATGATTGTATATATAGCGTATGATAGCATAAATAAGATAAAAAACTAAATTGAATGTTTAATTATTCAAAATTTGATTTGATGTGTATAATGGGTTGCATCACAGCTTTTTGAATATAAAAAATTCGAGGTTGGATATTTTGTGGATGCTTATTATTTATTGAATAAAATGTTTGTAATTATCAAAAATATCACTTAGTGCAAAATGTTGGCGAAACGAAGAAATTTGTAAAATGCATTCTTTATGTTACTAGAACTTTGGTAACAGCATTTAAATGAGCCCATTTGCCAATAAAGCCAGATTGCACATTGATCACAGTACTTAAATCAGAAAGATATGTTGATGTTTTACAAAAGATTTACTTTGAAATACAAAATACCTGCAATTTACAGTGGCTGAACAAAATTCGCGATCATTTTTAGTAATGGTCTGGCGCCCTATGATTATTTTTAGTAATTTTTACTATTTCAGGAAAGACACTTTTTAGATTGATATTTTAAACTAGTTTCTCTAAAAAAAAGAATGGCTATTTTGGATCCAGCGAAACGGGGGCTTTTGCATTAGTGTGCATGTAAATGCTCAATTCGATGGGCAGTATTCGAAACTACAGCTTACAAAGTTTAGATACCAAAAAATATTTGATATAACTTTTTTTGGCTAACAAAGGTATAATTTCCAGGAAGTTTCGACTAACTAAAGGTAGTAAATGATAATTGATAATTATAGTTACAAGACAGCATTATTAACTGCCAAATAATCAAATTTAAAGAAATGATATCTTACGAGTCTTAAAAAAAATTATTAATTTTAATTGCAAGAGTGATACTTTATTTTTCTTGTTCCTACTTGCCTAAGTATTCTCTGGTAGGTGTTTCAGGAGATTCGTACTATACAGATTAAACGGAAAGTGTATTGGTATTATACTGGTAGAATTATATTTAGGAGAAATTTAAATACAACATAAATAACTACAAAGTAAGATGTGATGATCAATTCATTAAAATATCACAGGAATAAATACATCTAATATGTACATTATTGGCTAAAATCTTAAATCTATCATTTTATACGTAATTTTGGTGTAAATACAATATGTACGTTAAAAACAAAACTAATTACTCTAGCATTAAATAAGAAATAACTTAGATCGAGTTATAATTATTAGTATTAAATATTTATGAAAGGTCAATTATAAAACACTAGTCTTGATACTATCAGTACTGTTGTCTTCTCGCCCTCACTGCAACAAAAAGTCGTAATTACAATAATAAGATGAATTTTGACTTGAAAAAAATTGCTTACTTTCCAAAAGTACAATCGCCGCCAGGATGCCGATCGTAAACAAGGCCGACATGGTTACAACGAGTACAGTTAGCTGATGTTTTCTGCAAAAGCTTCTTGGTCTAACCGACGGCCTCGTATCAACGTTAACTACTGTGAAATGCATAGAACTAGCAACCGACACCGTATCCGGGTCAGGTTTCTTAATGTTCTCCGACGATAGTGAGAATAGCGGATTACTTTGGCCGGCCTTCTCCAAGTAGTATCTAAGATTCTCCTCTTTCGTTTTGCATGTCGTCTCTTTCTCGACGCTGTCGGCGTGTATCTGAGCTAGATTTGCGGCCGTCAACAACAACGAACCAGATTTGGCACTCTGCGAGATATTATATTATGAAATCAAAGTAGTTGTTTATGTATATATACGAGGTATAATCAAAAAATTAATAATAGCGTTTTTGTATCTCGAAGCATTTATGTTATTTATGGCTTCCATATATTATTTACTTCGTTTACTTTTTGCGAATTTTGTTGAATAGAAATTTGTACTAGATGTTCGATAAACTTGCAAATAATTGTTCTTTCAAAAGTTGAAGCTTGTAAATTAATTTAGGTTGTCTCCTTCGCTAAAAGGCTCAGACAACTGACTGCTAAAGAACAGACAGTTGTGAAAACAATATATATATTTTTTTTTTTGCGCCTAAGCCATAATCCATCGTTTAAGAAATACACTGCAATTAAATTTTCGGTATACCTCGTAGCTATAATAATTGAGATAATGATTTGAAAAGGAATAGTAAAGAATTTTTTCATACCTGTGTACTATTATTACTAGACGTTGAACCTTGAGAACTCTTTGAACTTCGAGCTAGTGTCGGTCTAGGAATATGCCAACTCTGGTCGAGTTCTGCTTGCGTCTGTAATAAAAAAGAGAAACAGTCATGTCTGTGCGAAACAACTGGATATGTTATGTAATACCGCAAACCTTGATTTTTAAAACGGCTGCGTTTTTTTTTTTCGATTGCAAAATAATCCTAACCTTTTTATGCTCATTTATATCCTTTTGGGATGTTGATATGCTAACACAATTATATTTTCAAATTTGGCATAATTTGTACAAGACGAAACATGTGCAACTGCGTTGTAAAATGGAAATTGGGCAACGCCATGTTTCAAGGGGAAAAAAAAACAAATGGAAAAAATATTTTGGCATTCGTTTCTCGTGTTGTAAGGATAATACGGGTGAATGATGAAGTACACGTACGCCAACAAAGTAGTGGGTTACATCAGTTTTCTGATGATCTTCAAAGTACTCCCGGAAACTTACGTACATTTTCCGAGAATAAATGTACAATGAATGAAAGTAGTAAACATTCGCCGAATTTACTATAAATTTCACCAGAACCAACGTCACAGTACAAATTTACATTGGCGTAACGGTTTTGTTCGAATTAAGCTTTCTATGTCAAGATTATCTAATCTATTTACGGCGTTATGTAATATGTTGCGTGTTCATATGTTTTAGTATTGGTGTTCTTATTAGGTATTAGGCTCTTTTGGGGATGTATGTATTAATATATGTACTTTAGATTTTAATCTATTATATAAAAATATTGAAAACTAAAAGAAATGAGTCACTTATGAAAATATAGGTTTAGTTTAATTATAGATTTCTCATAAAGAGATATGCAAAATAACTGGAAAATTTAAATAAAAAATGGAGAAATCAATAATTCGAATCAAGTTAAATTCAAATCACCTGCTTGGGGGTAGGAAGGTTTTCAAAAAACTTTAGTTGATGAGGTAAACCATTACATAGCTTCACAGAATTATATGGAAAGCCTCTTTGAAACTTTGCGGTAGAATAACGTGGAACTAGAAATAAATTTACATTCCACGTACCAACACGGTGCAAATCACCGAATCTGGTAAACTCTCCGCAAAAATACCCTGGTTCGAACGTTTATGTGCTGAGTGTAGTAATGTGCCATCCACCCTGCATTCTAGCGCCAGAGACGTGATCCCATTCATGCAAAACTACCTCATTTTGAACGAGCTGCAATCTTTTTCTGTGTCTAACAGTAAGAGCAGGAGCACCGCGCCACAGTAATATATATTTATTCATTTCCATGGAAGAAACATGATATGATCAGAAGATATGTAATATGAAGTACCCTGGAAAAGGAATAAGATGGCAAAAACAGACAGGACAGGAAAATGTTTACAAAAAATGAGAAATAGGAAATAGAAAGCCAACCTCGATACCTCAAGGTATCAGAGGGAAGATTACGTATCAACAGATTAAGTTTAATTTAAAAGTGAAATAATTTTCTAATGCGTCGTTCTACCAAAGCATATCAAAGCCATATGTAAAACGTTGTTTTTATTAGCATTTCCGGAATGTTATACATAAACCCATTGCTTAATTCCGTAAATTTTATCAGCGAAAGTTTTCTCAAGATTATCTCAGAACATGACGTATTTGGAAAGAATCGTGTCAAATTTTTCAATTAATATGTGTTATCTAGATGACATACAGTTTAAAAAATGCTAAATGTATTCGGCGAGTACGCGAGTACTCTAGATTATTTCTCCTTCTTTTCTTTTTACAAAAAAGCGCCGATGTATAATCGTGCCACTTTCACTTTTATAATTTCAGGTAACCTGTGTTAATTGAAATCTTTAATACTTATAAAGAATACGGCTGCTCTAACGAAGAATTACGTAACGTTTGTTTTTATTTTTTTGTTGCGTGTTTTACTGCGACTTCTTTGAGCAGAAACTGTATCATTTCTTTTTAAATAAATTGATTTTTATGTTGTTTGCTTGTTTTGAATTTAGTAAATCAAAAAAATAAAATAAATTCATGAATATCAGCAACTGTTCTATATTTTATTTCTTTCCATATCCGTGAATAATGGACGCTGCTTATTTTCTTCTCATTAAAATATCCTTTTCTGTAAAATACTTTTCAATGCTTTAAAGGAAAAAAGCAACATTTACATTTAAAGGTAATAAAGGTGTTCCCAATTAGATCAATTAGAGCAAGGAGTTTCAAATAAGGTATTTATTAGAAGTTGATGGAAGGAGGTTGTTATACTATAAAAGTTTTAAGCATTGAATGGAGATCCATGATTTGTACGTTAATTAACCTTCCATTAACTTTTATATTTGTTTTATTATTATTAAATCTATTAATGCATCTTAAACAGAGAGCGTTATTTTACCAAAAATAAAATGAGTTAATCTCCTTAACAATTCGTATTCGTAGTGGTCGGTGTAATTTGGACACAACGAAACTTATTGCTTGCATTCTAGCAGAATGTACTGAAGACATTCTAAACATTCACTTTCGTATAGTACCGCTCCCAAATTAAACCATCGAATAAGTACTTGCAGCAATAATCTAAATTAAATTCGAAAGTAAGTCTGCTGCCAAATGTCGAGGAAATAAATTCGATAGATTCACAGGAACCTCCGATCAAAGTTGCGTTTTTCAGGTACATAGTTAAGCATTCGTTTAGTACAGTAGCAATTAAAATAACAATGCAACTTATATCATTAACCTACATAAGGTATTTTGAAAGTATATGTGAACGGCTTGCGTTGAAGTAAACGGGTGTTCTAAAATGTGGCATGTAACGTTTCAACCGTTTGTAACCCGTGGCGCGGCGGCCATTGCCGATACGCGTAAAGGATAATGGGTTTATGAAACAATAACGCCACATTATAATATTTTCGTTATTTATACTGTGATATTCAGACACCGTCGCCGCTTGAGCAATACGATAACTTGTGAAACAATATCCGAGTGTATTAATTAAAAAAATTGGTAGATTGCAGTCTTGAGAGTGTACAGTAATTTATTAAATAGTAATTGCATGTTATCTAAATGTAAAACCTAAAGACGAAATGCCTTTTTGTTTGAAGACTATGTGCAATCTTTGTGATTTGCATTGGAAGTGAGATATTCCTCCATTTATCTTTAGTAAACAGTTGTGAACCATGTTGCTCAACTTATAAATTAGCCGTTGAAAGTGCGTACGTGAGATAGAATGTACAGGATTAAAATTAACCTTTTCCAAATACCATTGTATATGCGATTTTTCATTTATGTATGGATGCGAGGAATACTTTAATTTATTTTCTCGTTTGCTTTAAATTCATTCAACCTGTCTCACGTTGAGATAGAAATATTGAGTTTTAAGGCGTATAGTTGCCTATTGGTTTATACCGATTTATATATAACTAACCTTTTTTTAGAACTAGGTGTTAACTAACTCTTTTGGCGCGTTTTATTCTCAGAGAAAGAAGTTTGTTGCGTTTACGTTTATCATTTGTCATATTCGATTTTTTAATGTTTTTTTTTTTTTGTATTGATAATAATGCAGGTACAATAATTAATTGTTTTCAAATAAAAAATGTGGATGCTGAAAGCTATTCAGTAAGAGAAAGCCAAATGATTTTAGCCGTACTAACTTTGTAAAAAAATATAAAAATGTTCAAGGTACGAAAATCACTAGTTATCATACGTCGTACTAACACGATTGCGTATTCATTTGAAATTGAGCAGTGTTTGGCGTTGCCTCTAGAAGAGCTGTACTTCGATCAGTGGGACAGGCTATAGTCAGGACTTGAGAGTGTTTGCTGTAAGTAAAAATAAAAACAATCTATGTGGACATGTTGAGTGTAGGCTTTCACGACCATAATCCATAGTAGAAATGTTCCGCTTTTTCCGCCGGTTATGGACCAGCAAAGCGGAACAGAAATGGGATATATAACGAGGAGCAAGAGACAATAACACCAGTCTTTTGAAATCTTCTGAAGAAGCTGATAGCATGGTCAGCGAAACGTCAAGTAAAATATTAACTACGCGACATCACCCGAAAGACATTTCTACTATGTAGACATGTCTCGATAATTCCGATATTGAATAATCTGAAATACTACTGTTTCAAACGCGCCCGTCCATTACCTTGGCAATTTCGTCAAAGTTATAACGTTGAAATTCATGAATTTTTAAATAAAATATTAAGCACTCGTACGTATCGTTAAGCGGAAGATGTTCTCTTTCATCGCTATGACTAAAATGTGTTTACAAAATGCGCGAAAACCTTCACAAAAGCGATTATAAATGCGGAAATTTGAAATTTTGGAACATAAATATTGTGGTTGTTGGTTTTTAAAACTTAGCGGCTAAATATGTAATTATAAGTATTATTAACCTTTATTGATTTACGGTTGTTCAATGATGCCCGTCGTAAAAGTTTACTGTCGGCTAATATGTTTTGGTGCTTATTAGATGTTTTATATCTTCATTTGGCGTGAATACTTTTAAATCCCATCCGAATGTATACGTACTTATGATTATAATTGGTAATAAAACATTGCAGCATGTAAATTATAACTTGATTGCATATCGCTATTTAGAAGTCCATTAAATCGATGATTTGCTTGAGATTTATTAAAATGATAGAAGTTGAAAAAATAATGACGCATTATATTTGCGTGGCATTTAAATAAATACGTTGCATTTCAAACAAAGCTTTATTTTTTGTGGACATATAATCATAAATTAAAAGGAAGGTTTTTATACACTTTCTTAAAGTAGTACACTGCCGTTCAGAGAAGTTCGGTCGGTTGGTAAAAAACACGAAAGGTTACAGAAACAAACGAAACTAAAAACAAAATGCAATTTTATTGTATGTACAGGTAAAAAGGACAAAAATAAATAAATAAAAAGTTATTCTGGCCTAATATAACATACTGAACATTATTTTTTTTTTTTCATTGAAAAAACCTCCTTTGCTGTTAATCACCGCTCGAACTATTCTAGGCATTCTTTCGATAAGTTTTGTTAAAACGGATTGTGGAATATTAATCCATTCATGTTGCAGAATATTCCGTAAATGTTATTGTGAAGTTGAGCATATTTTTCGGATCCTCCTGTCCAGTTCATCCCACAACAACTCTATAGGGTTCAAATCTGGGCTTTGTGGGGGCCATGTCGTTACTTTCAGGGCGTGCTGTTCTTCTTGCTCCTTTAGATAGTTCTTACACACTAACGCGGTGTGTTTTGGGTCGTTGTCATGCATGAATGTAAAGTTACGGCCTATTATACGCAATCTTGATGGCACTGCATGATTCTGGAGTATTGCAAAATAATCTTCTTTCCTCGTTACACCCTGCACTCTGCATAAATCTCCCGTCCCAGCAAAGGAGAAACATCCCCACACTAACACAGAACTACGCCCTTGCTTCTTCCAGTCCGGGATCATTTTTTCGGTTTTAGATCTTCGGACATAAACTCGTCGATTCTACCCAAAAACCACAAACTTTGACTCGTCACTCCTGCTCTGTTGTCCCGACGTAATAAGGGTTTTCGAATGGCAATGCGTCCATGAAGGTCCGCTTGTTGAAGTCGACGTTTTACCGTACTCGCCGAAACTTGTTCTTCACGGCCACGATTGACTTCGACTGCTATTTGTGGCGCTGTTAATTTTCTATTGCGTCTGCTTAATAATACAATTCTGAAATCTTCAGCTTTTGTTGTTTTCCTAGATGCTCCAGGACGAACACGATTTTCTATAGTTCCAGTTGTCCGATATTGCTTTATGATGTCATTTACTGTTGAACTTCTCATATTTATTTTTTCAGCAATTTGTCGCCCCGAATATCCTTCTTCAAACGACGTAATAATGCGTGAACGTTTTTCTACACTGGTAGGCTTGCCACGTGCCATTTTGAAGTAAATTTTCTTAAAACTTTCGCGCAAAAACGACAGATGCACACCAACACACGTTCAATAGTAAAACGAAGCAAATTTATATCTTTACGCCTGTGATAAATAAACAAGAGTGATACTGCGGTATATTTCCTAAATGTATTGTTCGTTAATAATCCCCAAACGACCCGTTTCAAAAGATCGGTACTTCCGAGAAATTCTCGGAATGATAATAAAAGGGACTTTATTGTGGTTGTCGCAATATTTCTACTTTACATAATAATTTATGGCTTTAATCCCTTAGAAAAGAGTGTATGCTTAATATTTTTCTAATTTTATGTATTAATAATTGTATACAGTGTGATATAATAGATTTTTATTGTATGACCGAACTTCACTGAACGGCAGTGTACATTAATAAGTTGATTACAATTATTATACTGCAAATTACAAGGTTCCTCTTGTTCGGTTGCAATTTTCACTGTATGCATGTTATTAAGCGTTATTTCTGTATCCGTTAAGTTTGGTGACATTATAATCGTATCCATCGATTATATATTTATCAATGTAATTGATATATTTTGTCAAAGGTTTAATATTGCTCATGTTAACGAAGGTATTCTAAAAGAGACCATATTATAAAATATCCATTTCCTTCCGTCGTTTATCCTTATAAATTACAACGGTAATAAAATAAGATATTTGCCTTTATATTTTAACGAGTTTTTCATGGTTTCGTATGTGCAAGGATTCATGTGATTTTTATAATCTTCGTAAATATTGGTGAAGCTGTAAATTGAATTCTTCATGTATGTGTGCGTATATCTATGTTTATTATAGTAATTTGTTCTCGTACTGTATTTCAGTTTATATTCGAATTAATTGTATTTAGTACAACAGTCTTCCGTGTAATAATAAATCAAACGAGATGATTTCTTTTCTTGTCGGGTAATTTATTCATTATAATTAGCAAGTTATATGAAAGTCATCCTTTAAAATAAGGAATAGTAAGATATTCCGTTATTTATCTACGTTTACTTTCTAATTCTATTTCTGGTGTAGGTTACACATCGGAAAAATTTTATTATTGCGTACATCAGATCTTTTTATTACATTGTTTTATATTAGGGTCTCCGTTTAATAGTTGCATTTCACTTTATTCGGCAATATTATATTCCAATTTTAATGTTAATAGAGCGATTTGCTATGATTTAACGAGTTAAATAAGAATTCTCAAAAACAACAAACAGCAAAGAATTTATACTTGAGGCGGATGTAAAATAAACGATTTTATTCGTATCTTTCTTCGTGTTTATATTTCTTACTAATCTACATATTGCATCGAGAATAGCCTAGCGTTTGCAAATTTTTATGGGCTCGGTTTTGCATTTCAATGTTCTTCCTTGCGGCGAAGGTTTTGTTTGGCAATGACTATGGTAGTTGGTGGAAGCTGGATTGCCCAATATACTGAGAATTAATAAAATGTCTAAATTGAATCACGAACTATGCGGAGAAAGTTAATATGTTCACCTGTGCACGATATGTCAAGGAATTTGTTTCAAAAACTTGCTGCACGTTGAATGAAGTGCGCTTCTCAGATAAAACATTAAGGTTTAAGGAGTACATTCACAACGTGGACAGTCGTAAGCCTTAACCAAAGTTTGACTTTGAGAAAAGCTTACCATTAGTGGTAAAATTATTTCTTTGTATTTTTCCTCTTGACGTACTAATACCTTTGACATTATTTTTATAAAAATTTCCATTCAATTAAAGCACACATTTATACTAATAAGCAAATTTTTGAATTCTTTCTCTTTGTTGAATTTAACATAAAAATTGCGTTAAAATGGAGTATACGGAGGGGTATCTTGTAAAGCTTAACAATAGCAGCTCATGTTCAAATAATTACATTTTAGTGGAGATCTTCATTATTTATCAACCGGATTTTGAAATCCTTTTGTTCTAGCTTAGAAGAGCTTTCTAAAGTTAGTGAATTTAAGGTTTAAAGCTTTGAAGGTGAAGGGTGAAAAATACCTTCTCCAGATCGCCGATTAAAAATAAAATTCGAACTGTTAAAAAAAAAAATCAGTATCGAAGGATTGATGAATGTTATAATGGAAACTACACTGCAGGACATAGGGGTATGCCACTTAACACAGGATGTTATCTTTAAACACTTCACTATGCGTATTTTTTAGGACGCAATGAAAATCGTATCCAGTTCTTTGGTTATCCTACCTCTACAGGCACATAAAAGACACACTAATATTAATTTATCCATGAACAATATATGAATTGTTAATACATTGTTTGTTTTATTTTATTACCTATCGAGTTATTCCGGTATAATAATGTTAAAAATAAATACATATGCCGGGTGTTAAGAGACGTCGAGTTTTATCTAATGTTTACGAAGTTCTCGAGTAATGAACAAATAATTACATGTATGATATTTAAAGCGTGCCGCTTGCATTCCAGAATTCGACCTTAACTTTAACGCATGAATTGTGTGTGATTTCTATTGAGCAAAATATGTACGATATGTGTGCATATGCACGCGTCTTACATCACATTTAATTGCGCACGACGATTGCGTAATTGCATAAGGACGATGTTGTATGAGGTGCATTCGTACATAAATGATACTCTTACGATTCGGTACATAATACAAGCCGCATCGCTGTAATACGTTCGAAGATTGACACGATAGCGCGGATTCGCCAACTCGACGGCGGGACATTTGTGTGTCAATAGGTGTTCGAAATTAATGGACTTTGAATAGCAAACAAATTGCCACACGATCGCTTGTCCTTTTTCGGTTGGTATAAGAAGAAAATCCTTGCGCGATAGTGAATTATTTCCAATCTGCGCTTTTAATTGCGACTGCACGCGGCTCAAATCTAATTGATGGCTTCCCTTAATCCCCTGGCATTTTTTATTAATTACTGAAAATAAATCACCCGCCTTTATAAATATTTATCGAACATTTTTATAGCTCAAATAATCATTATAATTATATTGTATGTGTGCCCTTTCAGCAAGGTTGGTGGTGCAATTTATATGCCATCAAATTAATTCTAATTAATATTTATTCAATTCACTTGACTAATTGAATGTAAGATAAATTAATTTAAATCGTATAACATTTACACATCACCTTATTGAAATAAATGCCTAACCAATTAACTCAAGTTCGCAAAATTAATTTCTTAGCACAATTATATGTTGCGGTATGAATTTGTTTACAACAACGACATTTAAATTTGTAGTGGAAGGTTGCAGCAATGTTAATAGACCAGATTGCAAATAAAGGGTGGCCTACGGTTTTATGTGTGATTTGGCAACCCTTCGACATCTATAGTAATTGAGGTTACTAAAAATGACTCGCTATACTCAACAGTAACGTGTCGTTATTGTTAAAAAAAATTTATAAATTTAGCAGAAATTTGTCGAAAAATTCCAAAGTAACGATATTTCAATTAATGAGTTCACCATTCGAAGATCAATTAGAAAATTTTAACGAATTGGTTCGGTTATGAAGTAGGCTCCTCCTTATGTGCCATCTGCCGAAAACATCGCTGTCGCTAAACGTAGCGAGACACGTGTGATCGTCCTCAAGAGTTGAACACTAGCAGAACCAGTTCGATTCTCACTGATGATCTACCTCTAGCTTTACAAAGTTCAATTGACTTAGTTTAAGGCACAAGAGAATTCGCAATTGGGTGATGCTAAACCATGCCGTGAATGAAGAAGATGGAAGATCATTTTTAATTGGATCGTTTTATTAGTAAGTTGAATTGTCCCATTTGGGGTAATGAAAATCATCTTGCTAAATATCCATGAAAAACTGATACACCCATAAACTCCACAAAAGTTGAATGTTTGGATGGGAATTGTAGAAAACAGGTTTATTAGACAGGAACCTGAATGGGATTGGGAATGGATTTATTGAATAACCAAACTATTCTTGCACATCAACGCAATGGGAAATTGTCGCAAAATGTGTGGTTTCGATTCATTGAGTGGCCTGCACGTTCTCCAGACTTTGGTCCACTAGATTTTTCCCCTTCATCTCAAATCACGCGTTACGTAAATATTTGCGTCTATGATCGTAATAATTTGTTCATTTAAGAGCAATTTTTATTCAATAGAAGCACTTTAACCATGTTAGTAAAATGTCTTTCAAGTAACAAATGAATTCGTTTATATCCTCTCAATTGTTATAAACATTCAAATTATTTATGGAGGTTTCTTCTATGCAATCTCTGACAAAGTTTTTATGTGGCGCTAATAAGTTGTTAAAACGAAAAATAACCACAAAAAATTCCGCCAACACGCCACGGTTAACGCAGTTTCTATTGTACATACAAGGATACACGAGTGTTTTTTTGTTGCTGTTATGATGTTATAGTTAGCTCCAAAGAATACAGCGGCAATTGTAACGAAACATTAGTATCCTTCATGTATGTGAA
This sequence comes from Oryctes borbonicus, assembly GCA_902654985.2. Lineage (NCBI taxonomy): Eukaryota > Metazoa > Arthropoda > Insecta > Coleoptera > Scarabaeidae > Oryctes > Oryctes borbonicus. The sequence goes on from LR736880.1 coordinate 1,026,834, forward strand.
AGTAAAATTACATTACCACACAATTATTGTACTGTTAGCGTTATTACATTGCAGTGCATTGCTTTTATTTTCCTAGTTCTATGCAGTTGCAAATGATGATTGAAGATGCAATTTAGCGTCGTTTAAATAGCAGATTCTTCTTCGTTCCTTGTAATTAGCGTGCGACGGATATGGCCGTGAACAGACAATTTAGAAGCGCTTTATAATGTGTCCCTCGTTTCGGTATTGCTGAATTGTTTACATACGTTGGCAGTGTGTATTTGTTGCTAGGATGTAATGTGAAAAATAAACAAAAAAGATCGTTTTACAATCTACTAAATATTTTGACATTCAGTTTTATTTGAAGACGGACTTATTTATTATTGATGGTTAATTGATTTGGTAGTGTCGAAAAAATGTTTCCTGCTTTCGATAATATGCAAATGAATATTTGACAATAAAAATAAAGAGCTTGAAAATTTGTTTACGTTTACATCAATGATTTTTAACAGGAGGGAAATAAACTCTTCGTTTGCATTTTTGAAATGCCCGTAACGTACTTTGCATAAATGCCTCGGGTCTGCTTGTACTTAATTCTGCAATAAATTTACATTTATCACGCATATTTCAATACTATTAGGTCTTGTTTTTCATCGTGATCGTTTAATAACAGGTTAAGGCAGGTTGGTTTCTCTGAATAATAGTTTGGAGATATAAAAAGTGTTTTTGCCACGAATTTTTGAATAGGTTAAATGGCAATGTATCACAATCTTATCTAAATCGCTAAGGTATGACTTAATAACATACTTTTAATATTATGCAATCGTATATAGAGTGATAAAACCGCGTTATTCTGAAAAAAAAGAAACTATTTGATGTGTGCGAATTATATAGTTATTTGCGTTGACCTACTGATTGGCTAATGAAGTGTAAAATTTGTTTTTGTATATTCAATTTTGTACTTTTTGTCGGAAACAATTTCACGCTCCTTTGCTGACAGCATATATTTTCTATATTATCTGTTTATCTAGATTAGCGTATAAGACATGAAACCGGTTATTTCTTAATTTGGCAGGCAAGTGCTTTCATACCCGTTTTGGTAGATTTATAAAACAGACGACTTTTCACAATAAGCCTAGAAAACTATGTTTCTAGCCGATTAAATATTAAATTCTGCAAAAGCACGGATATTAGTTGACGTTAAATTGCTAAATAGTTCTTAGGTCCACTTCTATATTTGTCCATGCTCTCTCTTTTCTTGCACTGATATGTAGCGTTAATGCCCACGCATGATTGGTGTTTTGCCGCGACTAATCAGTTGCTAGACCCCGTGTTGACGTTAGTTGATGCTCTGGCTCTTTGGCTCCAAGTTACGCTGGCAGATCCAGATGTTAATGTTCGATTGCGTACGTAATCCTGCGTCCTTGAAACCTTTATGAAGATCCGAATCTTTTTTTCTCTAGGATCTCGATGATTGTGCTCGCTGCTGCACACTAGGCTACCTTACCGTAGATTATTTGGTAGATTAGCGGGTGCTTTTCCGGCGTGCTATCATTACCATGTAGCATGTATCAACGTATTGTCCATTTAGATGGCCAACCTTACCCCATGATTTGTACAGGATTGCCAAATTCTCTTCAATTCTTACATATTGGTGCAATAATGTTGATGGGTGTGAGAGCTGGCTTTAGAAATATTAATTCTGCAATAAGAATTTTCAAAGACGTCTGCGTCTTATCGATTTATAGTTTTCCCTAAAGTAAGGGGATAAAAGTCAATGTCCTTTTTCATTCGTGTTGTAAACCATTTGCGTTGTAGCATTTGGTCCTTTGTATAGAAAATGCTTCTCTCGAAATACAATCATTATTAGTCTTGAATTCGTTTAACTTTTTGATATTTCTGAAGGTTTTTATCTCTTTTCATTTGCGTGTTGAAACACAAAAGATCACACTATATAAATCTTTCCGACGAAGTTCGCTTCTCATAATTAAACGAATGATAAAGGTAAGTCGAAGCCAAGAACAAGTTGTCACGTGAAAATTGTTACAACAGTAACAGGGACATATACCACTTTTACGGTTTTATAATTGAACAAATAACGCCGAAGCGAAATTTAAGCTCGGCAATTTGTGAACGCAGCGCGTGCGCCGCAAACTCTCGTTAAATTAAAAAATTCATTGCTGCCGTAAATATCGCACGGCGAGGTTCGCCAACCGTACTCTTGGAGTGCGCAACACAACGGCGAACGAAATCGAAAGTTACAAGTGAAATTCCGCTTTATAAATAACGGTCGGGAGCCGCCGCCTTATTCGTTCTATGTGCCTATACTTCGACGTTCTCGCTACGTGCAGACATCCTTCCTACCTTGACTTCGTTGCTTAATTCGCTTTAAGATCTGTGATTACGATAGACATATTAAATTTTTCTCACATAGTAAATTCCACGCAATGGGAATATTCAATACAGCACCTCGTATAAGTATGGAATGGACAAATTACTGTGAAAAAAGCTCGATTATGCTGGAAAAAGGTAGTTGGACTCTCTACAACGGGTGCCAAAAAATTTTAAACCTTAAAAAAACTTCAATTAACACATACTAATTAAGAAGGTTGTTGCCCGCTTGTCCACTTTAACGTAATTTTCGTCGAATACCTCGCATAAGGCGTTGGTAAAGGATCCAGGGTCAAATTCTTCGAGTTTGTATTCTGTTCCTCAACTCATTCCCGGTTTGGGCCTATCAGCCTTTCCCGTAGTCTGGTGCCTAGCTTGTTTGAAAACTATGCGCGCGAGGCACCAAAGATACGTTGTACGCTTTCAACCATTGTGTTGTTTTTCGGGCGTAATGCCTAAATCTGGCCAGAACATAATTTCGTCATTTCGGTGATGCAGTTTGATAATGCCTGCATATCATCTAGGCTTACTTCTCTGCCATTGTACATATATGATAGGAAACATCTTTGAGGTGAACATGATATAATGTAAGCCGTTTTTGTTATATTAATTATATAAAGGCAAATAACTCATAAGGCACCATTTGATCTATTTACTAGTGTCTACTTCTCATCTCAATTGATTATGGTAATTTATTCCGTTATTGTCATTGTGAAGCTTTTGTGACGTTAGTAAAGATTCCTTCAAACTTGCATATGTATGAGCTAGAATTCTTTCGCTATTACATTTCAAACGTTGGTGTTTTCGCAAATAATCCGGTTTTTGTGTTGCGGAATCTGCTGAAGGTCGTCCCGGAGTAAGCTACAAGCTCTGTCTTGCGTTTTTTGTGCAGTACGACGTAACATGTCAATACCTATAATAGTAGCCTGTTCGTATAATCTATTAGTACGCGTATATATGGAAACTTGCTGCGGCACATCAACTGGCGATTCGAAGAAATGCTATATTTACGCTTAGATAATGGGGTAATGGTTTATACTGGTAATTTAGTCTATTAAATCTATTAAATGGATTTATTTGATTGGATGTATGCGGCTATTTGAAATTTATTCGCTAAGAAATACCATTTATGTTCTTCTTAAGGTTTTCTAAATCAATTCTTCTACAATTTTTACATTGTTTCTCTTTTTTTTTTTAGAAGAAAGAAGATGAGATTGAGTGTGATGCTCAGGAATTCGGAAGAGTTAAACATATCTAAACTGCACCATTGAATGTTTATTTTCTACGTCGATCGAAACTCGTTCTAAAAATAAATCTTACCTACTGTATATGTTGCAATATGAAGTTTTGTCTATAAAAGTTAGAGCAAGTAACCTTGTGCGAATTTTCACTTCGTGAATGTACTTATTTTTTTTATGTTATTAGCTACGGTAGAAATAGCATGGTGTACTAATAGTCGTTTGGATGTTCTCTCCTCCGTTTAAGGATTTTCAAGTTATCCAAAAGAATTTCCTTTGACGTACGTTATTGTAATTAAAAATAAATTTGGAATTCGAATACTTTGTTCTTTATGTAGAATCGTGTTTCTAAAGCGATGCTTTGTGTTACCAATTAAAGGATTTTTGTAGCAATAAAAGGAAAAAAAAAGAAGTGTATAAATAGTACAAAGAAATAACCATTGCAATCGATCTTCGTTCTGAGAATGATTGCTTTTTTTATCACAACTTGGTTAGAATTTGAAGTTGTATTGACAAATTCACATACGCTAATGGTGTATGATGTAAATTATAGTCATTAAGCAAGGGTCATTACTGCTGATGGAAACGAGTTTAAATATGATCATGGGGTTACTAGACAATCCGATAACTAATAAACTGGTTGAATACTTTTTGTACAGGATCCTTTTCTTCATTCTAATTCGAAGTCTTCCATAGCATTATTTTCATGATAACTCAAATTACCTCAAAGTCCCACATTTTTTTTTAACAACTTGAATCTGCTGACAAAACAAACTAAAAATCAGCAGAGCTTCTTTTAAGTAGAACATTCTCTTGTATTATATTATTCCGAATATTGATCAATACCAAGGTTACGGAAGGCTAATACTTAAATACTTGCCTGTGAAAGGATGATATGGCTCAGCGTGAACTTGGAGGAATTTTCGTAAAAAAGTGTATTTACTCAATATTTTGTTAAGCTACAATTAGTTTATAATTTTCAAATTGGCGGGAGTGGTTTGAAAAGTCAGAGAAATGGCACCACCGGAACATATCGATGCTATTGTCAGTTAGTAGCATCTTTTGGAAGAACTCACAACCACTTTTAATCATAGTAGTCTCTATATGACTTCACTGCACAAAGGCAAATCGACGCATCTTCGATTGAAACTGTTCATAAGTGGTTTCAACATTTTTGGGATGGCCATAATTAGCGCTGAACGTTCTGGACGCTCTATTGAGATCACTATTGCACAAATCATTGATAAAATCCATGATCTAGTGATGAGAGATAGCAGAATGAAGATGCATCTCATGATATTTTGCACCGACATTTGAGCATGACGAAGCTATCCACAAGGTGCGTACTGCGATTGCTCTCAGTTGATCAAAAAACAAATCACGTGACGTGCCCCAAGAACCACTACACGCCTGAGACCATCGAGCGACGATCCTTGAGCTGGGGAAGTTATGACGATTGCTTTTTCCAATTATATGGTGTTAAACAATAACACAAACAAATTTTTAAATTTATACTTGTTCCAGCTTTATCTATATGCTACCGTATCTACGTAGGCATTACTAACTAACTAAGCTGCTTAGAATATAAATAATTTTCGATTTGAAATTTAGCGTTAGTAAATATTTTAAGCCATTTAATTACCCGTCTTCATGTATGATTTTTTGTATAATTTTAATTCAATTTAATTCTGTATAATTGATGTTTAGTATGTGAAAGGTCAAGGGCAAATGAAACTCTTTATAGTTATGAAAACTAGTGCTCTCCTCAAATTACAATCAAGTGCTCCTATGTTACCTTGAGAATGCTAGCGCATGGCTTTCTAAATAAAAAAGTTAGCAAATATTAAATTATATACTTCTATCCTGTTACCATGGTTCAATACTGAAAGCTTGTCTTTTTCGCGAAATAATTGTTTAACTTTGATAAGCTGCCTCCTTATACAAAGTTACTATCATCTGAATGCAGAAGAAGACGTGGGAAATAGGATGCAAAAACTGATGACGCCTATTTCTAACTGACCTAACTTACTGCTTACAACTTATTAAAATTTATAATAATCACCGTTTTGTTTTGCCTAGTGCTATAATGTTATGCGTGGGAAATAATATTTGCATAAACCATTTCGTGTGGTTACTTAATGCGCTTCGTACGATGTTAATATTTTCATCACGGCAGTTTCATGTGGCTCAATTAATTAATTTACTCACGTTATTCGATACGAAATTTTTAGGCTCCATTTCCTAATCGGAAAAATAAAACTAGTCGTATCCAAATATCACTACCGACCACACCACTCTCTTTCTATGAACACAGCACGTGTACTACTGTATCAGCATCCCGCTCGTGCTTTCTTAAATAAGCTTAGCTAGCACCCACCAACGCACCTGTTGCGTTCGTCGGCGAACTCTACTTTGTCTATGGGTTTTTCGTTCGTATTCGATTGCAGGCCGCCTGACCATACACAAATGCATACGTTCTGATGAGCGTAAATCCAACACATGGATATTGTAGTAGCTGTAATTATGTCACGTATTCTTTTCGCGAACGATTGTTTTTTATAAGCAACGTTTTGTCCCCAGTGCATTTACATAATTATCAAACAGTGGTATGAATTCGCTATTTGCGATTACTTAGCACCAGTCCGCGATTATGATTTAACCATTTTACACAAGAGTTGGCAATAATGTTCAATTGTGTTCGAGGTAGCACTAATGGAATTACTGAATGGTGTTTATAGTTTACTTGGGTTTTTTGCTTCGTATTTTGCTTTCGTTCTGGCTCGCTAAAAATATGCTAAGTGTGAATCAAATCTGATTACAATAAATAAATGCTGCGTCCCTCTACCGTGATCACGTAGTAAAGACATACAGACATAAAAAAATGTGAACGTGTGCAGAAATTCTACATTTATTTTGTATATTTTAAATTCCTAAAGCTAAATGTTTATATTAAATATTTTCGGATATCCATTCTTTACCTACCTCTTGATAAATTGGTAGTCTCTACGTAAAGAATCATATATTTAAATTTCAAAGGATTTTAATGTCAAATCTTTAGTTGTAGTAGTTATTAAACAATCAAAAAGTAAAAAGTGAAATACAGAAATATTAACATAGTGACTTTTTCATTCTTCCTTCAACCATTCTATTGGACTATTGGACCGTGCTCGTGTGTATTTTTGAATTTTTTTCAAATATTCTAACCCGAGATTACTACTTATTTTGGGCTCTTTGGTTGCATTCCGACCCCAAATTCTGAAATGGGACACCAGACTACGTCATCATTTACCGATTGAACCTGAATTTTCAACTTCGGAAGTATAGAAACAGCAAGAACAAGTTGGAGTTCTGTGATTGAATTCTTTTAAAATGTCTTTTTCATAGCTAATGTATCACGGAAATCCACGAAACTCTACATTTATTATCACATCGAGATTTACATTTGATATTCGAAAAACAATCATCTAGATAATGCTAAAGGCTTCAGCAATATAGTTGAAAGTCGCCTCAGGATCGTTGCGGTCATATCTCTTCCTTTATTTTATAGTAAGATATAGTGAGATCATGACAATATGTGGAATGTAGATGTTTTTTCTGTACCAAACTAAAATATTTTTTTGCTGAACTGCACACACAATACATTGGACCGTTACTATTGATTTATAATTCTTGCATTCGTAATTTACATGAACAATGCTGTCAACCACCAGATCTGAGTTCCATGAACTTTTTAACTTATTAATTCTAACATTCAAGTTGGTCGTCCATTGTTGTTCTAAAACGGACCCGTAATAGCAGACACTTATTATTCGCATGTCATGTTTTCTCTAAAATTAGCATAAATTTGACATAAACTTTGTGATCATGGGTACAATGACCCGATGTAAAAAAATCAGTTCTAGTTAATCTACATCTTTCTATCTTCATCGCAGTAGAGCACCATTTACATATTTCAAAGCAGTCGGATAATGCATTTTCCTTAACAATCTCCAATTAATACGATCCGTGCTTTTTTAAAAGCTATTTACTGTCTTCATTGAACAATTTCGTTTAATTGCTTGTAAAAAATGACGCGTTTCATAGCAGTGTTGGTTTAAGTGATTAAAACTCGTTTTATACCGAAGAATGTCTCTGTAAGAAAAGAACATTTCCATCGAATATATTTAGCTTTCGTGGAAGCGATGAGCTGGCTCATCATGTGCCGATTTCTCAGAAAATTATTATCAAGAATACATTGACTGGAAGAGTATTTCGTTTACATACAGAAGTTGGCAATTAGCACTTGTAGACTAGATGGCAGAATAAGCTATTTACTTTAGAATATATTATTTAGTGGTATTAACAGTGTTCAAGAAATTGTGTTTCTATCCCAAACGAATATGCTTAGCACTTCTTCAGGTAAGATCGTTGAAGGATACTTCAGTGTCAAGGAATCGAAAACCAACACCTTTTTTTTCAGGGCGAAGTGAGGTATTGAATAAGGCAATTAAATTACGAATTCATTTTAATGATTAGCCTTTATACTACGAGGTGTTCGCTTATTCTAAACTTTAGGTAAGATGGTAATGCTACCATTTGACACGTCTGTTTCTAGTTAACATTCAAATAATAATCTGGCAGTTTATAGCCATTGCTCAGTTAAGTGTGACAAATAGAAGTTGAGCGATGCACAATAAATTTCCAATAATGTCTAAAATTGAACACCCTGTAGTCATATAATTTCTCACTTTGGAAATAAAGGCACAGTTTGAAATCAAAGAACAAATACAAGGACCCTGCGCCATCGTATACGACAGTTAAACATTGGTTAAAATTGTTTCGCTAGGACAGAGAATCGCGAATACGCGAAGGAGAGCCCATTACTGTAGGGACATCAAATTGTTCGCGGAAGATGTATTGAGTGATCAATGGCTGAAGGCTGTGGAGGTAGGGAAACAAACAGGAGTTTTAGAAACTACTGCTTTGAAGGTCCACTAGGAACGTTTGAGTATGACAAAAATTAATGCAAGGTCCTAAAATTGTTCCGCTCGGTTCCTGAGGTGTCGGAAGCCGACAATTACGACTATTACCCAAAGTAGCGACTGGGAATAAAATAATGGTCCAGTACCACGATCCTTTGGGGTGACATTGGAAAGGTGACTCATCCCTAAGAAGGCTAAAGTAACAAAGAAGTCAAAAAAACCTACATTTTTGGGATAGCAATGGCATCTCGTGAATCGACTTTAAAGAACGCAACACACTCTCCACACAGCAGCAATTTCTAAGGCTATTGCCCCCGCCAGGTCGAATTCAAAGAACTTGATCCAAATGAATATTTTCAAAATTAAAATTTGAATATTATTATTATTTTAGTTGTTTTGCACAAATTATATTTTTAACAAAATCCAATCATGTGGTTTCGACATTAGGCAGCGTTGTTAGTGGTACGCAAAGTTGATATCTACAATTAACTTCAACACAAGAATAAGTTATATACAGAAACCAATCAAAACTAATATGTAACTGGAATTTATACCTAAACGGTTATTAAAAATCAATTAGAAAAAAACTAAATTATCAGATTATAAGACACAATTTCGAAAATTATAGGTCGGATGTGCACGGCTTGTAATTTTTAGCCGGATCATTTTCCTTTACGTGTAGTTAATTGATATAAAACCGGTATCTTCATTAACGAAACCAAAAGTATTTGATAAAAAAATCGATTACTCGCAAGTAGCAATTACCAAACAATTAGCAGGTTAATTCCCTCACATGTTTCATAAAGACAAAGAGAAGGCTGCCACGTAAGGTCGTCGTCGTATAATATTTGCTATAATATTGGGAAGTTAAACGTACATGATTCATTGGTAATATTAACAATTATTTGTTTCGAATAAATATCATTGCATTTGCAAAGTGAACTTTTGATATCGTATTTTACATATAAAAGCTATATATTTTTTATTGAATACCTCAAATGTCGTATGTAATGTGGTCATTAGAGACATGCGTTTTCGAGGTTATCTCGTAATGGGACAAAATAATTTTTCCTAATCATAAAACCATAATGGGCTTGGTTTAACTTACGTACATTTGTGGCAAATTTAAAAACAGCCTCATTCATAATTTATCTGCAGTTTTACGTAATGTTTATAATTGCATATCGATACATTTAAAATTCATATATTGAGGGAATTTTGCTCCCAAAATTTTAATCGCTTGTCCGTATTCTGTAAATTCGTTACCGTAACCCCTGGGTTATATGATTTAAATTATGACTATTAGCTGGGATTTTTTGCATTGATATTTGAAAGTTATTGTTATGTGAACAAGCTGAAAGATAAGCATAATTTTTGCATACAAAACTATGGCGTCATGTACAATATGTAAATGAGGACTTTAAAAAATGTTGTATTTATTATTCTTATGGCCCTGACCAAATAAAAAAAAATTCCGTTGCTTTAGTTTCACTGCATCTATGTAATTTGAGATCATCATGTACTAGCAAGATACTGCTTTTATAATATTTCCATTTTAAAATTTTAAATAGATAAATCAAGATAATTGTCAGTTAGTAGGACCTCTTGGAAGAACTCAAACCAAATTTCAGCCATATTGATTTATTACTCTGCGTTTAGCGGTCGAGTGACTTCGAAAAAATCGATCAATGAGAATTTCATATGTTGATAAAACATTACTGCATGAAAAGTAGATCACCTCAGAAATCCAAAGAGACGCTCGATAACTTGTATGGTGAACCTACACCTTAGCGACGGTGAGTGTTCTAGATATCTACTACTCCAGATATTATTGATAAAATTCATGAGTGATAGAAGAGTGAAGGTACGTGAGATTGATAATCTTATGGACGAGTACATAATATTTTGCAAAAACCAAAAAGGGATGAAATCCACAGAGCTTTGTACGTCGTTTCGTTACTGTGGACGAAACACGGAAACCTCGCTGCACGTCTGAGACCAAAAAAAGGCGAACGCCGTTTCTTCAGCCGGGAAGGTCATGGTTTTTCTGGGTTTGTCAAAGAAGAGAGAGAAGTCGAGTAGAAAACGGGAAAATCATTATAAACGCATATTATTAGGCTGCTTGACTACAAGAAAGTCCTTTTCCACCACAACACATCAAGAGGAAGGGAAATTTATGTGACATTGAATTTTTAAGATCCTCTGTTGAATTTTTTTGAACATTTCTTTACACCAATTAAAGCGAAGATCTTTTTCATACGTAAATGTTCATGCAAAATCGAACGTATTTCAGTCTTCGATATGTCTAAAGATGCCTTTATCTCACGATAAGTTACATGTCGATCCTCTTCAATCATGTTGCGCACAGCATCAATGGTTCTTGAAGCAACGCCAGGTTTTTGTCGATCTTTACAAAACTGATCACTGATGGAACCACGAGCATGACAAAACTGCGACGAAAGTCAGTTGAAAGCAGCCTGTTTTGATGGTGCTTCATTATCAAAAGTTAAACGAAACGATTGGCAACATTGTTGTTGTATTAGGCCTTTTCTAAAATGGTCATGTGGAATTTCTTTTATTCTTTTTATTTTCACAAAATTGATTTTTTTTGACGCTCTCTTCAAACAATATACTTGGCCGATTTTTTTTGCCCCTAGAGAACAATAATTTCCAAACTTTAATAAAAATGCCTTATTATTAAACAGCTTTATAACAGCAATTACGCGCGGTATTATTAACAATATATCAGCGCTTATTTATTGATGAAATTTAACCTATTTTACAATTACCTTTAAGTTATGCAATGGAATTTTTTTATAAGAGTACGATGCGGTAGCGGCGATTGTTAAACATAGATAAAAAAACAACTCGTGAATACCAAAATTAATAAGAATGTGAGCGGGAATCCCAATGCGTGAAAACAGGGTTTCATACTGTTGTATTGATTTATGATCTGCGGCAAAATTGTGAATGAGCTACAAAAAAATTCCGGTTTAAATTTTCCAATACTTCATATAGAGTATGTAAAACAAGCATTGTGGGATTCAATTTAATGATAAAAATTTTACTATTTGAACTATCGAAATTCGTTTTATTTACGTACGTAGTTTATAGTTTAACAATTTTCCACTTTCACAAAATCGCCACGATTAGCAGTTAGGGTTATTCAGCCACATGTATTGAGGTACATTCAGCTAACGGCGCCGTTCTACTGAAGCTTAAGATGACGTTGCGGTGGCTGATATAGCTGCATTCTCTTTATTTGGTTCACTTTTCCTATCGCGAGGTTTTATTCTGTAAATACATCTCCAGCCAATGATAATTTCGAAGAAACGGGAACGTAGCAAATTTAAAGTGCTTGTGTCAGTCGATGTTATTGCTTCTGTAAAAATGGAAAAAATTGGATATCGAACCTTCATTAAATTCCTGCATTTGCCAAGATTTATCGAGATGGATGTAGTTTATGAATGTACTGCACCGTCATTTGCCACAATGACATTTTGAGCAGATGAATTTAAACGTGGTTGTACTAGCTTGGTCGACGACGAACATTCGGGACGACCAAAAATCAACCACTACTATTACAACGGGCGACCGTCGAATTAAGATTAGAGAGATAGCGGCCGCTGCGAAGATCTCGAAAGAACGTGTTTGTCATATATTGATCAAAGATTCGGGCATGAACGCGCGTTAGGTTCCAGGCTTGCTTACTCTAAGGGTCTGTTGGAGCAGTTTAAGCGGAATAAGTCGGAGTTTTCGCGTCGATTAATAACTGTAGGTGAAATTTAGATACACCAGTGCACTCTTGAATCCAAGGCACAGTCGAAACAGTGGACTATGAACGGTGAATTGGCTCCGAAAAAGACGAAGACTGTTGTCATCGGGTCGGACAGTGATAGCAAGAGAACGCTTCGTCTTACACTCTAATACTCGTCATTGCAAAAATTCACGAATAGGCCACCCACCTCATTCACGAGATCTGACCCTCAACGACCTCTACAGTCATATTTTTACCAAAAACTTGAGAAACTTCTAATTTTTACGATATAATTGCAACTATATACGTTCAAGCATATGGATTGGTGTGGTATATCGACAGTGTCTTGTAAATTTTCAGGGGCTGGTACAGTGTTAGGTGGCGTGGAAAATACAGAATCTTTGAGTGTTATTCATTGATAATTTTAAAGCAATTGTATTGTAGATCCGTTTAAAATTTCCAAAATAGTTTAATTATTTCGTATATGCAATTGGATTTTCTGCGCTATCGTAGCGGTAAAACCATTTAAGCATATTTTATTTTAAGCAAGCGATTGATACATTATTATGCAATCACATTTCTAGCGGTGTACGTGATTTAGCAGCATGTTTACGGGTGATTATGTCTCTGTACGCTTTGAGAATGATTATTTCGCCGATCACTGTCAATGTAACGTACTCATATGTTAGTCAATGCTGCTTAACTGATCTTGCGCTGTTTTTTTTTTTTGAGTTAACCCACTGGCGTTGTTTATTGTGCCTATTATGCGTACAATTTAGTATGTGTGTAATTTTGATACGTGAAGTTTTACCAATTTCCAATTTCGTATTGATTTAAATAGTATTGAAATGAACCGATAGTTAATTTATATGTTCGCAATAAGCCTGGCTGACGATAAAAGAAAAATGCACTGCGGCTGCTGGAACTACCTTAAATCTTTGGAAAAAGCAGAATGTAATTACTTTATTATGTACCTTACCGTGCTGTGTAATGTAAAATTGATGTTTATATTAATTACCACCTGTCAGAATAGAATACATTTCTTTCTTATGAAAGTCATTGTGTGTCCGCTACTTAAGAAATAAGAAAGAAAAATTAAACTTCGTTGATATATTCTGATATATGTACGTATACCGTGTGAGAAGGTCGAATCATCATTTCGGGTTATTAACATGAATCTCTTGATTATATTTGCAAATTATGATCGCCATAGAAAATTAGTAAACCTTGGTGATTTTTTTTTGTTGCAATCCTTCCTGTGAGTTTCATTTCGACTCAAAATAGGCAAATAAGTGGAAGATCGCGGACGCTATTTAACCGCCCGGACTGGCTGAATTATACGATACACAGTTTTACTTTGCACGTGAATTTAATTATTTAATTATATAGTGGCCATCAAAGGTCGCGCATGTAATTTTAAGATGCATGTCTTTACAGTTCGCTAAGAATCTTCTGCTAATTTTATTCCTGCGTTAGATATTGCTATTAAATTTATTATTAATAACATATTAACTCAATGCAAATTGCCACGATACTAGTGCTTATTTCATTTATCTCAAGAACTTAATTATACATGTTTACTTTAATCACTCATTTGCTAAAGTTATCACATAAGTATTAAATTGTTATATTGTGCACGTACAATACATTTCGTTAGAAACATCGACTATTCAAAAACAAATTAAACCAACAAACGTTAACACCAGCCTCAACAACGAATACAACTGGAATGGCGACGAAGTACCATGCCCACCTAGCAATAAAAAGATTTTACTAACTAATAAATTTAGTAAATTAATGAACTACATTTACCAAATTGAAACCAAAAAAAGGTGAACTTCAGTACTCAGACATTGCGTAATTCTGTAAAACAAAGTTATAATCGTCGTTATATTACTTAATAAGGCCGTTTGAAAAAGTAGTGATCGTCATAGGTACAATTTATTATAATTGTCCAGGGAGACTTCAATGATGGGTAATGTTCTGAACCTTCGATGTTGGAAATTGTTTTATGTTACGCCACTTAACAATAGCTTGCACAACAATTTCTTGTTATGCGCAGTTAATATTGTGATGGGCAGATAAATGCTAAACATTTTGTCTATTAGAATTAAATGTTTGTAGATAGCATGCAATGTTAGGCTCAAGAAGTAACTTTGTTTTAGTAATTGTTTAATCAAATTTAGCATAGAGATAATCCAGGGAATTATACTTTTATATCAGAAATATTATATTATACCAGATGTATTTTATCTAAATTTATAGTGAAAGCCTTTATTTTATAACTACGAATAATTCTTTGTTGCCAAGTTTAGATCTAAGGAGTCTTGAAAGTTATGTCTTCATAGTCTTGATTTTGAGGGTTACACTGTAAATAGAAGGGGGGTAAAAATTATCCCGAAAATAGGGAGCAGCCGCCTATAAAATAAGGTCAATTTACCTTTGTAGGTGAATGTTACTGCCACTACTTCAGATAAGAAGCTTAAGAAACTCATTTTTTAAAACACTTGGTTATCGAATAGAAAATCGAGCATGTTAGGACAAGTTAGGAAAAAGAAGTGAAGAATCCATCAACTATCGCAACTAAATATAACATTTATTGGATGTAGGTATCTAATTACATTCGTGGTTCTTTTATTCTCCTTGTTAAACAAAAAAAAGAACGATATAATAGTTAGTTCTCTTTTGGAAGGGGTCTATGTAATTTCTGGAAATCGTACCAAGATAATTGGTACTTGTACGAGAGAAGCTTAGAGGTCAAATTTTACTCTTTTATTTTTTAAGGAACGAGGTCAAAATATGTTGTAAGCAAAACAAAGTCGAGCATTCTCGGCGTTTAATTTTAAATTTAATTACGCGAACTACAACATTCTTCTGCAATGATTCGGATCTCAATGCTAATTACCTTTTTCGACGATATTGCATTGCGTAGTATGAATTAAAACTGGCTCGTATTTAATGTACATTGCATAATTACTTGCACGACTTAACACTGCGAACGTTAATTCGTATCATTCAAATAATGTCTGACGGCAATTAACGAAACTTGACAAGATCACTGCGGCGGTGTGAATACCATCGCTAAAGAATTGACCTATATACCTAAGCACCTATCAAATTACATCAAAGCGATAACAATCGAAAGAAAGTGAAGAGCAATGCAACACGGAATTACCGACGTATTTTGTAATTCAGTCTTGGAGCAATAATAGAATTACCATCTTATTGATTTTTTATACTTCTTTTTAGCTTTAGATAAATTGAAATAAGCTTTGTTGAGTCCTCAACATGCTGACCGTGATTTAAAACAAGCTAGCCATATGGAATATACAGGATGTCTCAATAACATAATGTCTAATATTCTATTGATCGTATGTTTAATATTATTATTAATATTCCATGCAGTTCTGCTTCTTTTATTGAAATGGAGACATTGTGCTATTTAAAGAAAATACGTTTCAGGTGTTTAAATTTGGTTGTTCAGTGGTGGTTTCAGTTTGGTGTTCGATACTGAATAACCAACCTGTATATTTCGAAAGCTATTTAATACAATATTAAATAGAGGCAAGTATAGAATTTAATTTCGGAAAAAAAAATTATTCCATTTAAAATAAGGTGCGTGGACTGCTAATTGTCGATCATCCTGTATATACGGATATATTTAAACAAGATACTCTATGTGGTTTATTAGAAAATGTTAGCTTCCTACTATTTACACAATAGGTTTAATCTTATATAATTCGAGAACGATGGGACGTTCTGTATATAGGGACAGTATGTGTAATAAATCTGATATTGATCAGAATGTAAAATATATGTTTGGCCATTAATTTTTTACGGTTTGGTAGTGGAAAGTAGGTTAAAAAGTTATGTAATATTGTTGTATGTTAATGCGAAAGGTATTTATCTTTAATACTCCGAAATTATTAAACTAGTCAGCCACATGTAACAAGTGTTTTCTACGGGTCATTATTATTCTATCGATGGTAATCTGGTATTGTACCGCGCGGCGTATTTGCGGTATTTGCTGTTAGAGTTTTCAGTACACAATTAACAGTTTTAGGTGAATTTATTTACATATATTTTAGAGCACTGCTCTTTACTAAGAAATATAGTGCGGTTGCTCCTATTTACAAAAAAATTATGAAATTTAAAATTTAATGTCTTTCCCGTTATGTAACACAGGTAGGTACTGTGCCATATATTTTTTGGCTTGCAGAAATTATAAACATTCCAAACTTCGTACAGTAATAACATTTTGTCGGATTTCAGTTTCTACAAAAATTTAACCTATTTAAAGCTCACTTGAGTAACAAGAAAATGCGAAAACAAAGCATAGAGCTCTTTGAGTTATATATAGAGAATCACATTAATCTATCAACTTATTCTCTAGTTCAAAACAGATCGTATCTCAAAAAATATGGCCGGCGTTTTATATACCTGCTAACAAAAATGCTTTTTTAAAGCGCATTTGTTGTAGTTTATGGGATGCTAAATTGTTAAATTTTCCCCATGTTACTTTATGATTCGCTATGAGACATAAATATTCACTTTGTTTTTGTCTTGACTTTAACGTGTCTTTCAAGCTTTTAAATAAGTGTTTCGTTCCACAGAAACTTGCAGATTACGGATGGATTGCATATAAATATGTATTTAGTGTCTAATATATATAATTTAGCACTAGGATCCCTCCCAAAAGGAATATTATGACTCCATACTCAATAGTCTACATAACAATTTTTTTGAGAACTTCGTTGTATACTTGCCAATATTCTATGCTTTAAGTGTTACGTTCTAGTTTTAGTATTAACCCGTAATTACTAACTTGTTACTGATTTCAAGCGTTCTATCATGCCAATATAGCAAGGATCCCTTAGAACACAGCAGATACTTCGATGTAGGTATACCAGCTTGGTTCTTTATAAAATAACATTAGCTGTAGTAATAGTAAGGACCTCCTTCGTGTATTTCTCGGAATTTAATAATAATTTGATTTTAAACGTGCGTACTGTATACTACGCATTCCGGCTGCATATACGTACCACGAAGTCGTATTTCTTTCAAAATTATATCCTGTCGAACTTAAGCACAGGTATGCAAATGATCGCTAAACAATAAACGTAAAGTAAACGACCTGAATTTGCTGCTGCCACATTAATGGTAGTGGTGCGCTGTAAATGCGATTAATTTAATAGTGCAGCGCTGCTTTTACGGTGCCTCTACGTTAAAGGAAATCTGATTCAAAGTTGGCAGTTAGTTCTATTTGCATTTTCAATTTAAGTCGACGGGAACTTTGAAATGCGCGAAATTACTCACTAATTTCTTATTCCCTTCGGATGCGTAGGAATCGAAAGAGAACTCTCAATGCTGGATATTGTCTTACGACATAAGCATCCTTTAACAAACTCATTTATTACAAGTTGGTCAAAATAAATAAAAAAACCGAACAATCTTAAAACAAGCTGCCCGGAAGAATAATCTCCCTTTGTATTTAATGCTATTTGAGCTCGTTTACTTCCTAAATGGTGTGGGTGTGGTTATGTTATTGATTATAATAACTCCAAATGAAAGTAAAACTTGTGGATTTTTGTAGCACTTCAAACTTTCGTGAGTTTCTAATAAGTCATATTTACACCTGCGCATTTATTTCCACTTATTTATAGTCAAATGATATCACCTTTTAGTCTTCACGTGGTTAGTAGAATGAAAGCGATACTACAACTTATTTCGATAATACCGCGTGAGAGTTTGTAGAGAAATTCATTTGAAAGAAGAAATTTGTCCCGTAAGTCGTTTAATAGCTGTTATAATAAAACGTCTACTTTATTGGAAAACATATTTTTACAATCAAATTAATACATAAACAAAACGTCTCGGAAAGTCAATTCAAGCTAGCGGGCGGTCACGTTCAATTAGTTCGCATAGCACATGGGTTTGTCCGCGCTGCACAAGTAGCGAATAAGAGGATGTAGAACAGGATCTGTCCGATTTACCGACGACGGGTTGCACAAAATTTAATTATTCCCATTCCAGGCAATTTAGTCTGCGCGTAAATTCGAATTGCTTATTTTTACGCAGCGTACTCCGCTAACTTTTCAAAAAATTCTCTTCCCACTTGTATATTGTGAAAGGTGCGTTATACTGCGTAAATTTAATGCTTTAAATGATCAGGTGAATTTGAACTTTTATCACTCAATTATTCAATTTTGAATTACTTCATTCTTAATACTAATCAGATGATGAATAACAGATATTCATACGTGACCGTCTGCACATAACTTTCAGTCCTTCAGAATCTTACTTCGACATTGAAACTACGAACACAAACACGGATAACTAACGTTCATCGTACAAGATTACATAATAACGCAAGCATCCAATTGTTCACATTGTTTTTATAGCATATTTTTACGTATGTGCTATGTCAAAGGAAACTTTTCGCGTTTCGTTTTGCGTTTTATTTAGTTTCTTTAATCTAGTATTGCACCAGTTAACCTCACGCTGAACGAAGGTTGTTCATCTCAACATGTTGTTCAATGGGAGGACAGCTTTGGTGCAGCCTTTAAAATTCGAACACTATTTTAATTAAAGGAATAATTTTAATTGATTTCAATAGGATGTTCGATTTCGTTTAGTAATTTTAAATACGACCTGAATGTTTATACGAATCGAGTAGCACTTTAGAATGTTCCGTCATTAGCATATGTATGTAGACCTGCAGCGATTTACATAACAGAAACTAGGATATCCTTAATGTTGCCTTGGGCATGTGCGTAAGTTGAAGTTGCGTTCCGGGAATTACCCAGTACAAGTTATTGTGTTATAAAACTAGGTTAACTAGGTGCCGTAAACCTGTTTCCGATAAGATTTCTATACGCATAGACTAAAACCGATAATAGAGGAAAGGAACCTAATCCCTCCGCACCAGTTTGGGTTCAGAGAAAGCCATTCAACAATAGATCAAGTACACAGAATTACGAATAACATTGAAAAGTCCTTAGAGGAAAAGAAAGTCTGCTCTACAATATTCCTAGATGTAGCCCAGACCTTCGATAAAGTCTGGCACGAAGGCTTATTTCATAAGCTGAACAAAATCTTGCCACGCCAACACTCTCAATTGTTAAAATCATACCTTTCAGGAAGATATTTTAGAATAAAGCAGGAGGCCTATTCTAATTTAAGGGAAATTCAGGCTGGAGTGCCACAAGGTAGCGTACTCGGACCAGTACTCTACCTGTTATATACTGGAGACATTCCTAATCTTGAACAGAACATCGCTGCAACGTTTGCAGACGACACAGCCATTATGGCAATAGGAAAGAATCATGAAGAGGCTGCTGAAAAGCTACAATCCTCCATGGATAGAGTAAACACCTGCGCCAGGACTTGGCGTATAAAGCTTAACGAAAGTAAGTCTGTACATGTAGACTTCACCAATAAATTAAAACAGCATATACCTATCAGAATAAACGATGGGCATGACCCTAGATGCAAGGCTACGCTGGAAAGCCCATGTGAAAAAGAAAAAAGAAGAGTTTAAGCTAAAGTATAGAAAAATGTATTGGTTACTAGGAAGGAACTCCAAGTTATCCATTCACAATAAATTGAAATTTTTTCCGGATCTTTTGAATTCGAAATTGCAACAAATGAAGAAATATTGAAACTAATGGACTTTGCTTGTTATAATATCAATAAATTTTATTTAATCTGATCAAGTAACTTCGTAAAGGAATAATCTGCAGTAGTAGTGTTAGAATTTGCAGCATCGAGGTTAGCTATCATTAGCACCACGCATACCTACATCATGCAAAGTGAGTCTAGTATGTCCACTCGTTCAAGATTAAGTTTCCTCTAAAGTATCCTACTGTTAAAGCCGTTATGTAAATTGCAGACGCTTGCCACCTTGCTACCTAGATTTCCACACCTATTCAACACAGGTTTTGTTGTATATGTATAGAAATATGTGATTATAATGTACTTTTTCATGATCACCATCCGTTCACTCTATCACATACCATTCGCTCAGGATATTAATTCAATCTTTGTTATACACAAAATATACTTATTTTCGTCAGTTCTTTAAGCTTCCACTCTCCTTTTTAATCTAATTAATAGTGCGTCTTTGGATTTGGAAAAAAGAAAACAGCGAAAGATACAATCCTTAGAAATATAGAAACGAATAAGATCAAACCTCTTTTCGTTCAAGGATACTTATTTCAGAGCAATATCTTTCCTGTAGATACTTTTTCTTATTTCATCATTCCTCTCAACTTATTTTTGTTTAATTGCAATAACATTGAATAAAAAAAAAGAAAATAATCTAACCTTCAACTTACGTTAGAGAGGAATCCAGAAACCGCTCCTTTTTTACATCCTTCTTATCTGGATCACACGTAAAACTACACGTCCGCTTGTGTTGTATGCAGGTTTTGTAAAAATATAGCCTCCGAAGCCATTAATATTTATAGAACATTTTTTTTCTACTTTTAAAAAGCGCAATTAAACAGTCTTAATGTCAGTTGCTGTCTGTGAAGAACTATGTGAGATAATTGGGTGCGCCTGTTGAGTTTTAAATGTTAACTTACATTGTATGGATTACAATAAACGATTTATTTAAATATCCGTTAATTGAATTACTATTTCTACAAAATACATATGTGAATTATACTTTTATTAGCAATATTTAAGTACTTGCAATACGCGTGTATTCGCTCATGTATTTTAAATTGATTTGAAAGTATTGTTTTCATATTTCTTCTTCGGCACTATTACCTAATTTTTTATTTATAATTTTTTAAATCCAATACAAACAGTGGTATGTTTACTGTTGTGTAGTCCTTTGTTAAAGTCACGTATTTGTACCTGTCTTGTTGTGTGAACCTTTTCGAATGATACATGATGCATGAAGACAATTAGAGGACCCAACTTATCTTTGTTCATATCGTGCAGGAGGCAAAGAAAAAGAAAATAACCTATTATTAACCTTTGCCTTTAAAGCACAAAGATGTTTGTTTACTTTACTCTTAGGAGGGTTTCCACTCTACAGCCTTATACCTTAAACGAGCTAAGTTGGATGGCACTAACTGAAGTATCTGTATTGCACATTCTGAATACTCCCTAGCTTTATTAATATAATATGCGGTTCATAGCGATATAGAAATTATTATTTTAAGCATTTTTTCCTACCTCGCAATGTTCTAAACACATTTTCTTCAAATTGCGGTTAATTGCAACTCCTTAAGAAAAACCATGTGTATACAGGGGGTTCTCAAAGTTGAAGTATTAATTTTTGCAGATTATGGAACTCATCGAGATAAATCATTTTACTAAGAATCACCGATATAAAAATAACAAAACAAAAGCGATATTGTGCGTAGTAACTACAAACAATTAATTCTGATCTTCGGTTATTTAATCCATTATTATAGAATTGTATTTACGTCCACGAACAATTTTACAAGAATTTTCAATGTGTCTGTTGGGAAACGCATTGTCTATATGTTCGTGAAGCTTTCGTCCAAAATGTGTCGGACTTCCGCCTTGTGAAAACCGCATAATCTGTCTCAGATCTAAACAAATACCTTTTAATAATGTTGCTTGGTGTTTTGAAAAAAAAAAATAATTTCCACCTATCTTCCGATTCGGAAGAAAATATGGCTGAATAAGCATGCCATTTAGTAGATCATCCCAAACGTTTAACTGAAAATCGATTCTTCCCACAGCATGCGGACTTTCTACTGCCCAAAGATGGTTGTTATGGAAACTGTTCGTTCCATTTCGTGTTAGTTTGCCTTCGTCGACAACCAAAGCAGATTTAGTAATATTTTCATTTCGTACACCTCAGAAAGCTCTTGAATGATTAACACATATGTACTTCACCAACTCGAAAAAATAAAACATTTACAGTTCAGTGACCGGCGTGAGCTCTATTGTTCAATTTTTGTAAACAAACCATGTTATCAATCGTTTGGTATGAATTTTGAAGTGTATTAATTAATAACAGTGTCAAACGGGTCTTTTCATTAATAATATTTGCCAAAACAACTTTCACATTTGTTGCTAAAATTATCCTAGAAAAAATCATTCTATAAATGTTCACGCGGCGCGCTAATATTCTATTCCATTGATACTTAGCTCTACGTGATGTAAACAGTATTTTCCTGTCCTCCTCACGGACTATTCGGTATGAAAAAAAAAAGGTTACGACTAACCCTATATTTTTTCCTATGCTGGAAATGCTACGAGCAAAATATGCGCATTAAGCTCAATTTAACAGAGTACTATTGATGATATGATACTAAAAGAACTTTGAAAGCTCTTTAAATCACGCTGATGCCATCCTTTTATCTTCTCCAATAACTGAAATATTGCTTGTTAAAAGCCTTCGCACATTCATTATCCTCTAGCTGGATTTAGTTCAGGTTCGCAATACATCCATATCTACTCTGCAGGATGTACTCTACAATATCATTTTAACTGTCAACTTTTCTACATTATTCCTCTCTTGTATTTGGTATATTTATGAGGTCCTCGCCATCAGATAAGGGTGCACCAAACACGTATACCTGGCAATCCCAGGCGCTGTTGCCCGTTTACGTGCAATTAACTTCCATTAGCGGATATCCACTCAGGTAAATTCAATTGTACGCGCGTCGGGGTTAAGGTCAAACGTATATTATCTAAATAAATTTGCATTTGTGCTTGCTAAATATTAATGAGTACACGTTTAGTTTCGAAGCAATCGCAATCCAGCCAGCGTACTATTTATGGGTCAGTGTCGTATTCTTAATGCGATATCGTTTCTAATTATTTTGTGGGTTGATCCCAATGCGTGCGTTGCAAATTTGGAGTAGGGTTGGAAGTAAAGACAATACAATTGTAGAATTCTGCAATTGTGTACTTTGGCGTAATGAATACGAATAATATTTGTGCGGTTGCGTCTTCCTTTAGTAAATACAATATGAAGAGGTAGCTTTTTGTTTAAAAAAGTGCTGCGAGGGAATATGTGTAAACATAATTTTTTTTTGTACAATTTCAGCACCTACTGGTAATTGTTTCTACGTATATTGTGTAGCATGGTAACAAGCAAATGTATATAAATAATAAACAGCGAAAATAGGGAGACGATTGTAGTACGGAATAATGTTAAATTGAAGAGAATTTTAAGAAATTAGAAATGCTTTTTTCAATATTAAGAATAACCTTTTTTGTTTACAATGTAATAAACCCATGACCCATGACATATTACATACTTGAAATCGTATGAATAGATAATTTTATGGATAGATTCAACTTTAGCGTAAATAGAGACAACCTTCACCGTTTTTTTTGGTTGAAAATATTTGTAGTTTATCTAATTGCAAATAAATTTTAGATGGAACAACAGAAGTTGAACTTAAAAGTATGCTTTAATTAAGTAACGAAGTTTATCGACAACTCAATAACATATTTTTCAATGTCAACTTTATTGATATTATTGATGGTTGTGGTTTTATTTCTGATAATTTACATGCTTAAAATACGATTTAACTACGTCATGTATAAATTCCATATAATCAATTCCCCAAAGTGTCTTCATCTTGAAAACATTTGTCAATGTAAATCCGTCTTTGATATCGGTTTAGAAGTCGTTTATATATATGTAAATTATATTTTTTTCTTCTCTTTTGAGAGCAATGACACACATTTACGTAATTTAGAAATACTGTTATTATTTCAAACCACATTTTTTGGCATTTCTTGCGATTAGAATCTCTTTCGGGAGGAGAATGATTTTATGTTTACGATCTCTTGTGCGTCACACGTTTAACTTGAGTTCAACATACCCATGGATGTTCGTCAGTTTGAAGAGTTTACTTTTTGTGCAAAAAATATTATATAAGCGGCATTGTATGGTAATCCAAGATGTCAATGCTGCAACGGCTATGCTACTAGGGAATTGTCATATCCTCAATTGTCATTGACCTTTCGTTTCAAATATTTATCCGTATTGATATTAGCGTTGGAAAAAAAATGTGTAGAATAATTCCAAGGCTGTTCAATGTCGGCTGTTCAAATGCGAAATAACCGCGGTGCGTATATTATTTGACTATATAATGGGAGTTTTAGATGTGATGTCATCTGCTTGTAATTAATTTCTTGCGTCATATTTTACGAATCCTGTTTATAGTTGATTTTATCTGCCTAAAAATGTGTACCGTATTGCTCAAGCCGCTACGAAAATATGTGAAACGGAGAATACGAGTGGGAGCACGACCGACGCCCACCGCGCTTATAATCCTTGTTTTTCAATATTTACGTAGAGAGGTGAGCACTATAATTTTATATAAATATTCGAATCAATATAGGAATTATTTTTATTATAGCCCTAATAATGTTCAATAAAGATTAAAGAACGGGAACGCAGCATTAATAGCTGTTGTTGATTTGAATCGACAGATTTTTATCTTCTTCGAATTTTTAAAATAACCCTTTGTCAATGTTGTTCTTCAGAAGGTCTTCTACTTTATTATTTTCCAAGAAGTTTTTAGGGTAGAATGTGATCGTTTATTTTTGAAAATAAATTTGCCAAGTTTAAACAAAAGACTTTGCCAAGTTACGATTTTCCGAGTCCGATTTTACTCAAAGACATGTAACTGAAGCCTTTGTATTGCCGGGGGACAGAAATTAAAATCTTGGTTTTATGTTGAAATTAATTAAAAATTCCAAAATTATCAATTTCGCGTAGAAATCATCTGATGGTATCTAGGGATGATTTTTTTTTTACTTAAATAAACGCGTACTTAAAAAAAGATTCAAAATTTAAGCTTAAACACAAACGACTTTGTATATTGTGCTAACTGTATTGTAATGTTCCCCACATCTCTTCCTATCGAGTACAAGGGTCCATCTAGACGTAGAAATCCCGATTCCTATTAGAAAATTCCTTCTTTCAAACAAATATCTTTAGGGCGTAGAAATAAGGAGATTATTATTAGCTTTTTTGGCACAAAAGTCTTAAATACTGCTTTCTACCGTACCTTCAAATGGTACAAGTTATATTCGTTTTGCAACCCCTTTTTTTAAGCACACTTACCATATGGTGCTATACAGAAAAGTGTCTTAATTTTTTCTTAGTACTATTCCATATTAAAGAATATTATATTCAATTTTCTCCTTCTATATCATCGCTGACAAATTAGTAACCTTTAAACATTAACAATAAATACGCATGAATCACAAAGCATATTGGAATATATTATCCAAATTACTACTTTGAGTTGGTAACTTAATAACAAACGTAATGCTTGTAAAGGCAAACTTCTGTCCTTATATTTTATTACCGGCATTAGTAATTCGACTGCATCGACTTCAGCATTGAATAATATATCGTTGCTAGCGGTATACTTTTCCTCCGGTAGAGGAATTTTATGTGCATTTTATAAGACACACAAAGCGAGTGCTCCTGTTAAATTGACAAGAGATTGCTCACAGCCTCAACGTCATTGGGCGGTCAAGAAACAACAGAAACCACTCTACTTAAAAGTCACGGACAATCCAATTTATTGTTAAGCGAATTAAATCAGGCCGACTTTTAAATGTTGTTTGTAGTAGGTAGCGTTGGCAGCTATCTGCATATATCGCTCGTAAAGAACTACTAGATCAGATCTAATTATTTCGTTACTTTATGAGCTCGTTTAATATTAACAAGGATGTTTACAAATTGCAAAAGCGACGTTAAATATTAGCTTTTTGTTAATTGCGCTTGAATTAGATGGTTATAATATGTCATTGTTATAACTTTATACAAATGCCGGTAATTTGAGACGTTGAATTATTAACATCCGCATATTGTTTATTTGCATTTTAGGCGGATGCTAATTTTCTGGGTAAATTAACCGTAGGCAACATTTTCCGTTTTTGGCAAGTTTATTATTTACGGGAGGATTTAAGCGAAGTGTAACATTTTTATTATAAGTGCATAATAATGCACAGCATATCGCGCGGTATTCAAACTGTATACGACAAATTTCGTAAACATATGATATAGACGATGATGTAATTAATTGCTGATTGAATATTGTATATTGTTTGTTATGACCACATAATTACATTTTCTTTTTCATTAAGTAAATGATTGACGTAATCAAAGTTCCCAAGATGTGTGTACACATACATATGTATGAAGAGGTATAAAAAGATATGGAAATAAAAACGATTAAAACGTGAAAAACGGCCCAACAGTTCATTTTTTATTTTTTATCTTATTATCTTATCTTCAATTTTTTCATGAGCTTTTCTTTAAGCGCTGGCACTTTTTTCTTTTAATTTTATAATGTCTCTTTTCAATCTTATCATACATGGTTTTTTAATACCAAATTCAACGACATCCCAATTGAGTCATCTCACCATACAATAATATGAAAAAACTCAAAATAAATTAAACCTGCGAATAATCTTTCTGGCGCTCTTTTAAAAAAATTATGCGGGTTCTTACTTTAAAACGTGGAAATTAAATTAGTTCTTCGCATACAATGAGATGGCATATTTACCAAACACACTTACAAACTCATTTGTTTGTAATGGAAGTTATGGTAGGGGACAGTCAATTTTGTTACAAGAAAAAAAAATAAGCAAAAGAACAACTGACGCCTAATATATAACGTTGCACCGGCTTATATAGCACAGTCTTATTGGACGCCAACGATACTCCTGGGAAAACAGGAACATAACTCAGCATTCGCCTTATATTTTGTTAATGCTTTAGATTTGGGCTACGTAGAAGGAGAACTGAATTTTTGGACGCACTTAAATCATTCTTGTGTGACAAATGTAGTGCGTCGTCTAACAGCTAGGAATAAGTATTTTTTTCGTGAAGTTAACCCTGCGGAAGTTGCCACAGGGTTAACAACTTAAAGTTTTGCTAGTTTAGGGATAGCAACATTTTTATCCGAAAGAACGAAATAGCCCGTTTCATACAACTGCATCACATCGAGCAGTTATCCAATATTATATATAAAACAAAGGGATTTAACGATCATGATGATATTGTAATATTTTAAATCTTTATTTCTTCTTATTTCCCTCTGTACGTCCTTGGCAAATGTAACCCTTCTAGATTCGCAACTTTTTATACCATTAAAGAAATTGTTTTAGTCTATGGCATCATACAGATCTTCATATGTTACCTCCTTGATTCCAGATTCCTTTTATTTCAAGCCATTCTATATTTTCTTTGTACTTTTCGTCACGTATTCCATTTAAATGTTATTTGTTGCTTTGCATAAGCTCATTTAAGATTATTGTTTTTAGTCGCATACTATTATTACTACATATGTAGTACGATTGCCGACAAGCAAGAAAAGATGTTATTGTAAAAGCTATCGCTATAAATATTTGCCTTTACACTATACTTCCTTATTGCTGTTTTGCAATAAAGTCTACTTGTTTGAACGATTGTGTAAGCAATTTTATATATAATTTCGTGTTGCAGACGAGAAACATAATAGAAGATATGCATATTCAGCGCCTATTCTATTTTACATTGAACTGTCGTGATTGTATCAAAAGAACGTGGATTTCAAAAAGATGTAGCTTGTTAATTAGCTTCTTGTAAAGAAACAGTGACTGTAAGGTCATCATTGTTTTGCTTCTGAAAACGGAATAATGCAGTTTTGTAACGTGTCGCTTATAGAGAATACGTATATGTGGTGTAGGTGATGATAAATGTGCTTGAAAATTATGTTGAGTAGTATTGAAAATTCGCCATTCTCAGAAAATTATTCTTTCTAATATTAATGTTTTTTTGCGTAAGAATTTGAATGTATGTTGCTAATATGCGAAGACGTGACATGTTTCGCCGTGATTTGTCTGCTGGGCGTATTTTTTTCAAGGACAATGAGAAAGAATCTTGTGAAATATAATGATGCATGTATAATACATTCACTAATGAATTTTAATAGCGGTTATAGGAATAGAGCGATAACGTACCGGGTAATTACCTGTACGTACTGGATTATGTTTATTAATTGTTTGGGAATTCTTAAATACTACATTTTCAAGTGCCATAACGAGAATAAAATTTTTCTATCGTCACTTATATTCCCGAGCCATTAAGGAAATTAAAGAAAAATCAGGCTTGTAAATTGACGTCGCTCCAAGATGATTTAACGCAATATCAAAAAAAATTGCTTCTTAACAAAATTCATTTCTTCCCTCCTACATAATGTCCTCACTAAACCTAGCGTCCTTATTAGTGTGCTTATATATATTCGATAAAATTTGTTATTCTTTAAGTTTTACGTAAGTAATAAGTAATACTTTATAAAGAAAAAATTACCGTCGATTACTGCGTTTTATAAAATGAAAATAACGAAAACGAGTTAATTTGTTGTCGATCTTTTAACGCAACCTTA
The DNA here is from genome assembly GCA_902654985.2 of Oryctes borbonicus. Classification (NCBI taxonomy): domain Eukaryota; kingdom Metazoa; phylum Arthropoda; class Insecta; order Coleoptera; family Scarabaeidae; genus Oryctes; species Oryctes borbonicus. Next base: position 1,055,554 of record LR736880.1, read on the forward strand.
CGCCTTATATCTTTTGATTACCATCTTCTTCACTAGCGTATTTATTACTGAACGCTGGCTTTTGCCAGTAAATCACGATTTCGCTACCACCTTTTATTAATATGTAATCATGCAATAATTATTCCGCTATTACGTAAAGTACTTCTAATGCAAATCGCATTCAACACATTGTTTTGTGTGACAAAAGTGACCTTCCTCCTTATATTATCTTTCATGCGGAGGTGCCTATTATCGACATTATTGAATTGATATTTGCCAATAAAACTATTAAAATCGCGGAAGAGTTTCCAGACCCGCACGTTGAGCATACAATTACTCATTATCTGAAATTTATTTAAAAGCCAAGGATCTGTGCTAACTGTTTCTCGATTGATTTACAATTATTACATTTCTGTTCAAGCTCCTTAATTGGTCGGTTGCAATTATGCAATGCTTCGTAATAACATAACTGTGCGTACTTATTGCAAACGATGGGCTTAAAATAAATAGCTTTATCGTATGTATCCTTTGTTGCAGACGATACTACTAATTTTCGCCGATTTTTTTACACTTTATTGTACTGTCAATGGCGAAGGTTGGGCCCGTTTCTTCTTTTTGATGGATTATTAGTTCCAATTAAAGTTCTTGATGTTAGCACTACTGCATAAGTATTCTTTATCCATCTAATTGAAATCGTTAGTCTTGTTCCTCAATTAACTGATTTCGATATATCTTTAAAATTATAAACTAAAGGTGAAAAGTTAGGTTACGAAATAAGTTAATTGATCACTGCACTTTTATGAGCTAATTGAAAATCTGGCAAAATTGCCTTCGTGCGTTTCCTGGTGTGTTATATGGACAAGCAAATCATGTTACCACACCACACGAGACTTCAGAAATTACTGTTGCTGTGCACTAACTTCCGACCGACAATTTACAATTAATATGCATCTCATGCGTGATTTGGGGAAAATAAGAGTATTATAAATCTTTCCCCTAGAACACACTAAGTCAACTAGGTTAACGAGATTACTTCTGCATTATCCGATTCTGCGTTTTTATATTAAGGAATTGAAAATTGATATTGAAATTTTTATTTCAAAAAAGTGTTATTGAAGAAACTATTAATGTAGTCCACGACAAGAATACTACCAACTATTGAAGGTTTATAATAAATAAATATCCAGCATTTTAATATGCAGTGCTGAAGGGATTTTATAACATTATTTTGGAAGAACGGTATTTGGAGTGGCATTCGCAATGGGTTTTACAAATTGACAAAGTTTCATTAAAATCGGCGATTAACACTTCGGGTAGTTCCATTCTAAGGGAACTTCCCATCAGTTCACAAAAGTTATGCAATCACTATTGTCCATAGCACTGGTGTCAAAATTCCCGAATCTTCCAAAAATTAGTCAGAAAACCCAAGAAATACGGGATATTCACATATCGCCGAGAAAATCAGTATATGTATATTCATTATTGCAGGGATGTCTAAATATCACAATAGGCAGACATCCAAGAATTAAGTGTTAAAATTGTTTTAGACTTCCCCAACTGTTAATCTGTAAGAATAATTCGGAAAGACTTTATGAAGGAAGAGAACCATCTTGGATGGAAACCAAATTTTAACTCTAAAATTAAATTAAGACAAGGTTTGCATCGAGTCAGTAAGATTTAATTAAACAGCAAAAGTTTTTGGAAATTTTAGTTCCTTATAATAAATAATGTTGATCTACTTTTAAAATTTATAGCAGTAAACTTTATTGCACCTGAACTGAGACTAAAGCCAATTAGAAAATTCAAAAAAAATTAATTATAGTTTCTCACAGCTATGTTAAAAACCTGAGGTATCGTAACTAATGATTTAATCTGATAATTTATTTTTTTTATAAAAGAACGAAGATATCCTTTTTTTATATTTAGCAGTATTCGCTAAATGAGAGGCAATGAACTTGAAATCGATACGTTTCTTCGCGGTTTTGGATTTACCTAATAGCTTGCCCGCTCTGCATTACGACATTAATCGACGGTGAGCTTAATAACTGCCTTTTTTTTAAACCTTCAAATGGTCATAGCTAATTCTATAATTGTGGATCTAATTCTGAGATATTTTCATGGCAGAATTTGCTGCCCAGGCTAGACGTGTAGCGATGCCTTTCTATGCCATCTCTCTGTTTCATCTTGTTTAATTACATGAATTATAGAAATGAGAATATAACAACTGCTTGTATGTTTCACTTTGCGTTTAATATACATGTGTTTCTCGAATGATTGTCATTTTACGTATCCTTTCGAAAACCTGTCAGTCAATGGTAAGCAAGTAGCAGTGGACAGCATGGCAAAAAAATGGTTCAAACGATGAAGTGATTCCAGAAACAAATGCAGAAAAAAATAGAAAAACGTTGTGTATCGACCTTCCATTCTAGTAAATTAATAAAATTCTTTCGTAATATGTGTGTAACATGTAATGTAATGTGTCATCGAATATGTTTGGTGCGATGTACATAATTTCCAAAGAATTCAAATTATTTTGAAGATGGCAAGATAGTTCCGTATGAGCGAATCAAGGCAATTTATAAACAAGCAATATTTGTCAATTTGAAAAATAAACAAACACAAACATCGTTTACCTTGAAGTATTATCGAGAGATACCATTTTCCAGTATTGGGCAACCTACACATCGCCTTGCCTTCCCAATTGTGTTTGTGTGGTATTCGAACGTTCCACCGCGAAAACAATTTTCAATAGAAAATTCGCATTTCTGTATTAAACCCACGCACGTAAATCATAATTGCATTACTTTCAAATATCGTAAGGAGCATACTTTTTATGGGCAATTATTCCAAGGCTGCATTGTGGTATCATTGTTGTTATTGCATTTTTATACCGGCCATATGCAGACAGGTCGTTTCCGATTTTATAAAGTGGGTAATCTGTATTCAGTTCACCGATCGTGTTGATTGTCGATACACTTTTTTTTACTTGTATATTCTCAATGTCTTCTCGTTTCCTCTAAATTTATTGAATAAAAATCAATAAAACTGGAGGAAACGGCCAACAATAAAGCATTACCGAACAAACTACGCCTCTTCATTAGAAATTCATCGTTCTCTTTGCGTTGCTTAACGCGTAAGTAGTAATTTTCTTCACAAAGGTCGTCGGTGTAATTTTTCGAAATCGTAATGTGCTTATTAAAAAGGCTGATGAGGCTAGTTCGTCATAATATATCTATATCATATTATTGGAAATACATCATCCTAACTAGTTCAATCAAATAGAGACGTATAGGTACATATGCTTGAAGGTTTTCTATGCGTATGTTGCATTAAAATTTCCGTCTAATTTGAGTATTATAAACATTTATTATTTAATGAATGGGATTTACAAGATGTATCAATTAATTATAGGAACGGATATATGGATATTTGCCCAATATCCTCCCGATGTCGTCCGCGATTCTCCTCTTACGAGCATTGCAGATTTGAAATTGTATTGACTAAATTACACCAGACTTATATTGAATTACGATCTAGATAAGCTTGCATTTATTCGTAACTATATTTTCGCAATATTTATTTCAATTCCAATAGATACTGACGGGTACTCGGCAAGTCGATTCATTTAAATTAACTTACGTAATACAAAATATCGAAAGCATTATCAATTATTTTTCTAACTTCAACCTTCTTTCTCTTGTATCTGCTTACTAAATTGAGGTCATAAGGAAATTAATGTAATACCCGTGCATCGATTTCGTTTAGGAATATCTAGGATCGAGGCATCATAAAACGATTAAAAATTACATAGTTGCGGTTAACTGAAGGCAAAAAAAAATGATTGGCTCCATGTACTCAAGCAGAAGTTGTTAATTTATTTAACGGAACTTACCCTGATTGGCAGCCAATTAACAAATCTTAAATTACGTTAATTTACGAATGAACGATATTCTAGAAAAACTACAAAGTAATGACATGATTGCTACTATGAGCTACAATGATACAAAATGGGGATTACCGCTTGCTACATAACTGTTTTAGTTCGTCATTGATAATCCCCTTGTTTAGATTCCTCTGACAGATCGAGGCTTAAGAAATCAATACACTTGCTTAAACATAGACGAACTTTAATGAATTGCAGTTTTGTGTTAACAATCTACGTTACAGTTGCGCTACCATCACGTACATACAACCAAAGCCATTGTTTCAGGTAAGCCACGTTGTTTCAGCATAATGCAAACGTATTAGTATGTGCGTGGTTCTGTTATTTTACAGCAACTTAATTGAAAGATGTACACTACCGTCCATATTAGTTCGGACACTTAGTAAAATGTTGTAAACTCTACTAAAAGATGATATATTGTACAGGCAAACTTCCAAGAATATCGATTAGAGAATGATTAAAAACCTATTATATTTTATGACCCAATATAGTGATTTTCAGAATAATCCTCATCGGCACAAATAGGATTATTTTTGGGTCAATACTGCAGGTAATAAATTTACAATACTCTTTGGGGGTGGGCGCAGGCCACCCGAAAGTTTATTGTGTATTGATAAATGCTTCAGTTTCTAAATAAACCTGCTTGTTGCGTGCGTTAGTGTTAATAGCGTATCTTTTTGTGTGAACCTGATTAAAGTTATTAAAATGCCGAGAGGAAAACCGACAAGTTTAGAAAAGCGCTCTGTAATTGTTGCTTTTCATCAAGAAGGTTATTCAGTGCGTCAAATTTTCGAAAAAATACATGTTAATAAATCGACTGTTAGTGATATCATTCGGAGACATCAACGCACGGCCAGTTTAAGAGATAGAGCGCGTTCAGGTCGTAAGAGAATAAAACTCACGCCGACGATGAGCGTATAAAATTGTTGAGCAAGCGAAATAGGAGACTGACAGCACCAGAAATCGCCGCCGAAATGAATCGCGACCGTGCAAGGAAAATTTCTGTTATTACAGTGAAAAGAAGATTAAAAGCTGCAACTCTTCACGACCGCATTGCAACAAAAAAAAACCCTACTTCGACGGGGAAACAGGCAAAAACGACTACAGTGGGCAGAAACACAGAAATTGGACAGTGGATGTTTGGAAAAGGGTGCTATGGACTGATGAGTCAAAGTTTGAGGTGTTCGGACAATCAAGGCGCGTTTTTGTAAGAAGAGCGAAAGGCGAAAGAATGTTGCAGGATTGTGTAGTGCCAACTATCAGCTAAGGAAGAAATTCTGTGATTGTTTGGGGTTGTTTTTCCTACGCCGGTACAGGAGACTTGAAGCGAATCGAAGGTATTTTGCGAAAAGAAGGTTATTTAGAAATACTGCAAGAAAATGCAATACCATCGGGGCAACGTCTAATCGGCGAAAATTTTGCATTTTGCAAAATTTTGTATTCATGCAGGACAACGACCCCAAACACTCAGCAGTGATATGTAAAAATTTCTTAAATGAACAGCAAATAAATCATATCTCACTAATTGTTAGTGAATCGTATAAATATTTTACTTCGCATGTTAATGGCGAAGACTAATTAAATTTTATTAAGTGTATCGTCATATTGCAAAAAAATATTCCTGGAAGGCATTATCTTATAAATGTCATCAAATACTTTTGGTAATTACATGAGGAACATGCTAGGCTTTTAATTATTACCTGTCAGCGTATTTATAGCCGGTAATTGCCTGCCAAATTAAATACTTGTGTAAAAGTTGGCGCCTATTGATTTGATTTGTAGACAATTATGATGATTGAGAAGATGGTGCCTGGAGAATGAATGTTTTTAGTTCTATACTGACAGCCAGATCTCTAATGCCCATAATTTGAACAAAAAAAAATGTTATTGGTAAAAAGCATAAAATATTCACTGATTTTATGGTAAACTAGACACGAAAAATATTGTTTCGGAGCTGAGCTGACGATAAAGAGGGCAACACCTGCAATTTTCATAGTTCACATTAGTACAATAATTATGAGTTAAATATAATCTTGATCTCCACAACAACGAACAAGGACATTAAAAAATAATTCATGTTAATGTGGATACTTACAGTAACATCCTGTTTTCATTATAAAGCTAAAGAAATTTTATTTACCCATTTACGCATTTACTCTCCACTGTGTTTTAAAATTAAAATTCATTACAAGTGTGAATGATTATAGTATACGTGTTGCAACACGGCCTTGACTTATGTGCTGTCATAATTTGTATTGTTTGCAAACTAATAAAATTTAAATTCAAGGACGTTAACCCTTAAATGTTAATGTAAACCTAGAATCCAGTGAGGGCGAAACAGCTTTTACTTCCAAATAGAATTGTATTAAGCATCATGTATATTTGATCATACTGTATGCTGATCGTAGCGTTTCTTCTGAAGGAACAGTCAGAATCAGATAAATATGCGAGAATGCGTTGAGTGGTGTGAATACGCTGACAACAATTATGATTTAATATGTTAATTGTTCACATTGTACAGTGGCCGGTACTTGCTAACATTAAATAGTTGGGCGGTAGATCGCGAACTCCTATGACATATTATAGGCTGTAGTATGGTATTTTTAAAGAAAAAACCTTTAGTTGGTTGAAGTTTAACTAAAAGTGTATAAAATGTGGTAAATTCGAAATGTATATTGTAATTGGCGATGATTGTTGACAAACACTATCGTTAACAAAGGAGCGAAGGCTCTCTTTAATTCGAGTCACCTTTGTGAGAAGACATATTTGTTTATTAAAAGTAAACTGAAGTGCGGTAATATACAAATTTTATTTCGAATACAAGTTTTTACAGACAACTTGAAAATATATTCATCGAGTGGATCATGGTTGAGTTAGCTGAAGTCTAAATTTTCAACAAGATGGGATTTTTATAACTTACCTACAATACTTTTAACGAATGATTTCAGTTAATCATCCTGTATCTGTCCAATATATTTTGGGATTGTGAAATCGTTCGCAAATCGCGTAAAATAATTAGGAAAATCTTTATTCTTCAATAATAGTACAGTGCAGTCTCGATAACGTGAACGTCCCATAACGTGAACATCCCTAAACAGCCAAATTGATATGCGTATTCCAAAACGTGAATGTCAAGAACACTTTGCCTCTATAACGTGAACATAAATGAAATTTCGTCGTGTTTCTTGTGTCGGTAACTTTAGCTTTTTGTATTAGGCCGCCAACTATGCGGCGATCCTTTTGTCGGTAAATTACCTTTGTATGTATTAGCCCGCCATTACATCGGAAGAAATATTGTGTACATATTCAGCGTTAGTCGGTGTTTATGCGCCAACCGATACGCAAGCATGATAGCTACTAAGAAGGTGAACTATTTAACATTAGTGAAAAAAGCCCAACTCTTATCCGATGTTAGTAAAGGTTTCGGAGTTACCTGTTTATCAAAAAAGTATGGAATAGCGAAATCTACAGTGTGTGCGATTAAGAACAAAAAGGCCCAGATTACTTCAACAGTTGCCATGACATTTTCTGGAGCGTCTAAACGAAAATCTCTTAGACCCTCAGAGTACCCGAAAATGGAAAAGGCCTTATACAGATGGTTTTTACGACAACGAGAGAGGAATGCCCCAATAAGTGGTACAATTTTGAAAGAGAAAGCCAAATATTTTCATAGAGAATTGTATGGAGATCAGTCTACTTTTTCTGCTAGCTCAGGGTGGCTACAAAAATTTAAGAAAAGATTTGGCATACGATTTTTGACAATAACTGGCGAAAAACTATCTTCTCAACCAGAGCTGGTTTCGCCATTTTTACAAAAACTTGCAGCAAAAATTAAGGACTTAAACTTAGACTACAATCAGGTCTACAACGCTGATGAAACTGGCTTGTACTGGAAACTTTTGCCAGGAAAGACCTACGTATCCGCTGCAGAAAAAACTGCCCCGGGAAGAAAAACAGCCAAAGAAAGAATTACGTTTCTAGCATGTACAAATGCGACTGGTTTGCATAAATTGACTCCTTTGGTAATAGGAAAAGCTAAAAATCCGCGAAGTTTTAAGAATTCTTACATTCCTGTACATTACAAACACTCACAGTCTGCATGGATGACAGCCGGAATTTTTAAGGAATGGTTCAATGAAATGTTTGCTCCTGAGGTGAGTTTATTACATTATGCGTGCCATAAGTTTTAAAAACTAAAACTTTGAATTGTAATAATTTTAGGTGAGAAAGTTTCTTAGAAAGCAAGGTCTACCAGAGAAAGCACTTCTTTTGTTGGATAATGCCCCTAGTCATCCCCCGGAAGAGCAACTTTTATCTGATGATGGTCTAATTCATGTTATGTATATGCCTCCCAATGTCACACCTTTAATTCAACCTATGGACCAAAACGTAATAAGGTTGGCCAAACTACATTATCGTTCTATGTTTTTGGCAATGGTTGTAGCTAATAAATCAAATGATATTAATGTCGTTATCAAGCAGTACAACCTTCGGGATGCAATTTTAAACTTATCACGAGCATGGAATAAACTAGAACCACCAATAATTAAAATGTGTTGGAAAAATATTTTGGAAAGCCAGCACGAGGACGATCCCGAAGATAACATACCCCTGGCAACACTTCGTCAAGAATTGTTAAATCTGAATAGCGTTGTAGAGACTAACCTTAATTTGCTAAAGGAAATTGATTCAATGCACGACTTCCACTCTGCGGATATCGAAGAATGGAATAAAGACAACATCGACGAACGTGATGAAAATTGTACTACAATAGATCATTCTGATGATTCTGTAATCGAATGTGTCACAGATCAGAATGAAGGATTGTCTAAGGATATATACAAAATCAGCCACGTAGAAGCAATTCGTATATTTAACAGAGGTTTGGAATGGGCTGAGCAAAATAATGCCGACATCGAGGATATCCAGTCCCTACAAAAATTACGTGAACATGCTACTATACTTTCAACTAGACAACGTTTGCGTCAAACAAAATTAGATTACTTTCTAAAGAAGAATAAATTAGACTTGTTTATTTGATGTGTTCCTTTTTTAAATAAAGTATGTTTTAAGCGAAACACACATTTAAGTTAGTTTTAATGCCACCTTTGTTTGTGATTGACTTTATCCAGTAACATGAACTTCTCGAATATATGAACACGGTCGTCTATAATTAGTTCACGTTATCGAGACTGCACTGTACTTCCATACCTTTAATTATTATCAGGCAAGGTAAAATCAGTAATACCAACTGACTGAATAAACCGCGATAAGGATGATGATATTGGTCTGAGGATATTCGTTAATATTGATTTCGGAAAATGATTCTTATGTATTTGGTATGGGAATAGTTACCATGAACTTTTCAAATTGGCGCATTTGTGGCAGGAAAACCTTTGATAGTATTAAATTTTAAATGTGGATCAGGCATGCAAAATATTCTATTGGCATTGAAGGAGGTTCTCCGCGTCCAATCGTCTAATATATAACTTAAAATGCGATTCTATTAATAGAATTTTGAAAAATTTCATCAAGTAAAAAATTTAATAAGGAAGTGCAAGTTTAGTAGTCATTATTTTTTTTTTCCTAGTAAGACAATTTGAAATTTCGTTGCCCAAGTGTAATGAGCTTATTAATTACAGATTGGTAAATATTGAAATCAAATATTAAATTACGCTTGACCTTGAAGCACGATAGTAATGTGCAGGTAGCTATCCTATTATATGGTAAATAGAAAAATGAATCTTGAAATCTGAAATGGTTTGTCAAGGTGTTCGCTCAATTATTCTGTAAACGGGTTCCCCTAGTTAGAATGCGGAAAAACCTAGCGAATCTTACGTAGTATGTACCTATGTATGCCTGTAGTTTGCTTCTTGCCATCAATGAATAAGCATTCTTCAACATACGATTACGAATTTGTCCTGGCAAAGGTTGCTTCTACTAAATAGCCCAGATAATTGGAGCTTGGCTATGTCTAGCTGGAGACTAAAAATCTTGAATATATATATATATATATATATATAGGTGATGATGTCAGGATTGACTAAGTGTAAAAATTATATAGCAAATTATTTTTTTGCCAAATCCTGGTCGAGGTGAACATATATTTTGCCTATGTACACGTGTATCTATATAATTCCGTCTCTATTCGCTACGGGCGAATAACCTTTAGAACGCGCTTTTACGGTTTAAACGTAGTTACAACCCATTTCTTATTCATTCATTGCTCGCACGTGATGGAGTTGTGAGCGCACTTATAATGCTTTAATTGCAAAATTCGTTATACTTGTCAACGTAGATATGAAATGTAAATTGTTACTGCTTAGGTCGTTAGGTCGTTAATACTGTTACCTTAACATTGCCATTTTGCAATGTTAATCTAGATTTTAGAGAGAAAGTGGACCAATACTTTTTATTTAATTGTTTATTCCCTAGTCTTCTTTCCTACACATCAATTTTAATAACACATTGTAAATCCTGGAACCTTGCTCTCTTGCTCAATGGAAAAAATGTCCAAATCTTCGCTCTAACTCAAACTATTAGAAAGGTGCCATTCTTTCCAAAACGCCCCGTGATTTATTGTTAAGTGAGTGCGGTCAATCTTTAACCTGATGCAGACAGATTATCGATGTAGATCTGTGCCATAATTGCTATCTATGTGTGTCTTGGCAACATCAAGACTTAGACTTCAGGATGTGTACGATTAACCGAAGTCGCAAAGTAATCAGCCGTGCTATGTATTCAGCGTGAGCCGTAAACCAGTCTCTAATAAGGGCGAACGCCACTTGTGGCCGACAATTCAACGATTATCGCTGCAAGGCCGCGACAACAAAAGTCGTTTGTTTGCATCGGGACTTAATCCTTTGCCGTGATGTATTGCATGTGTTCATTCTATGCGCGCGAGTGTGATTACGATGAAGGACGACTCGCATACATTTCGTATTATTAGTGAGCAATAATTAATAATCATCTCACATATTATGCGAAAAGTAGGACGATTGGGTAACGGAATGATAAACAGCCATTATGCAATGTTTGAATTTTTAATATTGTCCCGATGAAAAACATGTACAACTTTTTCCATAAGGAAGCACCTCTGCGTTAATTTTCCTTTTAATTTGCATTAAGAAAAATCGTCGGAAAATTTATCGCCGTTAGGAATTAGAACGCGGCATAAATTTAGCACTTATGAGATAATTTTCCTATTCAGCTATTTCTACATTTATTCTACGCTACTCGTTGGTTTCGCTTTCATAACATACCAGATCTTAATGATGTTATTAATGTCGGTTAATTACTTGTAATGTTTTATAGATTCATTCATTTAACCGTGGCTATCAATGTTCTGAACCCGAAAATTTAAAAAGTTATGAAACTTTGGGAACATGTAGAGCGCACGTAGATATGTAGCAATAGCAGTATGTCCAACAAATGTTATTACATCGTATTAACAATCTTGTGATCTTCTGTCTACGTAACCATCGCGATGAACATTGTCAGAATTGATAAATTATGTTCATTTGATTTTTCATGGTATGAGAATTTGGGGAAACTCTCAACTCATTCCGAGAATTCAACTTCGTTCGTACACGTTTTGTATATGTAGTGCTTGAAGAATTTATTAACCCGTTCGTCTTAACATGCTTAATTACCAAGGTCAGGATGAAGTAGAAGTCACGAAGCGAGTTATTCTCCAAACGAGCAAATCCGTCTGCTAGCCTAGTAAATACTGGTAGTATATGACACGAATGCATTAATCGTTATAAGCAAATTTGCTAGTCCGCAGAACTCGACGATGTAATTAGCGGTTGCACAACGTTATATGCAAGTGTGGAGATAATTTACTTCGTAAGGATTGTAATCCTTACTGATCTTTATATGTTATGTGCAATGATGCGCAGGAGTCCGGAAACACTTAAATATCTCAAAAAATATTGCAGGTATTGTAGGATCCGATTTAACTAGAATTCGCCTTCAACTTTATAAAAAAAAAAAAAAAAAACGGAGTCCGGTAATATTATTTTTCAAATTTTAAATCCATTAAATAATTTTCCGGATCAAATTCGACTCCAATCGTAAGACATGGAAGCGTCAGTTGCCGGTATTTTCTTACGCCGATTCACAGTCTTCCACTCAGCGTTATTTGCCAATGCGTCTTCTTTTACTTTTGGACATGGATGTACGTCTTGACTTCTTTGTTCAACACGTTTTTCTAACAGTTCCTTTGCGACATTCAAATACGGGTTTTTTTCCAATAGCGAAGAGCTTCCTTTGCCTTCGATTTAGTTCAAAAAAATCTGCTCTTGGTTTATTTATTTTATTTGGATTTACTAAGTTATTATTATCAGAATTTATTAGCCGCTTTTCCAATTGTCTGAATAATTTAATTTCGGAAGAGAAGTAAATAGCTCGCGTTTTCACTTCACTGAAACATTCTTGTAACATATAATATTAAATACTTTTAAGGTGAAAGATATGGAAAACGCACCAATAACTTCATCAATTTTATTTTTACACATATAAAGCTACATAAAGATATACATATACGTATTGCTTCCTGACTAAATATGTTTCCTCCAACTTTATCGCTAATGTATTTGCAGTTACCAGTATGTCGTCTCTTAACATCTGCGACAATCACGGTTGACGCAAACGCATTACCTCAACATCTTAAGATTATCAATTACCTTACCTATAATTTCAAAAATTACAGGTACGATTTAATGCAAGCGTATGGAATTGCTGATTTTTGCTTATACGGTGTTTGTTTCAATTATGTTGTTATTGTACTTTTCTAGGTAAGCAATTACTAGCTCTTTGTCATTGGTAGCAACTACTATTAACCATTTACCATATTGTGCGTTGTAATGACATGCATACCTTTTAAAAGGTGTTAACATCATCATATAGCTTGTAATTTACATAAGGTTTTCGTTTTACCTCAATTCGAACATGAGAATACAAGGAATAAAGAAATATCTAATTATTTAGCGAAAACAAGGTTATTTCCTTAATGAAAAGTTTGAGCCGTTAAGGATCTGTAAACTTTCGCATGTATTCGAACCAATTCTCGAAACACTCTGAAGCTGGTATCCCCAAAAACAACAGCTTTTTGAGGTGATAAAAATCACTGTCCACGCATTTTTTTGTTCGACATTTGAGAGTTAGACGATAAATCAGCTGAATACACACTGTTGTGTGAGAGCTGGTATTACTATAATGAAGGATGAAGAAAGTGTTTCGTTCACAAACAACATTCGTTGGATTCGGTTCATTTGTCAACATCCAAACAGTTGATTGTTGCTTAGGTTCAGGCTCGTACAAATACATCCAAATTTCGTCACCTGCTACGATGCTGTAGACGGAAGTTCCTTCGTGTCGAATTTTTTGTGCATTTTCTTACATCACGAGCCTTTTTTTGCATCATCATCGTCATCATCCTCTTTTACCCGTAAGTGTCGAGGTTCTCTTCTATAGGCTAGTATTCTTGCTTCTTCCCATGGTTTTCTTCTATATTCAAGTATTTCCGCTACACTATTATTCCAGGTAATTCTAGGCCATTCTTTCCTATTTTTGCTTATTTTTCTAGTTTTCCATACGTTTTTCACTTATATTATCAGTTCGTATTGAATGCTCTCTATTTTATTTTAATGATTTCATTTTAATTTCTTCTCTAATGTGATTATTTCTCCTTACCCCATTATTACTTACTCACTATGCATAAGTGTATCCAGCCGAATTTATTGGAGAATAATTATTATCAAAGTCACTGTATTTGCAATTCTTTTAAAGAATTCTAATGTTTTAATTCTTTAGAATTCATTAGTTTGGAAAAATAGGAACCTTGTTGGCAAATTACAAGGCAAAAAGAGAAAAAACATCAGCAATAGGTTGCGATCACTTTTGGCATTATTCGAGATTTACCACGATCTAACATAGTCGTTAATGCAAATACACGCCATTAACAACAAAGTGATAGCTATATTTTTAACAAAACTCATGTAAATGTCTTTGTCCTCCGTATTTTAGAACAAGGTATGAATAATAAAAACATAAGCGTATGCACCGTATGGATAGAACATTCCTAGAATATTTCCCAATAATGTAACATATAAAATTGATTTATGAAATTTTAGTTGAAACAACACGATAAGCATGAAAATAGCAGAGGTGTAACAGAAGATATCTTCGTGTCATTGATGAAAGGTATTTAGGACATGGATTAAAACAATGTATGTTTATGTGTTGTCAGCGACGAATTGGCAACAAAACTTAATTAAAACACAATACAACGGTGTAAATTCCATTCGGTCATATTCGCGTTGACGTCGATGCCAATAAAACCATTGTGAAAAGAAAGTACGTGCTCGTCGGTTATTGCTTTTAACCTCTATACATTACTGCGGTTTAGAAGCATTAGCAATTAGAGTATTAGAGTAGCTATGCAATTAAATTTTCAATTAAGTTAACCTTAATGCTTAATTTAATTAGCAACACGTTTTACTTATTTATTTGAGAGCCCTTTGCTTGGAAAACAAAGTTATGCAAGTGCTGCGCCTGTTGATAATTGATGAAAAACGGAATCGTGTAATGACTTGTACATTCGGGCATGATTAAGCGCAATACGAGCGAGTTTCTGCGGCGATACGTGATGATGTATCAATTATTACTTGCCGAAAACCAAAGGTCGGTCAACAAAATGGATTTCTCCGGCAAACGTACACTAAGGGAGGCAAAAACGATTCCATCAATCGGAAAAGCTATGGCGATGATTTTTTTTAGGAAGAAAAGGGCGATAAGGGGACGGTATTATATTGATTTATTGGACCGATTCGATGGTAAACTAGAGAGGAAAGGGTCTCGCTTAGGGAGCAAAAAAATTCTCTACCATCATAACACCCCGGTACACTCATCGGCAATTGCGAATTAGTGCCGCAACCAACATATTCGCCAGATTTGGCTCGCGGCGATTCTTTCTTTTTCCAAACTTAAAAAAAATGGCTTTGCGGAAAACGGCTCGCATCAAATGAAAAGGTCATTACCGAAAAAAGAGGCCTATTTTTTATTTGGCTGGTTTACCACACCATCCTCGTATGTTTGTTAGATGTGTTGAATTTCCGTAGTTCTTGCATTTGGATAAGTGTCGTAATTTAAGCCAGAGTATATCACACTCGCCGCAAAATTACGTGAGTAGTACTGAAGCTAAATTGGCTAAATTTCATTTGTTGCCCTGGACTATACGGCTGCAATTTTATAAATACAAGTAACACTATCTAGTGTCGCAATTTTAGCTGTTACGGTTAATAATTTGACACTCCATAACTCCCCGTGGGGAGTGTCATATTCGCTAAGCCTTAATTGGTGTACGAATTCGATATAGTCACATGGAAACCTTATACGATAATTTCGTGTTGTGCAAAGGTACCGCGTTTTTTCTTCATGCTCCGGAGATACTTGATATCAAGATATGTGCACGTATAGAAATTTTAAAATAGAATTCACATTCACCAGCGTATTGAATATAATGATAGCGGTACAGATCATTTGTGAAATAACAGTGCAATACCATCGTCCATCCAGCTTCCTTTCTTTTTGAACAATGCTATTACTTTTAGCAGGATAGTATATGCAATTGTCCGAGTAGGCTGTACTAGGAACATGTTATGAAATACAGATAACTTCACCATTGCAAAGTATAACCAGGTTGCGGTGGCGTTTTTAATACATGCAGATGTATTTAATACCGTTGATCGGCGCATAAAGTCGGATTACTTCATAACTTTATGTAATTAATCGATTTAGGTTGTATATGTATACTGAACATTTTTTTTTTTCAAGAAAATTATGCATTTATTTGAAAAAATAAATTCTAATTCTCTCAGTTTTAGACAACTGCTGATTTTGATGAACAGAAAAATATTCGTTGGACTGAAGGAGTTTAGAGCCAGTCTCAAAGCAAACGAGCCCCACTCAGGTTGGGACTGATAGGAAAACGTTTTTCAATATCACAGTTTTTGAAAGAAAACCTCAGTACTTTCTCCTATTTACTGCTATATATAACACGCGAATAAATTTTATGAAAATAGACTTACATGAGCCTCCATTGGTCTCCTTTTGTCTCTGCGCGTACACCATTCACTAATCACAAACGCTCGTTGTTTATTAAAAAAAAAAAAATGCTTTTTGCAACAAGTATTAAAATCGTTAAAATTTCCACCGTGCAAAAAAAAAAAGTTGATCAACAAGAAACAACTTTCGCTTGTGTTCTCACGACGACGCTCCGACAATACGAATGTAAATTATTATGTGTGCGTAGAAATTTATCCTCTTCATTGATTTGTATGCAAAATATGTATCCGTTTCGTAAGAACGGCTTACCGCATTGACCCGGTAAACTTGACAATGAAATCCGTTGATGCTACGAATTATTAACGAAGTTTCGAACGGAAAGCTTCTGGTCTTCATCGTTGAAGCGCGTTGCGTTAGGTTTGATAGGCCACGGCAACAAAGTTAAAAGTCAAGTGGCTGCTGTTAAGGGGTTTTGGAATGTTTTAGGAATTTATGACGAAACCAACTTTTATCGCTGCATAAATCATCCTTGCATATCATAGGATGATTTAATAATAATCGTAGGATTGGGCGCTATATGTTCGATAACGTTTAATAATCAAAAGATTTTTATCCGAATGCTTTTTGGTAGTTCAGTAACTGCTTTTATTATTCCAACTGAATTGTGTTATTGTATTGTATTGATGTAAAACAAAGTACTGATTGCCAAATCCAATTCAAGTCTACTTGCATTTTGTCCCGCGAGTGCGGGTTACACTATTACAGTAGAAAAATCTGTAGAAAACATTAACCATTTCAATAATTTATTTTTAATTTAAATCGCGATATTGGCTACTCCTTACATCATACGTGAAAATTCCAACTAGCAACCGCCACGGTTTATTGAGTCATAACAAGCCCAGCAATTAGCCGTCAGTAATAGTCCTGAAGATGTCCCATAAGAGTGCGGACTAAGCGCTGGCGACAACGAGGCAGTTCCAACCCGAACTTAAATTGTAGTCTTATTAACGACAGCGGAAGCCTATGTAACCCATTTTCAAAATTACTTTCTTTAATACCATTTTCTGTAGTTTAAAGTGATGGAAACGCAATTTGGACCAATTGATTATCTTTTTTTAATTTCTTCAAAATCTCCTTATTCAGCCTTGCACGACCCCAAAGAATACTCAAACCATTTTTTTCCTACCGTTATATAATGTGTATTATATTAATCATCTTGTTTGTTAGACACCTTGTATACATTTTTGTTTAAAATGTTGATCAATTCTCCGCATACAATTCCCATTAATTGGCGTATCTAATCACCTCGTAAGCTTTATGACACTGAGCTGTCTTCTTAAACATATCAATAAAGATACGATACAATGTTAACGTGGAATACTCTAAGATCGAAACTCAATACGTTACAGATTAAATCGGTCGGGTTTCGCTGTTTTCAGAAAACAAGCACGCGATGTTATTAATAATTCAATCGAACACGAAGCGGATTCGGGATGTTGCAACTGTTGGCATTAGCATTACAACAGAAATCTTATGCTTGGTGCCTTAGCATATGTTGGAAACCTGTAATTTGTTCACTTACTTCATGGATTCACTGACAACATAATAAGCTACTCTTTTCTTAGCGAATGCACGTGTTTTTTTTTTAAATAGAAAAGGAAGATTTCGCTTATATTTCCAAATACTTCCAACTTAATTGTACCTATAGAAAGTTTTTTTTTTATATTAGCTCTGATATTGGTTTATTAAGCGTTACGAAATCGATATTCGCCGTACGGTATTTTTGCAATGGAATTAGATTATTACTGCTTATTTATAGCAATACATGTGTTTTCTGATGGAGTTTATTTCTTTCATTAATTTACTAACAAGTTCAAGGATTACTGTTAGTCGATTCATGTAAAGAATAAATTGTGACACGCCCATTATAACAACGGGAAGTAGTGTAATTACATGCTTCTTGTTCTTAACGTATTGAAATTTATGTGTGTAATTATTAAAGTTCGCCACTTTCCGTGCGCTTCACGGGCGGCGGTGTGGGGCTGGTCGTTCGGGTGTGTGGTTGATAATATATACGCAAGCGATCTTATTGCAGTAGTAACGCATGCAGTACCGACGTCCGTGAAGCGCACGGAAAGTGGCGAACTAGTATTCCTCTAAAATTGAAAGAAATCGAATAGGCCTAGGTAAATGAATCATTGGTCGCAGTGAAGTTTTGGGCAGCTGAATTTAAACATGATTCACGGGATGGCTAAAATTTGCAACCAGTATCGATAACGTCGGCAAAGTTCAACAAATGGTGTTGGACGATTGTCGAATTAAGATTCGATGTATAGCAGAGTCGTATAGTCATATATTCACTGCAGATTTGAGTATGAAAAGGGTAATTTTCGAAAATATTCGAACGAGTTATTGTGAACAGATGAATAAACTTCTTCGATAAGAACTTGATTACCAAAGTACAGCATGGGTTTTAAACCAACATCTGATGTGGAAAATGTGATATTATTGCGTCCAATTAACATGGTATGACTTAACGCGTGCATTTGATCGCGAACAAATTCTATCACTACGGAGTATTTTGTAATTTTTTTTTCTTCCTGTAATTGAGTGTAGAACCTTCTGGAAAAAATATATTTATGTAACGAACCCGAAAGTGGTGGGTTTCCGGTAGCAACCCTCGGACGTTAATGGGTCTCGTAAGACCCGAAGAAAAAATATAAGTTTATCTTAAATAAAAATCACGACGTAGGTTCTTGCTCTAGGGCTTTTCTTAGGGAAGGTGCTAGTTAAATAAACACCAGAGGATTAACTTGCATTAATTTAATAACAATAATAATAAAAAAGAGACGGGATTTGCTAACAATGCAATCTTTAGAATGTCAGTTAAAATATTATTCGAAAAAAATACAACTAGGGAAATTTTACTTTTATAGAATCTCAATATGGAACGGATTTACTTGTTTTTCTCTTAGACTGGTTAGCTCCGTACGTCCGGTTGTTTCGACGAAGACCTGCAGCACTTGTTCCGAAGAACTCCCGATCTGATGATCACTATTCGTTTGTCTCCTTAATTATCTTCTCTTAGTAACCCCCCACGGGAATGATTCGGGGTGATACTTTTCTTGGTGCATCCTTTGGTTAGTTGTCATTGGTTCCTCTTTAATGTAATAAACCTGTCAGAATCCACAGAACTTCGATGTAGGTTTATTTTCCATCTCTTCCCGCTTTATTGATGTAATCGACGACTTTGGACGCTAATTAATAATCAGCGAACTCTTTAATAAACAGTTTCCTGTGTTGTCGTTTTTTTTTTTCTTCTAAGGTTCCGTCCACTTCCTATATTTCGGAGAATCGTAAACAGTAATTGGTAGTGGTTTTTCCGCGTGCTCTCACGTTTCACTTTTCATGGTCTTCAGATCCTTTTCGTCCATAACATTTTTTCCTTTTTATTGAAAACTTCCGCGACCTTAAAAACACCCTGGATGGCGCTTTATGGACCAGCTTCTCAACAAGGGTCTTTACTGCACCAGGGTGTTTGCATATTTTTGTGTCCTCTCTCAATAATAATAATAATAATAATAATTCTTTACTAACCAATTACCAAACAGAAAAGACGGAGCTAACCGGCTATGTATTCCTTACATATCGAGAAAATATTTCTTACTTTATTAAAATTAAAAATTATATTTACTATTATCCTCACATTAATGTATTGAACTTAAAATGTGTAGAATCGAACGTATCCATAATTTGTGCCGTAACTAACTGATGTATCCTCCATTGCATTCTGATTTTTAGGATTTGATATTCATTGGAAATAGTCAATGGAGAAAATTACGTAATAACTCTATGCAATCGTTGCAATTGCAAAAGAGTACCTATTACCATTAAGTCAATAGATGCAGTCTGTTGTAGACACGTCTGTTGCAGATATTATGTTGTAATTCAAGGAAAGACTACCGCAAGTCCATTATATATTTATTAATAGCGTAGATACTTACGTTATTTATCATTATTATCATTACGTATTTGTCTGTTGCCGCATATTTGATAGTTTTTATTGCGACATACGGGAACAAAAAAAAGGTAAGATCGATGCATAAATCTTTTACAGAAATACCAGCGAAATTTTGTAATTGGCATTTATTACTTCGCATTATTGCATTCACGCGTAATCAAATGCAATCCACAACGAACGTATCCGGATACTGGCAATGATAGTGGATACTCCTTATAGCCGTTACAGAATTCCACCCGTTGACATTTCATTCGTATTCACTTTTCCACACGCGAAGGTGGCGTAAAATTATTATGTCAGTGTCGGATTCGTGATTCGTGATGATCGCTAGGCTTTTTTTTCTTGAATTTACTAAAATGTGTTGCTTCACTAACAGGTAACGTTCCTAGAAATTCCACCGCTACGGCAGGATTTGCAAAAATCACGGCTTGCAATTGTATTTTTAAATTTGTTTTCGACAAAATTAACGCTTTCATTCAGAAGCATGTTTGGTAGTTTTTTACCAAGAGCTTAACCGCAAAAGCTGCTTTCCCTGATGTCTTCTGGTTTTAGATATAGCACATACAATTCGCTGTATATTTATTTAATGATAGTATATAATAATAATGACTATTGCGGTTTAAGTGTGAAAATACACATGTTTAGGACCGGTCTTTCGTAACTTTATCATGTGGCGCAATACATTCTGCTTCATTGCAGATATATTCGACGTAGTCCGGTGCTGTATTTCTGGTAAATCGACAACCTTGTCCGGCATTGCAGCCGGACTTCGCATTTGCATCTCCGAGACAGTTTCCACACACTTCTCTTAAGTTAACCGTTCTACCTACACAATTTCAATAAATTACCGCAAAAAAGATAGCGGCCAGATAACTAACCACAATAAAACGTATACGTGTAAATATAAATAAATATATGTATTTCAATCACACGTGGTACCCATTGGCAGCGGTATCCATCGACCTTTCTGCGCCGGCAGAAACAATCAGACCGTGTCCGCGGTTGAATATTGCGCAAACGCGACATGTACACACTTTTAAAATTGAAATTTTGCGTTACGAAACAAATTTACGGGGAATCTGTTTCCATGTGCGTGCATATCTTCTAAGTCCTTCGTCAAGCAATCGTAGTAAATTTAAATATCAATTGAATGATTCATTTGTGTAGAAACTGCCGCAGTTCGTGGTTGTAGTGCTATTGCTTAAGATGTTGAACGCATTTGTAAAAGAAGCGGCGTTGACAGACGAAGGATAATGCATGCGTATGGATGGTTGGTAATCGTTTGATTAGCGTTGAAAAGGCTTCTGTAAGCGTGACGGTACACACTAATACGAATACGTTCATGGTGTTGTAAAAATTGAAACTTGGATTCATGAGTAATGTAGTCATGTATACGGCGTGTTCTAGAAATTTCCATTAACAGCAAACCAAGAACAAAATTTGTTCTAGAGGCTAGGAAAACCAACGTCTCTAACATTACTCGAATGGTAACAAGAAGGAAGGAAGGTTAATGAAATAATTAAATGAACAGATAAAACTGTTGTAAAAAGAAACGCTTTTATAAGTTGGTACGGCTTTTTGCAGCTAGTCAATTCGAGAAACTTCCTCTCTCTTCTCGTACAAAGTATATGTAAAAAGAAAAAATGCAATTTGCAAAAATAGGACGTTTTAACATTCATCGACACGATATTGACAATGATGTCACACGATTTTCTTTAGTAACTTTTGTCTAGATAAAGAACTACAAGATGTACTTGTAAGTGACTTGTTTTAACTTGCGTGTGAAAAGGATATCGTTTGGAGCTGTATTTATAACCATATAAATAAAATGACATTCACGTTAGGTGTGAAAACCTCACAAGTTGATGTATATCTTTCCGGTGCATTTCCGTCCGAGCAATTAACATTGTCGGTGAAATAATTAGCTTTATATTCCTTAAATGAAACAGTATCGTTGGAAATGTACTTCTAAATTTATGTTTAATCAGTTACCGGCCAAGGTTGCAAACGCTGTTGTGACAATTATCGCAATTATCGCCTTCATTTTCGCATTCTTAAAGTCACGTCCACTTAAAACCTCAACGCGTTACGCTACTTCCATAAAAAAGACATTGGGAAGTTACACTTTTAGGACATTCGAAAGCAAGGAGTGATTATAGTAACCTTCGTCGTGTTGTTTTATTGGTAAATTCATTCTCGCAGCAAACCTATGTTCTCGCTTGCGTTGTTATTTTAAAGAAAGATAATTTCTTTAATCGGAAGAAAGTCATTTTGATCTTAGGTTACTGACTCCATAAACCCTCCAGCAGGGCATCAATAATTAGATTAAATTTAATTACATAACCGTTTTAAAGTATATGTAGATAGAGCCAAGGAGTCTCTGATCACACACCATTAAGTAAAAGAAATATGTCGTATATTTTTATATAACAAGGCATTATGACTTCTGCGATTTTATAACACGTTCAAGTCACTGTGTGTGACCTACTTTTTTTTTTCACAGTTGCGCCATATAACAAAAATAGTCTAAAGGTACAATTTGTTAATGGAACTTGACTTTTCTAAAATAACACTTATTTGAATAAAAACACAATTTCAATCTAATTTAACATCGAGTTAGTTTGGCAGCATTACTGAACAAATGTATTCCCCATTACAGGTTCTGCTTACGTGAATGCCTGTACATGACTTTGTAGAGTCATTTCGTCGTTGTCGGATGATTCACGTAGCATAACAGAATGCAAACAATTAATAAAAAAAGCATTGTTAATACAACATTGCGAGCAATTTTGCAATATTACCAAAAACTATTAAATATTTTGAAAGACAAAATATGTCTTTAACAGAAGGAATAAGCACGTTAGAGTGTGTCGTTCATGTTTTAAAAAATGCTCCGGGCGACTTTGGCTGTCGGCTTGACAATCGAATTAACTTGGTGTTTGAGAGAAACCCGGAATTTGTTAAAATAAATGTTCAAAGGGACAATTTGCGAATGATGATATCAAAGCAAAATATATGAATGTCATGGAAAACTTTGCTCATGCTCCACTAAGAAGGTGTGATGTGGAAAGGTCTTTTTCTGTCTTTATAATATCCTACAAACCTAATAGATGAAGTTTTACCACAGATAATTTAGAAAAGATATTAGTCGTCAGTGTTGGTCATACATTTCAATGGTCGCAAGATTGACAACATACACTCCCCGACAAAAATTTAGACGCGGTAAGATGTTTTAAGGGTTACAACATTTCTTTGCGAAACTAGCAAGATATCTAATTAAGTTTTTATTCGTAAAAGTAAAATAAACTTAAAAATATCTCCTCCAGTAATATATGAACTAAATAATAAATTATTACTCCGATGTTTAAACAATTTCTGCGACAAAAATTTAGATGCTCTGTTGCAAATGTGAAACAAAAATCAACAAATGCGTAGATCCTCCACTGTTCTTAATCTCTTCCAATAATATGTCATTAATTAAATAGATTTATATAAATTTAACACATAATTTTGAGGGATATTCTGCCATTCGGTCACTATTGAAGTTTTCAGTTCCTGTACCGTGAAATATTGACGGCCTCCGCCATAAACGCGACGTGCCAATTCACCCCACATGTTTTCAATAATGTTTAAGTCTGGTGATCGCGCCGGCCACTGTAAAGTTTTAATCTTTTTCTCTTTAAACCATTCAGTGA
Source organism: Oryctes borbonicus (assembly GCA_902654985.2). Classification (NCBI taxonomy): domain Eukaryota; kingdom Metazoa; phylum Arthropoda; class Insecta; order Coleoptera; family Scarabaeidae; genus Oryctes; species Oryctes borbonicus. The sequence continues at coordinate 1,079,261 of LR736880.1, forward strand.
TGGTTTTTGCTTTATGAATTGGCGCGTTATCTTGCTGCAAAACAAAATTGCGCCCGGCCCATTGGTTTCCAAAACGAAGAAGATTGTCACGCAATAAGTCTTTATACGTCACAGATGTCATTTCGTTCGTGCAAAACATTATCTCACTTTTATCGCGGAATCCTATCGCTGCTCATATCATCACAGATCCACCCCCTAATTGTCTGGTCATTTTCACTTTCGGTTCCTTTCTCAGATCATGATAATAATGCGAGTACCCATCCGGTCCGTCCAAATTAAAACGTTTCTCATCGGAAAATATAACTTTTTCCCATTGTTTCTTCCAGGATACGTGTTCTTCAGCAAATCTCAACTTCGCTTCTTTGTGTTTCGCCGAAAGTGGCGGTTTTCTCAACATTTTCTTCCGTGATATTACCGGTGACGCCTTTAAAATCCTTTGAACATTACGCACGTGCGTTTGTACCCTCGCCTGTTCTGCAATAACTCTCGCGGACGCGGAAGAATTGGATGCACGCCGCAATATCATGCGTTTATCCCGCTCACTTACAGCTTTCGGTCGCCCCTGGCCTTTTGGTTTGCCGTAATTTTCCGGATCTTTTCGGAAATTTCAAACGCAATGATCGCTTCTTCGTAACCGACGAACAATTTCCTTCTTACTAACACCATCCTGGTGCCAGGCTAGAACTTTACCCCTTTCTATCAAGGATAATTGTTTTTCTCTACCCATATTGCAAACACTTTATAAAATATAATTTCTCGTGGTGAAACGTGTACAGTTTACCAGCACAACCGCTGCATATAAAGAGAAGTATCAAATTAAAATATTTTTTCTTATATTAACGTAATAAATGCACAGGGTCTAAATTTTTGTCGCATTTAAAATTCCTATTTTGATCTGGGGAAATCCCAATTACCCCTCATAAAGCAATAAATACCCAGAAATATCTATAAATGGACTATTTACATAACAAGTATTAATAACCCTCATTTACATTTTATATAATGTCTATAAACTTTGTTTCGTAAATGGAAACTATACGGCGTCTATGTTTTTGTCGGGTAGTGTAAGTAAAAGCGTAATTCCAGTGAGATACAGCGCAGCAAGTAAGTTATTCGCGACAATATTAACCGTTTAACATTTTAACAATAACAACAAACTAACTTCTTCGTAATTATTGCGCAATAAAAGTAGCATCATCTATTCCATCCATTCCGGTAGCCCCCAATAGCGCTTGCAAAAACATTGTAATAATAATCTACTTCATAACTTTTCCATCTAGGCTGATTCATTTTTGGCCCTCATTATGGAAATTTCGCTTATTATTGGAGATACAGGATAGGGAATGGATCTTCTGCTCATTGGTGTGTTTTATATGGCTTTTCCGCCATTATCGATTTTTATATTTCTCATCCGCGCCATGTTGGGTGTGAACACCCTCAGACAGCTTCTTTTTCTAATTTCAACCATATGTAACATGTCGATAGAAGGTTTTGATGTTATTAAATTAATTCTAAATTAAAATTTAATTCTTATCCATGCAACTGATCATAACGTACGCATTGAAATAGATGCTAAGGTTACGCGGTTATTTTATTGGTTTATTTTCAAATTGTGGGCGTTCAGAAACCCCGTCCCCATTTCCTAATAAAAATGGAGATTTCTTATGTTAGTAACAAGACGTACCCTTTTTTTACACCAAAATGTATTTTAAAATATAAACGTGCATGACCGCAAAAAGAGGGGCGTAAGTAAAAAAACCTTTTAAAGATCTTACGATTGGTGGATATTTAATGTCTTTTTATGATTTTGTAGTAGAAACCTTAGGATTGTCCTCATTAGGTAATATTTAAAAAGAAGGCGTGTTATAAATGTATATTTGGGATCCGTCGGTCTGTGATGGTTTCCTTGTTATAGGGAATAGAGCGAAAGAGTGGATGCGAAATTGCGGCATTATTATTATTGTAATGATGGACACCGATAAGATAAGACACAAATTAATCTGCGAGAAACATGTTAAGCCAACAGGCATTCTAATAAATAATAAACGTAAATTATTAAGTAAATCCGCAGAAAATGTTATATGCCCGAACGGATATTGTTTTATCCGGAGTAACTAAAATATTCTTTTTCGAAATTATCCCATAAAGAAATATGTTTTGGTTTGCCCTGCCTAAATGCAAATGCATAACAAGAGCTCATTGGGATAATGTGCGCTATTAAAAGTTAACGGCACCATCGGCCGTCGCTGAATGTAGGTAATATTTAAATACACTCCTAAAAACAGGTGTATAAAAACACATTAAGCGTCCTTCCTTGTTTAGTTTGCAGTCTTTAAATGGCTACAATTACTCCCTGTGGATTGAAAATGAAACCTCTTGCCTTTACTTGCTTTACTCGCTGTCTTTAGAGGTATATAAAGTTCTTCCGTGATTTAAATCTCTGCGGTTGAGTAAAAGCAGTACTACTGTTTTTTTTTTTTTTTTTTTTTAGTAATTCTTCAGATAGATTTAAATGTACCGTTTTGGGTGAATGTTATTAAGGAAAATGTAATCTGCACTGTTTTGTGCAAGGGAATTCATATACAGGATCGTGTTCTACATAAGCAGTGACACCAAACGAATGCCTCTGATTATTAGATACAAGACGAAAAGTTTCTGAGTAAAACTTGGCATTTTTAGAAAGGCAGTTATTTGAAATCACTTTTTAAAATGTTTTGTAGCTCTTATATCGAAAACGCTGAATTTTGCTCCGTATTAATAAACATTCTTGCTTTATTGTGTATATTGCCAGTTAATCTACTTCTGTGAAAGGGTATATAATTCCAGAGGAAGCTGTTACCTAGAGACACTCATGATTTTATTTCTATAATTGTGTTAACCTCAATTCTGCGATAATTAACGCCTACTAAAACACCATTACGGAGCGTATTCCTAAATGGTAAAATATTTCATTGTGCATGGTGTTACACCTATAAATAGACAAATGGCGGCGGAGTGCACGAACAAATTAATTTAGTATTTCTAATCGGAGCACGTCCGACGAAGTATAGCTGGAAGAAGAATAAACATTCTCAAGTCTCAATAACTGATAGACCTCCATTCGTTTTCTATCGCCACGGCTACTGAAAATATTTATCGGTCACCTAATCACACGCAAGCCATTGACATCTTCACAATAACATTGTTTGAGTTTTCGTTTTCACCTTGACCCAATCACGACGCCGAGTGTGGAATAAATACATCTCATATTCGTTCTAGCGATTAAGAAAATGTTTCTTGAAATATAAAAACTGTCGTGTTCGTGCTTAAAATATATTGAAGTTTGAAAGTATTTTTTTTTTCTCCTTCTATCAGTTTCTAATCCAACCAATTAACATTTCGAATTGCTACGTGATAAAATATGGGTAAGAGTTTGTTACGTAAAAATTGAAGTTATGGACGTATGGTAATTTTTATGTCAACTCAATCCTAAGTTACGCAATGTTATGAGAGGATTACCGCTTTCGATCATTTTCGTTGATGCAAAACAATGTAGAAAGTTTGTACGAATAAAGCAAATGATGGATGATTGGATGCGGAATTAAAATAGGAATTTTTGAGATCGATCATCGGGTAGTCCTAAAGTTTGCTAATTTGTTAATTTTACGCGGAAAGTACATAGCTAAACAAGAAAATTAGTCTTAGCAACCTTGAGTAATTCAAGAAATAACACTAAAGTATCGGTACGCTCCGCACTCCACAAGTTAACATTTCATTAATTTGGAGCGACTGTTATGAGAAACGCTAAGAGCGAATGATGTGGCAAAATGATTTTAATGTTAACATGCCTTGCTTTTTCTCTACTCCAAATTACGTTGACGAGTACCTACTTCTACAATACATTTGTAAATTATTAACCGTTACGCACCCACCCCGAGGGAGGGTTATTGAGGAGTATGTAAGGGAGGAGCGCACATTGTGGTATAGAAATATAGGATAGTCTCTTCCTGTTCTAATAATCTGAAAGGTCTAAATCGTTTCTTCACTGCGCTCATCCTAAAAACGAACGCAAGCACCCGGTATATAGATTCTATATGCCGAAGAATATGCTTCATTCTATATTGCATCAGCTTTTTTATGTTTTCCTCTTCTATTCAGTTCTATTACAGCTTTTTTTCATGTGCTTTCTTTGTTGTTATCCGGGTTGTATCGCTCATAATTAGAGTGAGGACGTTCGGTGCAGTTTGCTGGCGAGTGTTAGTCGGCCAAGCGTCGAAAGGGGATATATGCAGTAGCGTAGATAAGTTGAAAGTTATATTTTGTTAATCGTCAAGTACGATTGTAATCGGAATTAACTATGATATATTTTTCTAAATTGATTTCGTTGGCCAGTACTGCCGTCGCTCTCTGCCTATTTCCTACGTGGCGGGTTACATACATGCGGGACTTAGCCTGCCACCGAACGTAACGCCAATGATAAACTGCACGCAACGTCGCCACTCTACTCATAATATATTTCATCCTGGGCCTATATTTACTGTTTTCTTCGTTTGTTTTGATGACAACTATGGCTCAAATTAATTGATTAATTGAATTAATAAAAAATAGGTCACTCCCCGTAGTGCATCCTTCATCTATTGTAAGACTGCAGCAGTAGAATAGATAGGCTGGCCTGTAGTAGGGTGGAGAACCAAACTGATATAATCGCCACTACGTATCCAACAAAGGACAGAATATTGCGGTGGGAACATGGGGCAGTACCACCTACACATTTATGAAATGTATTAAATTAAATCATATTTGGTTGTCAACCTGTGTATTAGATTTTTCAGCTTTCCAATTATTTCGCCGTAACTATAGGTAGGACGACACCAGAAAGGTTGTTTTCTATTTTGGCGCTGCCCGATTTCTTTTTTTAACTTGGCCTTACCCAACAAAAATTAATAAATTGCTTCTCCGCGTTGTTTTTCTTCGTAAAAAGTCAAAGTCAGAAATAGGATTTTTGGTGTAGCTTAAAACAGCACCTCATAAAGTATTTTCAATATTGAAACAGACTTCAGAAACAGAGATAATTGAAAACAATTTGTATGTTAATGGACGTGTCACAATAATATTAATAAAGGATCGGATGGGTCACATTCAAATCGAATGTGACCTCTTCGCATTAGACATTGTTCTTCTTTCTTATTTATCCGTCTAGAGCTTTTAAGTTTTTTTCTTTTTGGTCCCCTTTACACCAGACCTGTTATTGTCTGGTTTAAAATAATTTGACCTAGGGTCAAGGTACGCTATTAACATCTTATAACAAACGATACTGTTTGTTAAAGTATATTTAGCTAATTGTTTTTTATACTGATCCTATTTTGAAAAAAAAATGTTTTGCGTTTGTTACCTTTTATAGCAAACATTAGCGAAATTTTAAACAAAACAAACTTCATGTGTTTAAACTATATCTGGTTTCGTTGGATTTACCTATCTAAAAACGTAACACTGTTCAGGGTGTTTCACTGCACCGAGCCATATATATGATTATGGCCGGTAGCACCATTGTACACAAATATTTTTCTTCTAAAATCGCTTACCAGAAAAAGTGTAGCTTTCAATAAAAAGAAAACGAATCTTTTTTTCTTTCTAATAAAGCAAATGCAGTTGATAATAAAAAAAAAAACAATAACTGCAAATAATTATTATGCCTTGCGTTGCAATTCATAGATGTAGGAGGTTTCTTGGGGTCTCAGAAGAATGCGTATGTAATCACGAAATACTGGGCTAATGATTTAATAGTTACTTCTGAGAAACCGCGCAAATTTTTCTTAAACGCCGATTCCGAATGGGTGTGGTTATCTGCGTTGGTCCAGCCGGCATGGCAATAAATAATAGAGCATGTCTCCATTAATTCATTGTATCATTATTTACTATCAGAAAATATGATGCAAATGCATGTAAGCCGAACTGCTGCACACAAACAAGGAGACTGAGTTATCGTTAACAATGTTGAGCTTGAGCTTAGTTTGGAGTAAAATATAGCCTTTGTGGAATGTGTAAGCAAATTATGAAATTTTGCCTTCTATACATCGCTGCAATCTGTTCCTTAAAATTTAGCATAATGCGCATGAGTAAACCCTCGTTTATTGAATTTATTTCTTCGCGAATTCTCTCTGAGTTCAAGGGTTCTTTGGGAACGGGTCGAGCACACTTTAAACTTTAGAAACCCCCACGGGGCGGCAAGGTCGGGCGACCTTACTACTGAATATACAATATCACTAAACTTTTCAAGCCGTGTGCGTTGTGGCGGTGCCACACTGCATTTTGATCCATCCTTTAAAATTCTGCCTTCATTCAATCCTATTGCCGCACACTTATTCAAACATCTTTATAAATATTGATTTAGTTCTTTTATCGCATCATACTTTGATTTTTGTAACTAACCACTGCATTTGTCTTTTCAGCTTCGCATACCTTTGAATATCAATTTCCGAGCCAAGCAAAAGGATCTTATCGTCAATATAGGGAAAAAACATTTACTGTGCGGAATAAAAGGTCAACCTCCAATTGTTGACGACGATTTTCCACACGAAGTAAAATTAGAAGAATCTACATGGGTCATAGAAGATGGTAAATCTCTTTTATTAACCTTGGAAAAGGTGAGGCTTTCATACTTTCTTCAGAATATCGTATTCACTTACGCGCATGTTTAAGGTTAATAAAATGAACTGGTGGTCCAAATTAGTCATGTCCGACGCTGAGATTAGTACTAGGAAAATCAATCCAGAGCCATCGAAATTAAGCGATTTAGATGGAGAAACAAGAGGACTCGTTGAAAAAATGATGTACGATCAACGACAAAAAGAGCTAGGTTTACCAACTAGTGACGAACAAAAGAAACAGGATGTTATTAAGAAGTAATAATAAGGCGATTTATGGTGAATGATTTATTTTTTTACTTACATATTTGTGTTTTAGGTTTATGGAACAACATCCGGAAATGGATTTCTCAAAATGCAAATTTAATTAACAATTACGCACCATTCTATTATTATTATATAGTTATTTTACTCGTCCATTTTGTATTTGAGTATTATATGGCATAAGCTCTATAATAAAGTACATTCTGTCAAAGCCATTGGACATTGCGATTATTTAACAATCTTGAATAGAAATTACTGAAACTATTTTAAAATCTTTAATAAATGCATTAAAATTACCAACATACAGGATCTCTGACTTATATTATAAAAAACATAATAAATACTGTAAAATATTCGTTAAAATGTAATTGGCATTACCTAATAAATGCAGTTAAATAAAAAAATGATCCACAACCAGTAATTATAATCCGGTGTACATATTTATAAATCAAAAGTAGTACGTTCGAAGTAGCTGGAATATTACAGAAACGAGGAGCACTGCAAACGCCACACCAAGTCCGAGAAGGTACATCATTTTACTAGTTTCAGGTTGTTTGGAAGCACTCTCATGACTTTCTGACTCTAGAGTTTCGTTGTACATGTCTAACAAATCTGAAAATAAAAATCATATTTTCGTATAAAGTGTGTAAAATGGTCGAGGGTAATCGACAAACATTTAAAAAATGATTTATTAGTGAAACTGTGAATTTTCATTATTAGTTCCAACTTCAAAGGATAATTTAAATTATTGAATTAACTAGAGCACTTTGGGATGAGCAAATTCCCATCAAAATTTCTTCACATAACTGAAATGATAAATAACCGAGACTCAAAAGAATCCAACAAAAAAAAGCCAAAGCACCTACAATCTTAATTTGCACAAGTGCTTTTTTCATCAATCTGTAAACATTAAAAAAAAATTACTTATACACAACAAATCCTACCTGCTTGTCCTTCTATATCCTTGATGGCATCTTTTTCTTTAACTGTGATATCGAGTAATTCCTGTAATGATATCTGTGCTTCTTGTGGACCTTCTCCAGGGAACAAATAATCTGATAGGGTTACTTCGGAGTTTGGTAGTTGGACTAATACCCTCCTTGGAGGTTCGTGGATACTATTTGTATCTAAATTAATACATCAAAAATATAGCTGCTTAAATTACATTCAGCAGTCCATCGAAAATGAAAGAGACGAATCTTATTCTTAAATCGATTAATTATGATGAGAAAAAAGGAGAAGTTAAACTTGTTAGAAACAACAATAAATCGAAACAAGCAAAAAAAAAAATGGAACAACTCTACCAAACAATCACGATAATTGAGAATTCAATTTAATAACTTCATGAGTATCGGGTTTTAATGTTATCAAAATAAAAACATTTTTTTTCAATTTCATTTTCGCCGGACCATATAGATAATTTGAACGTTAGAAAATCACGTACCTTCTGGAGAACCATGCTCTTCTTCAATTAACGAATCCCAGTGCATATCAAGTCGCGCGGCTAAACTTCTGATGAGATCTTCGGCGAGGGCTTTCGTAGCGGCGCGAACGGTAGCTTTTGGGTTAAGCCATATTTTGCACGCAATTTGTCCAGTCAACTTTATGTGTCCTCCGTAAGTTATTACATTTACAGGTTGAGAAATCTCTTTACAGTCCTAAAGACACATAAACTGATTAAATGTAACCTGAATTTATACATTTGGATGGAAAAGAACAAAAGCTGTTAATAAATAACACGCTTTTTCTAAATTCAGCAATTAAATATTAAAACAGTGGAACGAGACGATATATAAACAAATATACTCTTTTGGCGCTAGTTTTCTGGATGGAAACGGCTCGAACAACGTCTGAGTGGAACATTTCTTATTTCTATTTAGACGAAAACGCGAGTTAAGGAGTGAACAAGAATTGGCGATTTGAATGCACTCTCAAGCATTATCATCTCCATAACTTGTCTATAATATACATTTTGTAAAGACTCTTCCACTAGAGACAACAAATTATCTTGCAATTCTCACAATTAACGGTTAGTGAATGCACTTTCACTGTGCTTCGATCTCTGGGTGGATCATTTTTAAGCAGGTCGGATCTGTTTCTGCCAAACATTCCGAAATTAAGGTTGAAGAGTGGTAAAATTTGTCATGATTTGAGATGAAGGGAGTTCTTTTAGATCTCGAATGATTAGTTTTTTCTACTGCTCCTAAACAAAGTAATTGCGTCCCAGAAATATTCGTTTTTAAAAATTTTGTGCTATCCTGTAGACAAATGTACGAATAATTTAACACCAATCGTTATTCTTTATAAAACTTCTGCTTTCCTCAAAATGTCCAAAAACATCTTTAGATATCAGTGCAAGCACGTTAGCGTTAGAAAAAAAAAAAATAGTGAAAAGAAACAAACAAATGAAAAATACACTGCTGTTTTGTAATACTTGTACAGATGTACAAGACATGATGCTAAGGTTAGCCGTAGGTAGCCAGTAACCATAGGAACTACAACCAGAAACGACAATGTTCATTTACTTCTGCTCTCGGGGAGTTTGATATAAATAGGTATTTTATACCATGGAATAAAAAAAGTGAAAATTTCTTTTGTAGGCGTAGACAATATGTACATATGTTCCATTTATAAAATCATAATGTTCTCACAGTAGCAAGAGTCTTTTGAAAATGTAGGTTTCATGGAAATTTAAAAAAACCTGATTTCTGCATTTAACATACACATGGTAGATATATAGACACATTTATGGCATCATTCAGCTTTGGTTGAGACTTCTTTTTCTTATCCAATCCTTCGATATGTTCATCCGGTTCTCTTATCTCCCCATCCAATGCAAATACGGCCAACTTTAAATTACTTTTTAGCACCTCCATTATATCCTGCACAAATTACCAAATAAGAGTTTTCGGAAGATTCCTTTACTATTATCTTACAGTCATGTGTCGCTTAAGAGAAAAGTCGATATCATTCTCCGGTAATGGAAAATTCTGATTTAATTCGTATTTACATTCAAGTTGTTTCCATTTCGAAGGTTTAGGATGAAATTTTAACTCGGCTGGTTTTACACTAGATGTAACCACATCGAAGCATTTAATACCATAAATTAATGTTTTCGAAGACAAATGTATCACTAGTTTTTCGCTATTATCGGGATTACCGTAAAGGAAGTGATTTATCGCAAGTTGTTTGTGCATTTTATTTAATATTGACTTAATTTTCGGCGAAAACGGTACTAATAAGTCATCTTGCGAAACGATAAATATTCCCAAAACGTACACCCCTCCTGGCAACATTCTAGTGGCATGTTTCGCATGATCGGCTACCCAAACGTCTAAATAGTCGTTTATGCTTTTTACTGGCTTTGCTTTCGAAGCCGGTTTCTCATCTTCGCAATGCGGAGTCTTCGCGAAATGAATAATGTAATCTTTAGTAGAAGAGGGCTGAAAATACAAATGGGAATGACGAATACATATGTTCAAATAAGGGAGGTTAATTACCTGTCCCAATATTAAGCCAACGGTACATGCATCAGATTTGGTTAAATTTACGAGATAATTCAATAGGCTTTCTTCTGCTATAGCGCTGCGTACCATTTTGATAACTCTAAACTAGAATTTAATTCTTGCGGTTAATCGAAGTTTGATTTTTGACGTGTACGTGAAAATATTTGTGTTAGATTTGGGAAGTTATTGCGCCATCTATTCGCAAACCACTCAAATATGTAAACGGTCCGTTTAAATTGTAGAGCTTACATCGTATCTCTACATCTATTACTTGACATGCGTTAAATATTCAAATATTAGCTTTTTCTGCTGTCCTCTTGTCCTTTATTTCTAAAATAGTAAGTATTAAGCATAATCAGCCGTTAATTATTAGCAATAATTTGGGAGGAAATGCATCGAGAGCTAACAAAGCTCTCCAAATCACAATAAATAATCTACAAATTTCCAAGACCTACTATATATACTTCTATTATCTTAAAGGTAAACCGTCTGATTTGATTGCCCTGTAAATCATGGCAACGTTAAGGAAATCACACAGCTCATCAAATATCCCGAGGCTATCAAGAATTGCAGTTCGGTAAGTACTTCGGATGTAACTGCTACTTCGTATAGTCATTACCCTCAGAAGTATCTTATTGCAGACAGTCGAATGCTCCTAGACCTCTGAGAAGTTCAAGTGCTAGATCAAGCAGCGGAATTAATCGTAATTTACTTTCAGTGCCTGGATCGGGTACACTTGGACGATCCAGTAGTTACTCAAATTTAACCACACCTATACGAATAAGTAAGTTAATTAATTGTTTGAAAGAAATGCCGTTAACTTTTTAAGTGAAACTGTTGTTTTATCAACAAACAGTGATGGGTGGTGACATAAACGGGAAGTATAATTCCATCGCGTAATACAATTACTCGATACGCAATGGAAATACACCGATCGAAATGCACGACTGCAATTCTTTGCTTTAATACTACTAATTTTATTGCTTAGTACCATGTCCGTCATCATCGGGAACTTCTAGTGTGTCAAAGAACTTTCGAATGAACGATAAAGATTGGCAAAAGACGCAAGCAATCAGAGTAAGTCCTAATTTAATATGTATACGTGTTATAAGGGTCATTAATTTGGAATCGTTATGATATTTGTGCCACGATTTTGGAGTCACCTTAAGATTATCTTGTTTAATTAGAGCGAGAAGAAACAAAGAGAATTACAATTATTCTTAGTATGGCTGCTGAGATTATTACCTCGGTTTCATTAAATGCAGTTTATTTCCATTCAAATTAAGACCTACGGCACAAATCACTCCTCGTTTATTCAACATATCAATTTAACGTTGATAAAGTACGGTATAAAATATTAAATGAATGTGTCTTGTATTCGTTCAATATCTTGTTTTTATTATAATTTATAGGTAAGGAGCTTTTTAATTAATTACGATCCAGAAATGCCACCGTTAAAACCGTTGTCTATTAGAACGTATGTCCATAGCATAGATATACTCTTCAAGCAATTGGATGGTCGCATTTCTATAACATTGGAGAACTATAAAGAGTCCGTTCCAAATTATTTAAAGTCGTTCAAATACAAGTACAGTATTAAGCCTTCGGTTATGAAGACACCGGCTGTTCCCTCCAGTTGGCAATATATTCTCCAAATATGGATATGGCTCATCGACTTGATAGAATTGTTGCATAATCCAGAGCGAACCTTGTTGTCAGGCGCTGTGGATAATCCAAGATCCAGATTATATTATACTACCCTTAATTATATGGCCGCGAGTTTTCGCGCTTTCAATAAATCTGAAGATCAAGATAAAGTTGACCAGGATTTTATACATAATTTAGGTAATGTATTTTCAAATAAGAACGAGCAACCAGAAATTATATATGTAAATAATGTATATTGCTTTGTTTACGCACTGCCGTAAGAAATTCATCCGGAAAGATTCTTTTGAAACGTTTCTATTCAGCTGAAAAGGAAGTGCTTGTTCATTTTTAACTAGATTTAAACGAGGCATAAAATAAATGTTACAGATCATTTTTAATGAATACCTTTAGAAAAACAAAAGTTTATGTTTCACGTTATTTCATCGTGCAAGCTTTGTACGTTTATTGGACTTTATTCCTGATTTACTTTTAAATTCCAGCACAAATTAAAGATATTAACTTATATGATACGACATCAGCGCAAAATGAAGACTCCCTTGACACTCAATTAAACGCTCTGATCGATGTTGAGCAGACCACTGTTGCTGCGATTCAGGTGAGAAATCAATATTTATATCCTTTTTTTTAATTTTAAATGTTTATTTGTTGAAGCCGATATGTTTTTAGGAAATTTCTGAAAAACTTAAAGAACTTCAAGATTCAAACGCAACGAGCGTACAAATTTTATACGACCGTAGAGATGAACTACTTGCTAGTACGAAACAAATTCATATTAATTGTAAAAATATTGAAATCGAAATGAACCAAGCTAAAGGTAAGGGAGAACAGTTACATGGCGTTATATCGGCGCAAACCTGTACCAAATGTGAAATGAAGCAACTAAGGGATAAGTACGAAGAAGCGATCAATATAGAACAACTGAAACAACAATGTCTTAAAGGGCAAAAACAGTTGATGGACGATTACACCGAAAAGATAAACCAACAAAAATACACGGTTAGATGTTTCAATTTTGCAGCTTCTTAATTATGTTAATAACTTTGCAATTTTAGATTCAATCAACAGTCCATAAGATTAATAACAGAATCGCTCTCCTAAGCTGTAAGGCACCTCAGTTAAAGGGAATTAAAATGCCAGAGGAAAATATATACGAACTTGGTTATGAGGAGGTATGTAATGTTGCACAGATTTGACATCACTGTAAAATTCGTTTTTAGCAACTTACAGAGTTCATTGCAAAGTTTGAAAAAGCCGGTGAGGATCTTCAGATTTTACACAAGAAGTTGACAGTAACACTCCATGAGGAACAACGGAAACGTACGATGGTAAAGTGTTTTCTTTTTTTCTGTGTAGGTTTGAATCTAATATTGGGTATCCTTTAAGGACGAGCTAAAGAAAATCGAACTTGATGTTAAAATGGCCGAATCCAATAGAATACTAAATGAACAGTTAAAAGCATATACAGTCCGTAAAGAAGTATTGTATGTAAGAAAAAATTCAGTTAGTTTTCGTGCAAATCTGCATCTTAATATTGTTTTCGCAGGATAAAGTTCGAATAGCCCAAACGGACATTATGGAGAAAGAAAAGACTCTAGACCAGTTAATTAAACAAACGGCAGATTTAAACAGAACCAAACAAGAATACGAAAAAATGCTTGATATAAATTTGAAACGGTTAGTATTTGTACAGATCGAGAGTCGGTTCCATGGTCGCACCTATCTTGATCAGATGCGGTTACTCAAATATTTATTATGTCGCTACTCTTAAGGATATCATACACGGATATCAACGAGCTGCGGCAGTTGGCAACTTCAAGCTGTCGCAGTTCAACGGACCATTGGCATAGTGAAGGATAATATCGTAGGTTCCTTTTTTAATTAATGGAAAAACGGAAATACCTGGACGCAGAATACCGGACATAGTTGGAATACTTCCTTTACACTGCATAGTAAGCCTGCAGAAACGAATACACTTTCTTTGTGCTTTCCGAAATTAGCAGAGACTAGACAGACTCACGTCTGTCTACTCTCCGCTAATTTCATGAAGCGCAACTCGTTTCTGCAGACTTACTGCGTAAACCGGACGGCAAATTTGTGGTTTCCATCTATTAGCGCGCTGAACGAACTTATAGTAAACCAATGTTGCGTGGGTTTGCAGTGCGACATTGTTAACAAACCGAGTACTGTTTAAACGCGGTTAAAACGCTGCACTGGACCTGTTGGACTGAATATTTTTGCAACTGAAGAACGAATGCCTGTGTTTGGGGGCCTAATTACTTGACTACCTGGGATGCCTGGGATATTGCGTTCACATCATAAGTAAGATGGATGTTTATGCTGGCCCATAACATTCTCACAATATTTCTTCGACCGAATCATTTGGTCGTACGTAAAAGATAATAGGTGCGACTACAGGGCGAACTTTAAATGTGTATACTTCGTGTAATTTCCGCACCACATTTTAATATGATTTTAGTTGCGCTGATTTGAAGCGCTCAAACAAGGAGTCGCTAATTGAAACAAGTAAATTCATCGTTTTTGTTCATAACGAATTTGTTAAAACCGTGAACGATTATTGCGTAAGTTTTGTTAGTTTAAACATTTAATTTTAATTTAAGAACTTATATTTTAGGAGAAGAAAAGCACACTTAATAAGACTATTGCACACTACGTTACAGCTGCTGCAGGTTCTACCAAATGAATTTAGTGTTTTGGTTACATATATAAATGTATATATTTAATTTATCGGATCTGTTTGCCCATACATTATAATTCTTTTCTATACATAAATAAAAATATATAATAAAAAAAAATAAATATATATAAATAAAAATAAAATAATTTGCAAAATAACGTGTTTATTTGGTTTTAATTTATGCATTCTTGCTTAACACTTCCGTTATTGTTAATAGCAAAGGAGTAGGTTTCCGTGCCGATTAATAAAAAAAATGAAATCGACGTCGTACGGAAAGTTCGAGTTTCAATGGTTATTTTTTTTATTATATAATAAAACACCTTGTATATTTTTAGTGCTAACGTTGATTTGTTCTTTCAAGAGCAATAGATTACGTGCCCATATAAACATTTGAAATCAGAAAATCATCAAACTAATAAATAATGATACTAAATATTGCATTTAGAAGAGTACAACTTGCAGTTGAGTTCTATTGTTGGGGAAAGTTTCCTTACCTCGTAAGTTTGCCTTCTACTTCAATCATTATTAGTATTCAAACCAACTAATAAATTTTCATTTGTGTTAAATAAAAAATAAAATTTCTAAGAGTATAGTATTATTTATTAGGTACGTACAAAAATATAAATAAGAGCATGAGTTAAACAAAGATTTTCGACATCGACGTATTATCGGGATTATTGAAGTCTAAATAAAAAGAATAATCGTAATACTATAAAAACATTCACTATCAATAACTATTGGCACAATTGAGATATAGTTTTTGTACTTTTCTATTATTCCGCTATTCATTACTATTTACAAGCGTTAAGCTCGGGTGCACAGACGCGGATAGTGTTATGAGTAACTTTCGATGGTATTCTCAATCCACTGCAGGTAATTGTACACTTTCGTGTAGATTCCGTATTTATTTTTTCTACCGCAGCCGTCCCCGAAACTAGTAATGCCCTGGATAGCGTATGGCGTCGATCTTTGTGCTTTCTTCAATGGACACATTAATCCACCGCCGCTATCGCCAGCGCAGGTGTCTGCGAAACCTGATTTCCAGCCCGCACAGAACATGTTATTGGTTATTATGTAGTTCCTGTATGCCTTTTTACATACGGTCGTATTCACGATTGGTATCTGGAAAATAAAGAGACAAACGGATGAGTAAGCAGCTAAATAAGCACTATTAACTGTATTTTATTTGAAAAACAAGTTGTTGTTCAAATAAAACCAAATTAAGTTTAATGGTGATTGATGGATGGTAACGGTTTGCGGTTATCCCTTCTTATTCCTTTTTTTTTTTTTTTAAGAAAAAATACTAATAACAGAAAACGGTTGTGTATTCGCTACTGATTGGTACCTTATTATATGTCGAATGGAACATGAGTTAATTATTGTACCAACTACAAGAAAATTGCGGCTGCGGTTTCTAGGCGATTGGTTTCTGAGTTTTGTATTTGCAAGTGATTACTTAAACGCAATAATTTCTCCACGGCATTAAGATTTTTAAGATTTAAGAAATATAAATTGCAAAAGCTTCTCAAAGTTTCATACCTCCTTTTCATTTATCAATATTTATTTCTTAAGCGCGAATTGAAAATCGTTGCAGTAGGTAGTAATCAGATTCAAATCGCACTCTTCCGGGAGGAATAGCACGAAATGTCGAAACTGAACTTATTTACTACTAAAATATTTGGCGATGGCGATTTTTCTAAATATAAATTTTTGCTTTCACGTTTGGGAAGAGAAGTCGTAAAGAGCCAAATCCGGAGAATAAGGCGGATGTGGTATCAATCCCTAACACAAATTGCCTAATTTGACTCTTGCAACGCCAGATAAATGGGCGGGTGCAATCTGCCCAATAATGCAAGTTGCCTGTGATTGTTTTTAACCGTTACGAAGACGCTGCTTAATTCTGATTTTTCTCCACATCATCGTGCTGAATGCTTTTTCAAGTCTAACATTTGTGTAGGACGTTTTGTTAGTATTCGTCCGAGATGCTTACCATCTCAACGATATCTCTATCTAATGTTTATTTTGCGCTCGGACAACAGAATGTCACGGATTTGACTGAACGTTTCCTTGGTAGTCACTTAAACAGGGCGTATTGAACGCAGAATGTCGCTTGCGTAGTTGACCACGTCGAAACTTTTTCTTCTCTTCGGTTTGAGTGATGGTTTTTCCATGAAAAAAGTAAGTAAAGCTCAATTGACACACGGAATTAACTTTTCTCTATCATGGCGAAAAAGTTTGCAAATTCATAGAGTAGCTAAAGGATGAAATATAATCATTTTTGTGATCCCAATATTGAAAAGTATCTGACTTTCTGTTCTATAGTCTTATATTTATAACTGTAATAGGGCTTTCTTTGAAAACAGGAAAACAGGTTTCCGGCATCCCCAAGATAAAGAGTCATCCAACTATGCTGGAATAACAAACCATATTTCCCGGAAATCGCTCTAATTCTTCATACCGAACTCACTAACGACCATCAATTGAATTGGAAAGAGCTTTTTCTGCAGCTGGTCTCTACATCGGGATCCCGGGATTAGGACCTTTCTTCCCGGAATCCCGGATTTTGAATTTTACGGGAAATGGGAACCTCTAGAATAAATTATCCTAATTGCTTCGTGGGAATTTTAATAAACATACAACTATGCACATCTGCTTAAAGTTCTTGTAGTTTAGGCTTAAGTGTGCCCAAAAAACAAGTTGCCTGCGTGCTTGCAGCTACGCGATTAAAAATAAAACTCAACTAGTTTATATTTAAATAGTCTTAGGCAACAATTAGAGTGTTATAGACAAATAAAAAATTTTATGTTCATCGACGAAAATTTTACAATTGAAGAATTTATTCCCGGAGCGTAAAAAGAAATGTTGAAATTTTATTTAAATTTCTAAGCCGCTACTATTAACAATTCTCTTTATAAAAAAATCTGTACATACTCGTCTTAAGATTACGCAATTTCTTGTAAGAAAAAGGCTCTCTTATTATACCTCGACATGCGAGTGGTCAATCGTCCTCCTAAGCAGGTAGGTAGTATTAAACGAGTTAGCCCTTTAGATTTATGTTCAACGGGCCTGAAAGATGTTATCTGTTGGAATAGAAATATCGCTACAAACAAAAGGAATTACATAATATGTCAGGATCGTTGTATTTGCTTTTTATCGTTACTCGCCTCAGGTAAGAGAGACGGTGAATATCAGATTAATTTTAGGTGCATCTTAGCCCATTTCAAGCTTAATAATTACGAAAGTTCAGAAACATATCGCATTATATTGCAATATTGTTGTTGGTTTCAATGCTGGTAGCACTGTGGAAATATTTTACAACAGAATTCAAATTCTGCACGGATAAATATAAAGAAATTTGAAAATTGGCCAATTTGCTCATTGGACACTTGGTTATTTAATCTCGTCTATCCAAAATTTTGTTCCATTTGTCCTTACGTTGGCAACCAACATAAATGTCTTTATTTTCTGGTCAACGTGAAATTGTTGACTCTAAGCATTCTGCTTTCCAATTTGTAAACACCGGAAAACAAGTTGGAGCCGCGATGTGTTTGTAGAAACATAGACGGATAATGGAGTTTACTTATTAGAGAAACTTTTTTTAATTACATAATACAATGAAACGTACTTTAGACGTTTAGACTTAACGATTACCTTCTCATATTACGACTTATCAGATATCAATAAACCAACAACGATGAAGTACACCAGACGGACGTACATTACATTTATCATTCCGTAATCTAAGCCGCACGACGGGTCTCTTGGCTTCGTGCAAGCGCAAGATTCGCCGGACTTTCAATGAACGCGTATCATTCATGAGCGGGCTGGATGTGAGTATAGCAGCGCGGTCGCGTAATACATTACGATACTTACCAGTGCCTCGTGCAATTTATTGGTGCCGTAGATATCTTCGCTTTTCTGTTTACCCCAGCCCATAATGAAACACAGCTCTCTGTCGGCGGGTTCTAGGGAGGGCAGGCATGCGACCGGTAGTCGGACCGGTCTCGGTAAGCGGAGTAGAGCGATGTCGTTGTCGACGGTGAAATGGTTGAACTGTGGGTGTAGGAACATCCGCTGCACCGTCATGTCCACCTCTCGACCGTCGTGCGTAGTCAGATCGTGTTCATTGAAACGAACCCGAAGGTAACTGCGGAGACAATGACCAGCGGTTAGGACCCACCTGGGTGCTATTAGGGTTCCGGAGCAGAAGGTCTCCTATAAATAAGATTTTGTTTGTTTTCATTCTATTGTACGAACAACGGTACTATTAGTACAAGATGTGTACGGAGAATTATATATGTAAATATTCTTTTGTAACCTGATAGACTTTACTATCATATTCGGCTAT